>WEKX01024328.1:285607-323385 GCA_013390025.1 Pitta sordida
TCTTTCTTTCTTTCTTTCTTTCTTTCTTTCTTTCTTTCTTTCTTTCTTTCTTTCTTTCTTTCTTTCTTTCTTTCTCTCTCAAAGGCTGCAAGCACACTACTGGAATGCTTTTATATCAAGAAAATAATTCAGTTAGCAATCCTTTCCTATGAGAAATTCCTTTTCTATTGCTTCTGCAAAAAGTAATTGTTTAAAATCATATTTGTTTCCTTACAATGCTCCTTTAATAAAGCATGATTGCTTCTCTTAAGGAAATAAGCTTTCTTTTTCTGCATATGGTCTCACTCTCTCAGTGTTTTCATTATTTTCCTGTGCAGAGTCTTTCCCTGATGTCTCACTCGGAGCAGCACTCATTGTTGGCGGGCAGCATGCATTCAGTCCATCCTTCTGCCACTGGTTTCTGTCAAATGATCCTTCCTCTCTGTCTGGAATGGATTTTGGAAGAGATCTACCTTGAAGGTAGTTTAATGTCACTTGAAAAACCCTAAACAAACAGACATACATTGCAAGTGCTGCCTGGGAAAATATTAATATTGCTACTAAATGCAGAGGTTGAATTAATTTGTTTCTATATTCTGCATCCTGCCAGACAGCCTCCTGACTACCACTCAGAGAAGTGTACTTCTTTTCAGAAGAGACAGTATGCAATCCTTTGCTGAAGGAAAAGAGAGATTTACCCTGCACTGCAGTTCTCAAACAAGATCCTTTCTCCTTGAGTACCAAATCTTGTTTCCTGTGAAAGAGCTCAGAGAGCTCAACACGAAGGCAGCTGGTCCCAAAATCCTGGCATGAAGAGCTGCCGACCAACTCGAGGTGCTCAGAGCCCTGTGTGCTCTGCCTCCCTGAGGAACAGGCCCTGAGCAGGCGTACTGACATCATCAGCTACGTCACTAGTAGGAGAATAACGTGATTTTTGTGTAAACAATGCTTGTAAAAAGTCATAACAACAAAAACCACAGAGCAGCTTCTGCTGTCAGGAGAAAATGGAACTTTTTAAATCTATCTATGTATTTAGATGATTTCCTCTGCTGTGATAGCTTAAGAACTTCTTGTTCAATCACGTGCTGCAAAAAAAAATAATTTCTGTGTTGAGATCTTACTTTTGGCTTTTTGCTATAAAGTTCACTTTTTTTTGCAGTCCTCACTCTAACCTAACTGATTTTTCCATTTCATTTCTGGGAGCTGACCTCCTGGAAGAAACTCTGGGTGCCTGAGCAGGTGTATTTCTTTTACTATGCTTTCGCTGCATGAGGAAAAACAAATGAAGGTATACATTTTTAATCACACATAGGAACATTTCAGCTACATCAACCTGTATTCCTTTGTTTTTTGCTATTTATTTGCAAACATTACAGACTGCTAAGACCATCTCTGCTGTTCTTCCAGCTACAATGTAAACTCATAAAATGTGTGCATATTTACAGCCACAAACTGAACACAGGTGAGAGTACTTGTGCTGCCAGCTCCTGCTCTGTACAGTCATCCATGCAGCTCCAGGGACAAGACCAAGATTGGGCTTGCAGTTGTGCCAAACTGTGGGCATCAGTGGTTACACATCAGTTGTTTCATGAAAACGAAGTTCCTCCTGGAAATCCCACGTACTGGAAATCCATCCCACTGTTGCTGAAGGTCCAGTTGCAACTGTAATGTGTTTGGCATACAGAGATTGGTAGGAATGATTTTAAAAGTTTGTCTGATGTTCTAAGATTTGATATTGAGCATAAAGTATCACTCACTTCTCAGTCAACTGGTTAAATGTGGTTCCAGAAGTGATAATCAAAGTTATTCCCTTCTATGGTAGTTATGCCAAATTTACACTATTACAGATTTACACTATTCCCACTGAAGAAATCAGATGAAAAGAAAAAAACCACAATTATCATTTGAGTATTTAAGAGTAAGACTTTGGGGTTGTTAAGCATTATAGTATCTAAGCTTTCAACTGTAATTTTATCACTGAATTTAGTAGACTGAACAAGGTACGCTGTACAGTAATCTTGAGAATCCAGCTGTTCCCCAACCCTGAAAATACCTAAATACGGTATGTTTTTCAATTCTGACTAGGAAGTCCACATAACCTTAGAGCTGTATCTCTACTTACAACCCAATTTATTCCTCTGCAAAGGAGTGGACAATAGAACATGGAATACGCACCCAAAAGTACCCGGAGACATAAACTATCTCTGCCTAGGACACTAAGCAGCAATACCCACAGTGTCAGGCTAAAGGGAGCAGTCATCGTCAGGGTCAGCATTTGTTTTCATGCAGTAAACATCTCAGTACTATTTGCATCTAAAGGCATCATTCTTTTTCCTGTGACAACTTGTTACATGTAACTCAGAAACTTTCATCAGTTGCACTCCCTTCTCCCCAAGGTGGGAGGGTGTCCAAGTCAGCACAGTCTGTTCCAAGAGATCTGAGCACTCCTCTGTGAAATGCCAAATTCGGGCATAAATGCTAAGCATCATCACTGGACTGACCTGTAAGGTCTTTACTACCTCTGGAGCCAGGGACTTGATCTAGTATTTCTGGGTGGCCCATAATTACTTTTTAAGTTACTCTCTTTACTGTGACATCTGCTGTACCATTTAAAACAGGTTTATGGGTAAAACACATAGAACATAATTATGAGTCAGACATTTTCACATCTCATTTTACATATCTTTCATCCTACCACATATCAGATACCACCTTTTATTTCTTGGATTATCATATAAACTTCTCAAGTACTCAACACTTCCTTCACTGTTTTATCACAGTATGCCACACAGTCTTCAGGACATGAGGTGCTAACTACCGCACTGTGCACAATTGCAATCTCAGTGTGGAATGTCTTGCTTTAATAGAGAAATAAAATGATATAAGGTCATAAGCTAAGACTATCATAAAGTGCATTGCAGGTACCCTATACTTAAATACTCCCATGCTACCTCTTAACTATAAGTGAGGTAATTTGCTTAATGCCTATAGAAGTGACACAATTAATTCCCCTCCCTTAAATAATTCTACTCTTTCCTCTTTAACGTGCCTCTGTAAAAAGAATGTTTACTAAAATAAAACAAATTTTTAGAAAACCGTATCCTTAAAATCCTTAGTATTAGAAATACTAAAAGGAAATTTAGAAATCTTTTGTTCATTGTGTTCAGAAAACCACTGGAGACCCCTTTCTCTCTGAAATGCAGATGAAACCCCACAGCAGTATTATGAACACTGTAAACACACTCGGTGGACTGTATGAAAGTGGCCTCAGCCATAAAAAGCAACTTCAGCATCTTTCTGATCGTGTTTCCTGCAAAGGAACTGACAACCTCCAAATTAGTCCTCCAAATTAAGATGTGAACCTTTCTGTTCTGATAGTGCAGCATTGCCATGTTACTCCTCAGTGTGGCATTTTGCACACCATTTGATGCAAGGTGGGCTAAGTGAAAGAGGGTCCATGAGCATCACCTGTACCTCATTTTTAAAATTTCATTTTGAAGCATTTCCTAGAGGGAAAGCATTTTGAGGCTTAGGAGCATCACCTAATGCAACATACTTTCCATGTGGCCAAGAGCATGGACCTCTTGTTGTACAGTTAGAAAGTTGCAAATACAGTACTTATTCATTAGTCATATGTTCAAAAAACAAGGAGAAAAATCCTCAAACAATTATCTCTTAATACCTAATTGTACAAACCTAGCCTAAAATACCAGTACCATCATCTTCTGCAGGAACAATTTTTGGTGTATTAAGTAAATAATTCTCACACTACCTCTCCCTGTTTATGACAAACGTCAGCTACTATGCAAATAAATGCAAAATTTCTTCTATAAAAAACTAGGAATAATAATAAAAGCCATACTGTTATCTCACTGAGAGCTGTTTCACATAAGAAGGTAAAAAATATCTGAGTTATTTCACCTGAAAATTAAACATGGAATCCCTTAATCAACAAGTAATGGAGAGTAAATATATTTTCTGAAATTGTACTCAGACAAAAGGATGACAAAAGGAAAGTAAAAGTATGTTAAGTGTATATTCATATTTGTTACCTAGACTTTAGATACAGGAACTGCATGGCAGTTGCAAAGTCCAAGCTAACAGTAGGGTCACTACTTTTGGAAGTAGAATTATTCTCACTGTATAGTTTATTATTATTAAGCAGTATAAACTGTGCCTGCCATGTGCAATCACTAATTAAAAATGATGAGCAAAACACAACGATTTTATGGTGTAAATTAACACTGGTTCTGCCACTGCTCGGCAAAGTTTTGCCACTAGCTTCAGCTAGTGTAGCATCTGCCCTCAAATCTTGAAATGAAGTTTCTGTAATACCACACCCACATGAATGCTGATCCTTTCCATTACCTTTTACTGGATAGGGTTTTTATTTCAGATGAGCAATTAATTTGTTTGTCTTTTGAGCCACTGGTAAGCAAACTGGGAACATGCCGCCTTTTCACAACCAGGATTCTTAAACAGATGGTCATCAAGGCATTGAACACTGGTCTAGGAGTGTTGTTATCTTGATGTTTCCTGTCCTCACTGTGCCACTAGGCAGGACCATTTACGCCTACTTTGGAAAAATTTCCAAGAGAAGAAATTACACAGCATCTCAAGTGGCCTTTTTCTGGTGTTTTGTTTTATCTGCCTTGGAAGGCCATTGTTAATACCTAATCTGAACTTCCTTTGGTTCTGTTTAACAAATTACTTCTCATACCCTCCCACTTCTCACTATGGAGAATAAATTGCTGATTTTCTTTTCCAACAGTCTTTTGTATTCTTAGCCCATTTTCATGTTGTCCCTCAGAGATGTCTTTTTCTGGCCGAGCACCTCCAATATCTCCAGTATTTCCTGACAGGTCACATTTCCTTGCTCTCTTACCACACTCATTGCTTTTTCTTTGGGCTTTCACCAAATTGTCTCTAGCAGACTGAGGTACATGCCCAAATTACTGCTTAGAGGTATAGCTGATATATATAGCTGGTGTACCAAGGGCCTGAGGAGCAGAAGTCACAGAATCACAGAATCACAGAATATTATGAGTTGGAAGGGACCCACAAGGATCATCTAGTCCAACTCACCATCTAACACCCGTACAGAGACCGAAAGCACATCCCAGAGCGGTAACACAAACCTAGTTCCCTCACAGTCTAGCAGGCCACTCGGAGCCACTCCATACTACTCATGGGCTATATTCTGTATTATATCTTCATCATTTATTATCAAGAAAAGCTCTTAATTTCAGCATGAGCATTTCTTTTGCTAGCGTCACAACAACTCTTATGTTAACTCGAACCTTTAACATTGTAAACAGCATTAAATTAGAAGAAGTCACACTTAATTGACTCTCTTCACTTAGCCTACACCCCAAAATGACAGAACATTTCAGGATTAGTCCTGGAAATACATAAACAAAGGCATACATACGCAGCCCAAGTACAGTTAACAGAGACTTAATCTAATGTATATAAAGAGGTGGATGTACAGAGATAAATAATCTACAGGTATAATATAAACTCTCACACACTGAGTCTGTAACCGAGAGGTTTATCTAAGTGGTTAAGAATATCACAACTTTTCCAGAGCCAAAACAAGGGGGGGAAATGGATAGCTAAATACAGTGAACCCCCGGAATTCGCTGTGGGTTGGGTCCCACGAGTTATGAGATCCGTGAAGATACCAAACCCATGAATATTCAACTACTCCCCTCCTGCAGCCACACACCCTCCACTAATAAAGTCTGAAGGGGCGGTCCTGGGAGTGTGGCTCACAGCATAGCACCTCATTAAAGAGGAGGAAGCGCCCTTTGGTGCTTCCTGGCCACGAAATCCGGGGTCCGGGACATTCTGTTCACGTGCGCGATCTCACAACTCACTGAAAATCTGATCGCAATTAATTGAATCCGCGGATATGCGGGGATCACTGTATAACTACACCTAAAATCTGATTTCCTTCTTCTATAGTCCTGAATCTAGATAAATGTATATGTGGAAGTGATCTTCAGCATGTCCCACTTCCTGTTCTTCCTCCATGTATACAGGTTCAACTCCTCTGAAGTCAGTTAAAACACATATGTAATGTAAATATGTGTGTGCAGCTATGTGTGTGTAAACTCAGGGCAAATGTGAGTAGAGTAAGGCCCCTTGTCACCTCAGGTCTTGCAGGTAGTTGCAGTAATAGAAAAACACAGAAAACTAATATACTGTAGTTACCTACTATGCAATAAATATGTAATTATACTGTAATTACAGTACCTGATTATTGATGTACTGTAAAATAAACTATTAAGTTTTTTTACTGTTCCTTTCTATTTACAGTCATCTCAGATAAAGATTAAGCTTCCCCAAAAATGCATGATAAAGCTTCTTATCAGAGGTTTTAATGCCTCTAATAACTACTGTAATTCTGTGTGATTTAGTGCTTTGAATAATCCACCAGGATTTTTCTCTAGATCTTTAAAAGGATTGTAATGTGTACAGAGGTGTCGTAGTGATTAAATTTACAGGACACTTACCAAAACAGTGATAAGATGGGATGTTTAATTAACACATGTACACGTTGTTCAACTGTACTATCATGCAAAAATGGAAAGACCTGAGTGAGACCCCTATTTTCCTTTCAAAATGTTAAAAAAAAAAATTAAACAAAGGATTATCCTCACTATACAATATAGGAGCAAACATTCTGAGGGCAATAGCAAATCCATGCAGCACCTGAGAGTGGTACCAGCCTAATGTTGTGTACTGGGTAGAGCCAAGGTCCTGGTAGCAGCCAGATGCTCCAGAGAGAGTGGAAAGTCATATATGACATTCCACGAGAATTCACCAGCTGAGTTTGGAGCTGTCATTCCTTTCACTGGTGGGTAGCTCAAGGACATTGTAGTTTTCTTCAGCTATAATGCTGGAAAATATCAATGCTTTTAAGGCTCATTGACAAAAGTCATTGTAGAAAACCTGCTGAAGGTTACCTTATCAGATGATTTTGAACTCTATGTCTCACAAAGGCACACTGGCACTCTAGAAAATCCCTTTTCCCTCCATCAGTAGATTTACTTAATGGCCAAGGCTATCCCTTATTTATATAACAGATAAGTAAATTTAACTAAAGCAAAGAAATCCCCCAGCAGACCAAACCCCAGCAGAAAAGCAGAGCAGAGTCAACCATGTAGCGAAAAGCGGAAGAGGACTTTTATATCTCTGAGGACTCTTTTCACTTTAACTTCTACTGACATTTTGTCCACTCTAATGCTAACAACAACAATAAAAAATCGGTAGATCAAAAGTTGTTATCATATACAATCAAAAGACAAAACAGAAAAGTCAAGAAGCTCATGCAACCCATATTCTCACTGGGGAAATAGTCTTTTTAATATTAGAATTGTTTGTACTTTGAAATGGAAATCTCAACATCAGCAAGTGCAGATGAAGTCGAGTTCACTCCTGGATGGGCAAGTGCCAGGTAGTAACAGAGCATGAGAACAGACTTTGGCTCCATGAACAGAAACATAAACCTCTCCTTTGCAAAAATTATTCTTAATGATCTCAAAGGCCTCCTGGTTTAGTATGGAAGATGAGTAGCACTTTTCTTTAGAATGAATCCCACGTATTTTGTATCACAGTCCTGGCACAGGGCTACAAAGATGAAATCATTCCTTGACCATCATCATGGGCACGCCTGCTCTGATCCGCAGTGCTATGTGGGGGCACACAAATACTGGAAATGGTGTAACTGCTTTATTACTGTGCTCTGCACAGGATTTTATACCTTGATTCTCAGCAAGATTAATTGTATTCTAAAAGAAGCATCACACCACTGCAATTATCCTGCTCCCAAAACCTGAGTTACATCATTTAGGACACTGTGCTTTACTATTCTGGCACATCCGTGCAGCTTTATTTTTTTCATAAAGATTTACTGGGGGGGAAAAAAGTTAACAGGAACAAGATCAAAGATCACGAACAAGATAGAACACTTTAACCTAATAGGAATAGCAAGTAGACACAGAGGATGTCAAACATCACATGTTTCTGAGTCTGATTATTTATTTACCTGGACTGCTTACCTACATAATCCTTTCTCTGTAGCAGGTGAAAGTAAAGATGTGGGAACTTCCTTCTTTCTTTACTGGCAGTATTAACTGGCCAGCATAGGAGGGAGACTACAGGAAGATTTTATTTCTCATCCCCATCATCAATAAATTACTAAGGTAGCTTTCAGGACTCTCAGAGGGTGCTTGAAACCTATACCCCCTTGGTTGGCTACTCTCCGGATGGACCAGCATACATGATGCCCCCTTGCATAAGGCTGCAGTCCTTCTACAGGAGAAGAACTGACTTTTTAAATCAAATATACAAGTTTCTCCTTTATTACAACCTCCTCCAACACTTCCCTTTCTGGAAATGATTAACAGTAGTAAACATAATGTCTTTAGTAAGGGAGATGTTGACAAATAAGAAAAAATAGCATCTACTCTGTGACTCAGAAATTAGCAGACCAGCCTTAGTAATTTTCTCTCTCTTGCATTAATTTATCAGAAATTTCCCCAACATTTCCATAGAGTATGCCTGTTCTTTCCTTCTCTGCCCAGCAAAACTGGGCAGAGAAAAACGTTTCAGCATTAGATGGAGAACAGTTGGATTTGCAGTTGAGAAAAAAAGGTGAAGGGGAGAAAAAAATAAGCAAGAGAGAAAGAGAGAATAGGAAAAGGATAAAGAGGGAAAGAAAGAAAAGGTACCGCCCTTTCAGTGAAATTGCTTGGAGATAGTCATCTTCAGACCTTCGAAACCAAATAAAATCTTTAGAAACTTTGATGATCCAGCTAGCTGCATGGAGGCTGATGTAATCCTCAGGTAAAACAATCTGGTTTAACTCTACTAAGTACTAAGCCATCCACCATCTTTAAGTTTATAATTTCAGAAGTCCAATATTTATTTAAGCATGTCTAGTTTACTTTCTTCTAAAGAAATTTTCTTTACCTTTCTAATCCTCTCTCTGGTCTTTGCCTTGTTATAGAGACAGAAGTTGCAGAAGGCAACTGAACATATTTCACCAGGAAATGTAGGCCATATCCTTCACTATTACAGAAACAAAAGTACACTTGTTTTGATCTAACTACGTGTACTTAAAGAATTATCAGCAGAACATAAAATAAAGTGGAGAGGTCTGTTTGAGGTCTAGGTGTTCCAGCTATTTTTACTGAAGCTGCCATGGATTTGAGTAGCAGCACTGAACACTGAATGGCAAAAGAAAATCACTCCCAGACCAGAGTTAACCCAGAACTGTGTACAAAGGAAAAGATGTTCACCCTATGGAAGGCATATTCAAGCTGAATTGCATATGTTAAAGACATCTGCACTTTGGCAGAATTTGGACAATGACTCACTTTAATTATGTAAAAATTTCAAACAGGCCAAACTCCACTGTAGTGACTCACATTAGTGCTACCATATGATCTTCTGATAACTACATCAGTATATAATTCATGTCTCTGCTGCAGAGTTTCTACAGAGAGAATGACATATTACCTGACTAGCATTAAAAGGACTCTATGTTCCCAGCAATGACTGGTACATTAAGTAATGCTTCAGAAAGTAGCATATAGTACACTGTAACATATAGTACTCCCAGCTTTTTTTCCCCTTGACACAAAACTACAGTTCCTCTAATGACAATAATTCACTGTCATTCAAAAATCAATTTTCTGTTTGTGTTTTATTTCCTTAAATTTATAGAGTAGTGGGGAAAGATTCCAGAAGTAGAAACTCACATCATTTCCTTTTCCCAAGAAGAATTATGGTGCTGCAGACCTCCTATGCTTCCAATCAGAGATGCTCACACCCTGTCCTTAAGAGAGTGGCAAATACACTCTCAATGTCTTAAAGCACAAAACCTTCTGTAATTCTGGCATTTTCTTGCATTTGCTTCACAGACTTTGTTGGACTTTTCTCTGCTACCTCCTGCACTTTCTAGTTTGGTTTGCTTAGTTCTGATGAGGACTATCAGAATGAACTGATTATGCGCCCTACGTCAGATTAACAGGACTGATGACCTTGAAATGTCTGCTATGAAAAAAGCTATCCTGCACTATTTGCTTCAGATTTTTTGAAGTAGCAAAACACTGTATTACTTACCTAAACGTTGCTAAGAAAGGGGGAGAGTCTTTTGCTGATCTATATCAGGTCCCTTTTCTGAGCTCTGGGAGCTGCTGCTCATATCGCGGAGTACCACTGCATTATACTCCTATTAAACATCTGAAAAGGGATGTCCACTACAAGGCTCTCTAAACATCATTTTCAGGCTTACTGAACAAGCTAACAGGACCCTTAAGTAACAAAGGGATATACAAAAGGCATTTTCACTGCAAAAGGAATGTATTCACGTGACAAACACAGCCTTTGTTAATGCCAGATGCTGACTATAGGTGTGAATGACGAATATGATGAATGAGATGATGAGGAGAAAGCAATCTTAATTGTGCAATTAGTTATGTTATGTTTGTGCAACCTTTTGCATAACAATTATAGGCCATGGGTAGGTTAGTGGTCCAAAATTAAAACCTTCCCAAGGAGTTCAAACAGCTAGGAAAGCTATTGTACCTTTTGAGAAGCTCCTTTAGAAGGCTAATGAAAAATGTTAATTATGTCAAGCGGCCTTAATATGGCTTAAGCGTGCCGTTGGTCTTGGATGTGCAAGTGCAGTGTGCTTTCTCCAGCTGAGAATGGCAAGAAGTAGCAAGTGCAGAGAATGCCCCAAGGGAATGCCACAAGCCAGTGCAGTGCTAAAAGGTATGAGAGCAAAGTCTGGCCTCTGAGTGACAGAGGTGGTAGGAAATTGTTGAAAGTGTTTGGAAAGCTGTGTGTGTAATGGGCTGGATCAAAAAACAAGAGGATTCACAGTATGTTCCTGCGCCTTCCTAGCATCTACTTAAGAGCAAAAAAAGCCCGCTTTGATTATTTTACACCCTCTAGTTCCACATTTAACTTATTTTCTTTTTCAAAGCACAATTTAATTCTTTTTTTCTAGGGGTTCACAGAAAAGTTACATTGAAAATTGGAATGCAGATTAAAGCTCACTGCTACAACTGCTCCTGGGGGTAGAGGTAAACTGCCCAGAATGTGATAACAACATGGGTGTTGAGTGATGATCTGCTCATAATCGACACATCTGAGCACACAAGGGTTCATTTCATCCTTGATCTCACTCCAGGGATCCACGCTAGTCACAGCTGATGCTGAGAGGTATAAGACATACTGCCCTGTTGGCTCCATGATTATTCATTGGTTAGCACTGCTGGAGAGCAGGTGAGATGCCCTCACATGCCACTCAAAGGTGTTAAACTGACACACATCACAGATTTTCCAAGTCCTCCTCCCAGAGAATAACGAACGCGCTATCCAGCAAGATAAAACTCGCCACTGACATTTGGAACATGAAGGGAGGTGGCGGGGGAAGGGGATGAAGAAGGAAGAGTCAAGGTAAGACTTGTTCTTAAACCTTTGTTTATATAGGATACCTTTCAGTCAGACTCTCCATTGGCTTTCAAATGTGACATTAGAATACCCTGGGAATTCTGTTTTTAAACAGGCTGCTCATCCCTCACTCAAATAAATAGTAAGCACATAGCTCTGCTAAGTCAAGTTGTTTAGCAAAGACATTTACTTCTGCAGAGTAACTCAGCCCCTGTGGTGCAGAAGAGCACAGCAGCATGCTGTGACCCAGTAAGTGGATGAAGAAGTCATCAGAACCAAAGAACAGGGCAAAGATCATTTATGCTATACCCCAGCAAAAGGGTCTACCCAGTCCATTGGCTTTAATGTTTTGACTGGAAGTGGGAATAGTTTTTTAAATGCTATTTTATCCATTGACAGAAGAAGAAGTGTATCACACGACTTTGTGCCCTATATGCTGTTTGTAGAGAAGCCTTAAGTCACAGCTGGACTCCTACAAATTATTTATGATTGCATGGTGATATTGAATATATAACTTGAGGCAGAATCACAGAGAACAGGATTCTATGTACATGGAACTAAGCTTCATGTTCAGTCACATATCTTCCAAGTGACTGCAAGCATCTCTACAGTCAATATCCAAGGCTCAGACACCCCTTGGAAATTCATTAGCAAGCACAGCAAACAGCAGTCCTCAGAATTTCCATTCAGTGCAACGAGACATATTCCACTATATAATACGTTCAAAGAGGGAAGAGCAATACTCTCCTAAACCTATCTTTTCATGAACCTGAATCTAATCACACATTCCCTTTGTAACAGCAATCTCTCTTGGTGCTGCTCTACGAAATCTAGATCATATCACCACCACGTTAAAGGTCAGCTCTGATATTTCAATAAATTGAGAAAACATGGTTTCCTTAAACTACTTGCATTCCTCTTGCTGCAGTCATTTTGGCTCTCTTCTGTTGGTCTTACTCAGCTCACTTTCATATGAATGTCAGATTTTGCATTTGCTGTGTGCTATCATCTAGACTCCCGCTGTAAAACAGTTTGGTTTTCCCCCAGTTGGTGCACCAGATTAGCATTCTCCCTCTCCTCACTTCAGAATAGAATGTAATTAAAGATCATGGGAAAATAACACATACACTAGTCATAAAGTTAGAGAATTTCAAGTTTGGTTCTGCTTTCCAATTTTACATGCTCCACTTCACTTCTGTATACAAAGGGAAATATAAATGGCCTTGGTCACTGGATATCTATTAACTCCTTGTACATCAGATCCTGTGAAATAGAGATGATAGCAAAATCCACACCAGCTTATGAGAAAGAGTTTATGCCTCACAGAATCACACGCAATTTACACAAAATTAAGCCTTTTGCCTAAATGGTTCCCTCTTTGCTTACTGGGAAATGGTTATGAAACAAGTCAGAACTGTCCCTATGTTTAGTGTATGGGAAAATGTTTCGTGATCTGAGTGAATATTTTCATCTGAGAAGTCTGTCAGGAAGATCATTTGATAACCTTGAAGCCGATGAACGACTTGGGTCAGCAAAGGCCAGGGCTGGAGGTGCAGTAGCACAGCTGGTTTAAAGCAGAGGTTGGTTTGTTGGTTTGACCTCAGGTTTTCTGGTGGTAAAATGGAGGCAACTAAGAGCTTACTGCCTTTGGCTGTGTGACCAAATAGCACTAGAAGAGAAATCACCCACATCTTAATTAAGGGGGGGAGCGGGAAGAGAGTTTAAACTCCTTCTGTAGCAGAGATAAAATACCATCAAATTGCCATTTACTCTGTGCCTTCTGAAAGGTTCTGGAAAGGAAAAATTCCTACTCGGTGATCTTCCACTATGAAGGGAACTGGTGGTGGAGAGGCAACTTGAGTTCTATATGTCAAGTTCTACCCCAGGTAAATCACACCCTAACTCGTCTCCTTCTCTGAAAGGAGAAAAAGTAACTGAGGTCACTGAGAAAGATGATGTTCATGCAACATTGTTTGACACAGTATTACACAGACAAAATTTGTAACTTGCCCAACATATATGACACTGTCAGTGGTAGAATTCTAGGAAATAAACTCCAATATCATGATGCTTGCTTAACCTCAAAATTCCTCCCTCTTCCTCAGATAGAGAAAAAAGTAGATGTTTACTTACGTTCTACAGGAATTATTTTTTATGGAAATTCTCCTCCATTAGTTAGAGGATCATAATGGAATAAATAGAAAAATGAGCTCCAGGTTGAGTATTCTGCATTGTAATCTAAATTAAACTAGTATTACAGATTTGTTTACATATCTCAGTTGAGCTATGCAGCTTCAGAAGTTACTTGCTGAACATAAACATATCTCCGGATACTACATTACCCACTATAAGCAGTAAAATATATTCTAATGTAATACAATAAAACTGAAAAACCAATAAATGTTCCTATTTATTGAGAAATTGGACAAAAATAGCTTATTGTCAGTTTTTAAAGACTGAAAATCAATAGATTATGAAAGGTTGTATTTTTTGTTACCATTAGACTGTTGACTCTAGCAATAAGTGAGATATGGATTACAACTGGGGGAGTAAGGAACTGGTGAGATATACAATTTGGAGCTTCTAGGGGTTTTTAGAAATTTAATTCCAGTGTTTGTGCAGCAGAGGCCATCTTGTCACCACTGTTAATGGGCCCTGAGAGCACAGCTCTTTCATTTTGTTGACAAAGCCAGCTTTAACTATCTTCCTTCCTTTAAGAGCAGGGGATGCTTAATCAGACTTGCATCTGAAAGGGATCACAAATATAGGAGATCCATCTTCATATACATTCACTTTCTGCCAATCAAAAAAAAAAATCCTTAAACAACGCAATGAAACTCCATCTGTTACAGTCCTATCTCTCATGTGCCTGGATTGAGGCCCTCCAGGGTGAGCTACCAGGTCTAGCCCCACATAACCACCACTGCCACACCAACCTTCACAACCACCACCCAATACCAGAGGGAAATCAAGTTAAATTGGGATGTTCAGTTTGCAAAAACCTTTAGCTTTCCTGCATTCCTGAATATACTGTCCTTCCTCACATGTGTAAGGTTTTCCACATCTGAGTCCCGAGCACAGAGGTCCTATTTCAGTCTGCCACCTACACATGTATGAGTTTTACTCTAAATACCTGGGCAGAGAGAGGTCTGGAAAACACAGATTTTTAGCAACTGTTTTCCCAGAAGAATTTATGCACGGGAGTCAGTTTAAAACCTGAATTTCTATCTCAGTTAAACCAAAAGTGCACAACTATGCAGGGGGTGGGAAGGTATACTTGTCTCACAGTGCAAACATGGTAAAGTGGAATACTAAAAAAAATAGGCAGTGATATAAAACACTGAGATAAACATAAACACTGCATTTAGAGTCCTTAAATAGTGATGTATGCCAACATTTTTCCAAGTGAACTGGTAGGTATGACCATTCCAAATATAGATGTTCTACCCTGACTATATTTCTAAAATCTGAAACAGAGTCTGAAAGGATGCTAATTATAATAGAGAGTTAGGGGTGCTTTAAAGATTTATACACTCTTTGTATGTTTCATAATTATACAGCAGCTCCAATCTTGCTATATGGGGGTAATGCAGAAAACACTAATATTGCCTTCAGATACAATGATATTCCTTTCTGTTATGGTTTAGGGTTTTTTTTCTGCTGCTCTGGTAGCGAGGGGGTTAACAGCTCAGTTCTTGCCTGAGCTCTCTGTGCTGCCATGGCCTTCAAGGTTATAGAGATAGAGGCGTCTCTGTGAATAACATACTTGGGAGAGAAGAAAAAAAAGTTCAGTAGTAAGATGTAGCGTGCCAGCTCAGAACCTGCGTCGGGAGGCTGAGAGATTTGAAGGTCCCCAGGCCCATGAGAGAAGGGGTAGAGATGTTCTTCCAGGCATCCCGCTGCTGTTTGTGAATTGGACCAACCATGGTGAAAACCTATGAACCAGAGATAGAGAGAACCAGGACCGCAGAATCTGTCTAGGCATCTAAGACTGAAGATGGAGAGATAACGCTGGACGAANGAGAAAGTGGACAGTGACCACTGGGCCTGGATGTGATGAAGAACGAGCGAAGTCAGCTGACCTGCTTCTGCAGTACCGGATTTTACAGTGCAGTTAAAAGTCTATAGAAAAAAAATAAATAATAATTCCCAAGACCTTGAAGGATCTGCCAGTGTGCAGAAATGGCCATCCAACTGATGGTCCTAGTCCTGTGTTCCATGGCAAAAAACTTTGCTTCCAACTGAGGACAGCACAGAGATCACTAATTTTTATATCATGGTTTTCTTCTCCTTTGCCAGGTAGGAAGCTATTTCTAAAAAACGGGCTGTTACCACGTATGCGTAATCACATACCAAAAAAAGATTCATGTTGCTCCTGTAAGCTTTTGCTTAAGTGTACCATAGAAAATAACTTTGATGAAATAATTTGCCCAGAGCACTGCTTGTCTGGGAGATTTCTATAACTTAACTGCAATTCTGTAAACAATTTGGTGATAGACAGGCCATTAGCATAATTTGGTGCTAGACCCATGCAATGTTAAGGAAATGTCCAGCAGGCCAAAATTAAATCAACTTGGACCCAATACGTACAATGCACATTAAGACCAGTACAAATCAATATTTTTTAGAATATACTTATTTAGTCTAAAGGAAGACACTGATTTTTGCTTTGGAAATTAATGCAAAGAAATGTCATGCTTCCTCTCAGCAAGGAAACGATCACCCACATAGGGTTAGTTCTGCAGATCTCCATGAAGTTGTGCAATATTTTTGCACAATTACATCTCAAACTACTGCCGCGGAACAACTATATATCATAACATTTTGCACCACTTTTGGACTTTCCAATAACTTTCACGAAAGTATCTCAAGTCTCCTATACTATCAATATGTAAAATAGCAAAATCCACTGCCCTCGTTTTTTTAGTCAAGCCTTAACCAAGTCTGCAAGATAAGAGGTACAAAATTGTATGCATGGTCTATTGCACCTTTAATCATCTACCTAACTGAGATACTCAAGCAAGTAGTTAGACATCTAAATGGTCCAACTATAGGTTTAAAATAAATTAGTTTTGTAGTACATTACTGTGTTCACATTATCTGAAAACTGGAATTCACATCCCTTCTCAACCGAAGTATCATTTCAGCTACAAGCAGATCAGAAACTCAAAATAAGTAGCAGAGCCAACAAGTCCAAGATTTAGTATTTCAGCTGAGAAGAGGGGAGAGCAAACAGCTGCAGGATGCTTCCCATTCATGTTTCATGTCTGGACAAACATTTTTCCATCAGAAATGTCCATAATCAGCATTGCTTTCCTGCATCATGAGACTGTAAATGAAGACACATTTTGGAAACTCTCTATGATTTTTACCAAATGAGAAAGAAATGACAGGGAAAACGATATACAAAAAAAGGCAACAAAGACATCCTTAGCTCTACTGAAAAAGGCCTCAAGAACCAGACACATTTATACTTCATTTCACCTGAAAAACAGAGAAGGAGGTGAAATATTTGAGTTAAAAGACAGCAAAAAGTAGTATAAAAAAGCCCACCAGGTATTGTTGCAAGAACCTCTAGATAAGCATCTTAAATCAGGGTAAATTACACACCTCATGCTGGTGACTCGGTCATGGGAAATTATGAAGCTACGTGATGTCTCATTTGTTGTGCTGAAAACAAATGTAAATAAATTACTGAGAGAATCTCATTTACATTTAGAAATTCATCCCGATGCATGACATGACTGCTGATCTTTTTTTAAATGACACTTTGAGAAAAAGTGCCACTATTAAAAACAGATCATAGCCACCTCAGCGAGAGCTTGTGCATGTGTGTGTGTCCATGTGCATGAGCGTGTAAAGGCAGATGTTCCAGAGAGATCTTTTGGATCACTGGAAAAAAGGCTTTCTTTTACTGTTACAGAACCAAAATGGTGGTGTCAGAAGAAAACCATGTATTCTTCTGTGTATTCTCCCCCTCCAGAATGGGAAGCAGAAAGACAGCGTTATGGATTGGCTGCTGCCACTACAATATAAAGTGCAAATACTAAAATGGTAGGAACAGAAAATAGTGTGGCATGTCTCTCCATCATTAAGTATAATAAAACTTCCCCCTAAATACACACACAAAAAGCCTTTTGCTAAGCTTTTATCTTCCCCCTTGAAGTCTTACATTTTAAGCTGTCACTGAAACAATTGAGAAGGATATCCAGGAAGCCATAAGATGGAGAGCAAGTTGAACCGCCTTTAGCTAAGCAGCATACATTCAGGCAAATATCCAAATGCTTTAGGAGCTGTCATTCTCCATCCCGTGTGGGAAGGCTGCGAAGAGACGGACTTGCTCGTATCATGATTGCTCTTATTATTACAGCAGTGAAAACACTGCATACTAATGGATGTGTTTTCAGAAAAAAACACTGTTAGATGGCTTTTTAGACTCTGTGCCTGGCTGTCTGGGCTTCAGTATCTGATACATCCTATCCCTTCTTTGCTTCCAAAACAGAACTCTAAAAAAAGTTTGTAACATGAGGGCAAAATAAAACATATTTCCAAATGGGGACACAACAGTGTTCTACAACCCCACATACGGTAGCATATTTACATAAGTCTGCATAGGTCAGAGAGTTTATTTGTTAAGGGACAAATAAGCAGGCCATGAAATAATTATTTTTCATTGTGCCCTGCCAAACCTACCCAGCCAAAGGCTAAATTGAGCTGCTATTGTGATTATTTGAACTGTGGAGCCAAAAGTCTTCACTGCAAAGCATCCCAGCTGTCCTAAATTTTATTCTGATGGCTAGTTTTCACACTAGCTTGAAACTTGCCAAAAATGCTCCACAAAATAGGCAGGCGGAAGGCTTGCTTTATCCAGACCTACATCAATTACTGATTTAGAGCTGTTCCGAGAACTTGATTATTAACAAATCACTTCCCAAAATTGTTATAAGATTCACATATGCAAATGGCAAGCTGCTCATATGTACACAGCTAGCGAAAGAAATTAATACAAAGGTTCTCAGATTTATTTATGGCTATTTCCTATTCTGCTCTACTGCAAATTAGCCACTAAAATATTAGAAGAAAGGAGAGAGATCCAGCTGCAGCATCACAGATTTAACATATGGTGACATGGGAACACCCAGGCCATAACTGCTCAACATGCTTCTGCCTTCACCCACCTTCTCAGGGAAAAGGATCTACCAGTGCCTTCTGACATCAGAGGAAGCAAAACCACCATGGCAGTTCCCAAGCTGCAGATTGGGTCAGCACACCAAGAAGCAGATAGGATTACCCTGAGGACAGCTCAGATGACAGCCTTGGAAGGATATTTCATATTTTAAACAAGGATGACAGTGGAGGAGGGGGAACAACAAATATAATTTTTTTAAAACCTCGTGCTTCAAAGCTTAAATTAATCCCAAATAATGAAATACCAGGATGAGAATGTGTAGCAAAAAGATTATCCTATGTCTGCCCATTGTGAGGTTCTTACAACTTTCCTTGAGGCACCTGGGGTTGGTCATTGCCAGAGACAGAGCAGGAAGCTAGAAGGATCTTGGGAAAGATTCATTTTGTACTTTCTACATTTCTGCTTAAATAGATAAGACGCAAACAAAAGACAATGAGGCTAATTGTTTTGAAGGCAACAGACTTCTAAATAAATGAAATGCCCATCACTTAGTATCAGACTATACGTATCACAACCCTGATCAGACAAGCGCACCTCACTGCAGCTGCCCTGCTTCTCCTCCACACCTCCTCCTATTTTTCATCCTGTTTGTAATTTCACTGTAATATCCTCAGGGCAGCAACCACTCCACATTTACACATGAATTAGAACAACACCTCGCACAATGGCATACCAGTCCTGATTGGACCTGGACTGCTTCTGGGAATGCTGCTGGGAATGGTACTATAAAAAGAGCTCATAAGTGTATAGAGTACAGCACAGTAACACACACACACATATACACACACACACACCCTACCTTTTAACACAGTTAACATCACGAGAATGTTAACTCTTTGTTTTTGTAATAAAACTGAAGATAGTTTAATCCATTTCTGAGCTCCAAGATGGTTGCAGGATGTGTAGCTAAGATGCAGCACACCTTCACCAGCACACTCTGGGAAGTCAGGCCCTTGCTGCAGAGGTCTGTATTTACTGCTTAATAAAATGACAGAAATGTTATGAGATCACATTATAGATGTCAAGGCTGAAGGTTGGGTCTTGCTTAGGATTTGCATGGAAGCTGATCCTGACAAGCTAGGGACATTTAGGATGAGTAACCAAAAGAGGCCACATCACTGTCAGCCGTATCACCCTTCTGCAAGCATTACAGTCTAACCTGATTTGCCCAAATTCTCTTCTAACTTCCTCCCTTCCTTGGGAAAGGCTTTTGACCTTTGAGATAATATTGAAATTTATTCTGGAATTTCAAATTTTGTACATAATAAACTTATTTTGAGGTACTTCAGATATAAACACCTCCAATACAAAATTTTAACTTACTCTGGTATTCAGTCATGTTATTTTTAACTGAAAACATAACAAAGATTTGTAAACCTTTATCAACATATTTCCATTTTTCCTAAAAATTCTGAGAAATCAATTATTTTATAGGACTTTTTCCTGGAGGACTATGAATGGTCAATGTGGTTCACAAAGAGCAAAAGGAAAAGGAAGGGAGTGGGTGCAGGTAAAGTGGCAAATCAGTAAGTAACCTTGTATAAATTCATGTATAACTTCAGACACCTGAGCCCTCTTTAAGGTCAGCTTCCATGTTGGACTCAAGTCATTCCAATAACTTAAAAAAATTAGAAAAAATGGAAGAAATGGCCAAAGTGTAAAACATGTTAAAAATCTTAGTTAGACTAGAATGGCCACCTCATCTGACCTGTGTTCTGTGTTGGGACGGCACCAGAGGTTTATCTTACAAACCAACCATACAGACTCCAAGCTGTTAGCAATTGCATTCAAAATAAATTTTTTTAAAGGTAAAAATTACTTTTTATTGATCACCAGGTGACCGATCTCTTATTCTTTTAGAGTAAAAACTCTACACAATCAAATTCCAAGGAAAATCCAAGATCATCTCTTTTTCTCTTGATGGAATAGTAGCATTTTAGGGCCTTCATGTGTTTTTTCATATAACCTCACACTCAATGCAAGTTTTGTCCGTGACGCAAATGTAGAAAGAGTCTGTCTCACAGAAGTGTGACCCTTATTGCTAGACATTCTCAGTCTGAGCCCTTCAGCTTCTCCATGAACTTCCTGTAACTCACGACTTAACTCTTGTTCCTTTTGCCTGGGGTGCCCATGGCTCTAATCAAAACCCTATCCAGTGCCACGCTTCCACTCTGGAGGAAAGATCGTTCAGGAATTATCTCTTTACTTCTACAAATACTGCAAGAGACTGTGGTCTACCTGGAACAGGCTACTGAGAACCCTGCACACGCTCAGCCATAGTCAGATATCAGACAAAGTCCAATGAAATCCTGTTAGGGAATAATACAAATGACAGAGCTTAAAGAATACAGTTAGCTCCTTATTAAACAGCCCATAAATCCGTTCAGAACCTACAGAACTTATCACCAGAAAAGGAACCTCAAATAGTTTCACAGTTTCATTTTAACAGGCCTGTTGTCCACTGAACCAGCAACTCTTTTGCGTACAGACGAGATATTTCATCAACTTCAATACCATTAAAATATGATTATGCACTGAGCTTTCCTGAAATTGTGTAACATTTGCATGGTATAACACATACTCTTACTTGTTCACTGCAGTCTGATTCAAAGCGCTATAAATATGTTTGCCCTTTCTGCTAAGCCCGCCTAAGGGATTAGCAACCCCCCAAAAGTTCAGTTGAATATTAACTGCATTAACTTTGCAGACTGTAACATACTGTTACACTCAAACAGCCTACGGTGTGGTATGGATGACTTGCTTAATAAAAAATGTTTTCTTGCAAAGATTGCTAGAAAAAAGAGTTTGCTCTGTCAAAGGGGGTGACCTCTTCCATTTAACTTCATAAAGCAAAAATTAAATGGGAAAACTTTATGCGGATGTCCCGAGAAATGTTTATCATTTTGTCTGCCAAATCAGATGGTCATCCCATGACAACACAGCACCAGCTCCACTCTACATTAGAAATCAAGTCAGCTCACCATGAAAAAACCCTGTGAAATACAGTAGCAAAGTGTCAGCTGCTGTAGTAACGTGAAGCTAAAAACTATAAAAGAATATGTTTGCTTACCTATTTTGTTAAGTAGTGCCTTGCATGCCAACTCCCATAAAAACTTCATGTGCTGACTTTCCAGCACAAAGTTATATAGCAGTTGAAGACAAATAAAAAGAAAATATTTAAGAGGTGGAAGAGGGAGAGTTGATAGGAGCATAAAAGGGAGGCAACTTGATAGCTAGTGACAAAAGTCAAAGAAGAGCGGGTTCTTGACCCTCCTAAGCAAGAAGCGCCGCAGCAGACAATATCTGATAAGAAGATGAAGAAAAGGAAAGAGAAAAACTAAAGTAAACTAAAAAGTATCCAACAGAATATTAAAATACTTTTAAAGGTTAAAAAACCTTCTTCATTATAACTGCAGCAATAACATATGTAGAATCTGTTTATTATAGGATGAAAACAAAAATTGTATAATATTTTTTCTGTTATAAAAATATATAGATGAAAACCTTCTCTGTGTTGCTGTGGGAACATGTAACAACACTCAATACCAATGGTACCAATGAAACCTTTCTCATTCAGTCTTCAAGGATCATGTTTGTATCAATTTGCAAAAACACACTCTCCCATACAAAGGACTTATGTGTAGTAAGAAAAGAAATTCAAACTTTGAAAATTTGAAACAGTACTTCTCCCTAATTCTGAACACTTACTTGCTTCTACCATTTACCATCACCATTATGTTGCCTAGAAATTAAAACCAACAATAGATGTAGGTAATTACAGAAGAACTTAAACTGCAGATAGCCTCAGACCACAGCATTAAACTGGAATTAAAGCTTTACAGGAAAAGAGAAATGTTTCACTCCCTGCAATCACCTCCCTCCCTAAAACACACACTGCACACCTGCTACCCACTAGCCAGATGGGACTGAATTCTCCTGAATCAGATCTTGGATTTTTAAACTCAGCTTGAGTTCAATTGGATTTCAAGACATGAAAATATATTATCAACATTCAAAAAAATTACATCGATGTCCAGGAACTTCTAGTTTCAGTGCTGCTTGCACAATTAGGTTTGTATTAAAGTGGGATTATTGTCCCAAATCTACTAATAACTAAAATGCAGCTTTGCAACATTTAATTGCATATGTTCACTTAATGCATGAAAAACAGAAACAAGCTGAATTTATATCATCAGCATGTTAAGTAAGATTGGGAATTTAGCTAATCCATGGTGACCAGTGTGGGTTTTTTTAAAGCCCATAAAGGCAATTCAGCAGCCCAAACTCACTTAAACATTGTAGGAACTGGCCCTTAATGCACAGGTATCATAAAATATTAACACACGTTAAGAAAAAACTGAGAAGCATTATATTCCTAGAGAATTTGCTAAGCTTGCATAATGTAGCATTTATCATCAATAAAGTTCCTTCAGTTAAGAGATCTCTAGCCTGTTCTTCAGAAGAAAGTCTTTTTTCCCCTCTCTCTTATTCTAGCAGCACAGCTCCACCATAATCTTGTTTCCTGCACTTCAGTGGACTGCTCACAACTGTCAAAGTCACATTTTTAATTGAGACTGGCCTCTGAACTAGTCTTTCCCCACCTTCTCATTCAGCCCTGAAACCAATTTGAGACTTTCAGGGGGTTAACAAGTCATCGGTCATCAGCAAGACATTCTCCACAGGGACCACGGGCATCTGGAAGCTACTGCCGGTGGTGTTCCGCCAGAGCCCTGTCTGGCAAGTGCCACAGTACAGAAATGAGAGTCCTGCTTGCTTGGCCAGCCTTGGACTGACCTTTAGCCGTAATGGGGAACAGGAGTTTTGTAAGTGAACACAGAGTTCTGGTCTACACATTTTTTAAATTGATTATTTTATTGATGTAAAGTGCCCAGGTGCCCTCATGACAGTCACTAATATAGATTTTGAAAATAAAATTAATTAAGGACCAGTCTGGACCACCTTAACTGTCATCATGTAGTACCCTTTCCTACAAGTAACAATGCTATCAAGCGAGCACAAGCATAGTGTCTGTAGAGTATTTCATTACATCTCAAAACACCTGACCATGGAGGTCAAGATCACTGTCACCTATCTATGTGCATGCCCCCCCCGCCACACACACACACTCAGTCTCCTCTCCTACCTTCCAAAAGGGGAACCGAAGCATGGAAAACTTAATCGGCAAAAGTCTGTGTCAGAGCTGTGCCACTCTGGGCTCCATCGCTCCGGAGCACGGCAGAAGCACGGCACAGTGCGAGCCTGAACGGGAGCAGAGCAGCCTGGCACGCAGGCTAATCTGAATTACGCTCATCCAAGCCCTCGAAATGGTTCCTCATTAGCAGTGGGTTAATGGAGTCCCAATGAGTAGTGTTATTTTCATCCTCTGCCTACTGAACATAAAATTCATTTGCAAATATCCTGTAAAATACTGCAAAGCAAGCCAAAGAGATATGACAACATAAGAGGCATACTATTTATGGAATGCACTTACCGTCATTTAGAAAAGGAAGCTGACATGAGCAACAGCCTAAATTTAGCAACACATTTAGTTTTTATTCACTAGTCACAATGACAACATTTTAGGAGGCTACCGCACACCTTGTGCACTGAAAGGTTCCACTGAAATCAAGACAGACTTTGATCTGAAAGGAATTTGGGATCAGCTCCTTAATGAATACAACACTGAGTTAAATTAAGGCAATCACCATCTTGACTTTCTATTCCAAGTAGATATAAAATTACATTGATTGCAGGAAATGGTGGCATTCAAACAATATTGCAATGGCCAAAGCCTGAAAGCTAAATTCATTGTTGAGCTAAACTAGGCTTTCAGAGGGCACCATTTGATTTGAGGGAAAAAAGCATCTACAGACCACATATTTTCAATTAATAGTTTAAGAGGCAAGAGTAAGAAAGGAAAAACACAGGTCAATATGCCACATGCCACTCAAAGAAGCAGAGTCTCAGCACGTAGATACTGTGCATATACACAGACACTTATATATGTAAGTGGGTGCATGCATGAGTTTTGGGGCTTGGGGAGGTTAAGGCAGGCTGTACTACAAAGTCTAGAACTGAGATCCAGAAAGACACAGTGTATTTCAGAACAGTCTGAGAATGCTCTTTCACCTACAGGATCTTTGATTCAAAAGTAATTTCAAATCAACAGCACCTAAAGTTAAAACTAGTTCTCTTGAAAACACAGAACAAGAATTAATTCGAACCCTTACCTTTGGCACCTTAAAGACTTTTGGCCATGACTTACCTGTATAAATAGAAAGAACTAATTTACTACAGAAATGCCCATGGGCAAACATGTTCTGGCTAATGAAGTGTACAGCTTTTGCATGATTAACCAGCTGGTGGGGGTGGTGTAAAAATCACAGGGCATAAAATAATAAGAAAAATTGATTAGCAGCTCTCTTTTAAAGCACTCTATGAAAAATTTCCTTATTTTTGCTCATCAGTTTGAAAAGTGACTGTACAGAAAGGTAGACTTGAATGACTTACCGAGGAGCCAGGCAGAGTCTGTACCAGGCACTCACTCCTCCAAGACCTGTATCGCAGAGAGGTTCAAGTGAAAAGCGACATACCAACCAGCACCATGGCTGGATTACTTTTACAACAGGCCCTGCCACTAGTCACAAAGGTAGTTTTCTACTGTATTGCAACAGACAGTATATAAAGTTAAAACTATGACTATTCTTTGAGTCAGTTCAATTTCTTCCCCAGTGCTCTGCACTTGAAAACCTGAGCTGACTACAGCTACACCTGTGAGCCAATTTAAGAAGTGCCTCCATATGAGTTCAGGGATTAATATGCTACTTAAAAATAATGCACATATTTAGGTGATGCTTCATAAAAAAGATGGGGTTTGCACTCACTAGGGACAAAAATCTGCTTGCCCTTCCCATCCTGTACAAGGGGTTCCTTACAAGCTCACATGCTCTGCCCTCGAAATAGGATCTAATTAGTGTACAAATATTTGGCAGACAGGGCATGAAAATAAATTTATCATTAACTCTCCCCTAAACCAATGCAGGTTATCCTGAAGCAGTTTCACTTTGTACACCTTTGCTCTAGGTCCCTTCAGCTGGGGTACAACTGGCACATAACAGTTTCTCTAAGAAGGAAAACCACATATTTTAATGACATGGAATGACTTCAGAAATATGAGAGTTGCTTATATAAAATAAATGCAATAGTAATAAACAATACCACAAACAATTAAGTTAATTTGCAATAGGCTATAGCAATAGTCACAGTTCCTCTTTACCATCATCACTTCCATGGAAAATGTATGTTTTACACCTATTTATAGACTTTCAGAGACTGGTTTACAGCTATGTACCATGGGAGACACAGGCAAAGGATCTGCATCTCGGAGATCTGCAATGCGTCCCAACCCTAGGGATGCAACCATAACTTTGGTGTTGCGACTTAATGGGCTCAGAACCTAAACTAACTCCCTTTGGCAATATATAAGATATCAATTTACATCCCACAGCTGATTTCTAACCACAACCAGACTCTGCCTCCCAGAGCTTCCTCTCTCATAGTATGTGATGGCATATGATAAACCATCTATGGCAAGTTACCTGGATATGAATTCAGTTCTGAAATCACACTGGAAGACCATGTATGCTGTGCTTCAAACTATTCAATCATACCATGGGATTCTTTGTGAAGAGTAATAATTTTACATGAAGTAAGTTATTTGTTACAAGAAGAACCAAAGCAGAACTCTAAAGCCCATATTTTCTTTTTTTCCCCACGACTCCAGTATTTATCTTATTTACCACTTTCTGAGGAAGACAGTATCTCTTGAAATACATCAAATGAAAGATTTTTCTAGGCCATATCCTTATGGGAGTCAAGCAGATTACTCTGAGAATGGATCACTTCACACCTACACCATAGACTCTACTTAAGCCAGAGACTCGGACCAAAGAACCAGTCAGGCTTATACAAGTTAGATAAGTCTACAAATATTCTACAGATGTCTTCCTTCCTTATCACACATATCTGAGAAAGCTTGTCGCTAACTTCACAGTCAGTCAAGACTTCTGACATCAAAGAGGTTTTTGACTGTTTTCAAGGCATTGTTGGATAGTTGGATCTTTCTACACTTGCTATAGGTCTTGGTTTTGAGCCTCCTCTAACATTTTGGAAACATATCTATAAGATTAACACGTAGGAAAGTGGGCAGACAGCCAACACAAGCAAACAGAAATAGAGGAAAACTGAAAACACTGGCATGAAGTGATATTTCTCTCAGTACATCAGTTGTGCAAGTGCTATTTCCAGACAGAATTCACCATAAAGAGAGAAGTTTCTAGTTAAGCTAGAAGCAGTATTAAATTCCACTTAAGTCTAATTTCTATGGTCATATTTAAATCATGACCAATTTCTAAAATGTCACGTATTTCTAACTCTGATCAACTGGAACCCTGACAACACTGGAGCCTGTAAGCTGTGTTTGAAGCTATTTTCAAAGATGGTAACAGCCTAATATGGTAACAACACAATTCATAAATTGCAGCCATACTTGCTAAGAAATTATGCTGTGGAGTATCTAAGTAACATCATCATTTTTGCTGTCCTACCTGTTTAAAAAGTATAATTAATAAATCCTGTTTGCCACAGAAAGAGAATGCTTGTCAAAATTGTACTTCCTTACAGGAATTCAGAAATACAGGTACGAGGTACAGCTGGCTTATAGATGGAAAAAACTAATTCTTCAGACCTGTGCATTGTACACCAAAAGCTTTATGTAATTATCTGTTTGTTTACTCATAAGCAATTGCTTTGGAGGAGGCCTCCAGTGAGTATATGCTGTGTACTCTGCAGCAGGGTCAAGCAAAAGATACAGCCTGCAGACTACAGGTTTATCTTCAAAGAATGAGCATACACAAAGGTATTTAGGTGCCTAACTCCACTCTTGGTGAAACTGATAGAGAGTAAGCACTGCTGAGGACATGATCCTTTGGCATCAATTGGGATTCCCCATTTGGATCTAATTCTTTGGACACCAAAACAGCAGGAAAAAAAAATCCTTTTGTTTTATGGCCTCCTTATCCTCTCCTATATTGGAGTTTTTCTAAAATTGACCATGGTTCCGGGTAGAGGACATAACAGCAAAACAGGCTGGTCTAATTAACCACAGTTTTTAATACCAATTAATAACAACATGAGCATTAAACAATCAATAGGACACCTTATGCCACTACTGCTTAAGTTTCCTTTGACTACTTCTGGCTTAGTTGTACTCTTGAAGCATATTTGGAGGGTTCTTCCTCACATCCTCCCACACAGCATCAATTTTTAGCAATGATAATCTTTCCTATTATACTAGAAATCGATAAGCAACATTGTTAACCTATGTGATGCAGCTAAAAATTAGATGTAAAGTGCACATTGAGGAGCCAAAGGGAATATTTTTCAGTATTTTCATTACTTCTAATGTGATTATATACTTGACCAATATTCGCCCCACTGCAAACAACTTGCATACATACTTGTGCAACACACACATCCCACTCAGGTGCAAGGGGAGCCATGTTGCCCTGTTTCACTGTACGTTCAGCAGCTTATTTCTAAATTGGTATGAAAAAAAATGCTATCATTTATTCAAAAGTAATTTTAAACTCTTTCGTAATAACTTCAAAAGGACAGCTGGCAAGAAAGTAATATGTTTGAAGTACAGATAAAAGCAGAAAATGTGTAAATCACTTTCTCCAATTGAGAGACTCAACTGCTAAAATTAGTTCTTGGAATTTCTCCTTTGGGTGCCAGTTTAGGTCTTGCTCCAAATGATCACTAACTAACAATCCTCCTGACTTTGAAATACGTAATCCACAACTAGTTAATCGGACCTATTTGCTGATTAGGTGCATGCAACCCCCTCACAAAACATGGCATACTTATACTCTTATTTTTAAAAATGCCCTTTTGTTCCAGTGTCCTGAAACTAACTGTACAAACACAAAGAACTCAGATGCCCTCTCAACCCCTATTGGAAATGACAAGTGAGTCCTTCTAAAATTGCAGACACGCACTGTCAAGTGCAGGTGTTTGTAAACAAGTTTGGAAATGTTTCTAATTATAAACCATATGAGTTAAAATTAGAAGTCCAATCCACTAGCTGTAAAGAAAAGAACTTCCAAAAGTGTTAATCTAAAATGAGAACAACCAGTGATATTTAATTTAGTCACAAGAGCAGAATTCCCGTGCAGAGCAGCATACTGCTCTTCATCAAACTTTCCACTAGGAGTTACATTATGTATCTTAAAAAAAAAAAAAAGGCTTTGATAAGAATTTTAATTTGCTGTCATACTATGATACTGTATATTTCAAAGTACAATCTAAAAATACCCTATTCACAGGTGTCCCGTGTTTCATATAATTATAAAGAAGGAAAAAAAATGTTCCCAAATCCTCTGAATCTGTCTTGGCTGACAACATCAAAGTTCAGCTTTTATGGGGAGCTTCCCACGCTGACCTTTAGAGAACTCAAACCAAACTCTGCTTGAGGGAGCCTTACTCTTCTAGATGAAGTTCTTCTCAATAACCTCACCTACTAAGTTTGGCTTGCCTGGCACAAACTGCTGAGGGATGCTTGTCGGAAGGACAATCCCAGAGCTATGCCTGATGCAGATCACAGGAGGCTGTCACTGAACTCAGGATGTTTCGGACTTGTCTTCACTGCTCTGGTGTGGAGGTCAGAAATGTAGCTCTAAGGAGCCACATACTTTGACCAACAGCTCAGACAAGGGCTGGTGGGAGGCTAATCCTGCAGTTCTTGTACACCATTTCTAATGCAATATGATGAGATAGTGTAGGCACAGAGATGGACTTTACCTCAGCAGAAATTTTTGGGGAAAATAGAGCTTCTAACAGATTCAAGGGGAGACAGCTGTTTTAAGGGAAAAAAAGGTTAATACTGGAATCTCATTATTTCTTAAAGGAAACATAACAGCACATTTGAGCATGTCAGAATAGCTTTGGCTGATTAGTGAGCAAACATAAAACAATTGCATAGAGGCTTGATTACAGCCTTGCTTCAAGCAAGGGATCATCTCCTACTGCACTGTCCTGAAAAACCTGGAAAAAGAAATGGATTAAACAGTGATGACCTGCTCCAGGAACAAAGTGGGACTGCCCCCGCCCAGCAGACATCCCTCTGCTCTCCACCTACAGCACAGGCAGGGACTGTGAGGGACAGGGAAAAAACAGCTCTTACACCCCTGCACAGCCAGACTAATCCCACTCCAGTGGGATCTTACAGGACAGAGGAAAAGCTCAAACCTATCCTCCTCAAAAACCAGGACAGAAAGTAAGTTGCCCATATCCCATCAGAGTCAGGCAGCTATTTCACATAATAACCACTGTACAACCTTTCCTTTTTCTTCCCTTCCCTTTCCTTTTCGTATTTGTTCTGTAAAAATAATAGTGTAAAAATTATTTTTTTCTGGAGAGAATTTTTAAATTTGCTGCCTTCAACAAATACGACTGTACCAGTTTAGTGTCTATCTTGTAGCTAGCAAACACAGTACTGCATCAGGATGAGAATGCAAATGTACTTTTAAAGCAGGAGTCTTGTGAGTGGCACTTCCTCTGCTGCAAGTCATGAATACCATAGAATTACGGAACAGTTTGGGTTGGAAGGGACCTTAATGATCATCTGGTTCCAAGCTCACTGCGATGGGCAGCAACACCTCCCATTACACCAGGATGCTCAAAGCCCCATTGAACCTTTAAATAAAATCCATAAAATCCACTTTAGTGCAGTGGTGAGTGTCCCCGCCTCTCATGCAGGGGGCCAGGGGTTCGATTCCCATCAGGGAGGCAGTGGTGCGGTTTGAGTTGGACTTGATGATCCTTGAGGGTCCCTTCCAACTCAGAATATTCTGTGATTCTGTGATTCTGCATAAACCTGGCCTTGAACATTTCCAGAAATGGTGTACCCACAACTTCCCTGGGCAACGTGTTGCATTGTCTCACCATTCTCATAGTAAGGAATTTCTTCCTAATATCTCATCTAAATCTTCCCTCTTCCCGTTTAAGGCCATTGCCCTTGTCCTACCACTACATGTCCTGCTAAAAAGTGTGTCCTCATCTTCCTTATAGGCCACTTTTAGATACCAGACGGCACTAAAGAGGTCTCCTCAGAGCCTTCTTCTCCAGGCTGAAAAAACCTGTCTCCGACTGTCCGCATAGGAGAGGTGCTCCAGCTCTCTGATCATCTTCATGGCTTCTTCTGGACTCAGACCAACAGATCCACATCCTTCCCATGCTAGGGACCCCAAAGGTGGACACAACACTCCAGCTGGGATCTCACCAGAGCAGAGTAGAGGGAGAGGATCACCCCCCTTGATCTGCTGGCCACGCTGCTTTTGATGCAGCCCAGGACAGGGTTGGCTTTCTGGGATGTAAGTGCACATTGCTGGGTTGTGTTGAGCTTCTCATCAATCAACCTGGAAATTTTTATCACTTAAGCCAATTTTTTGGTGACACAAGTAAGGCACAGAGAAGCCATTTTGGTGAAGGGACCACAGCAGTGGGAGCAGAGTGATGGCACATCTCACCTGCAGCTGGTGGCATCTACCCCTCTTTTCCTAGGCTAGGGTAACTCATCCTCCCCTTCCTGGCCAGTGCTGTGAGAGCTCCCCCTCCTGTTCCAGTTTAACCAGTGTTAGACCTTGTCCTACTGGAACTGGGACCTGACTGAAGTGAGAAGATTCAAAGGCAGTCTCAGTGAACTAGGTTTCCTGCTAGAAATTGTCACCAAATTAATTCCCTCTTGAAATTAAAAATTACATAAATTTATTTATTTGTTACACATTGATATATATTCACATGTCTGGGTTTGTATAGATACTACATATATTGTGTATATACATATATACCCATATATATATGTACACACACATAGCATTGTAAGTCTTTAATGCTGCTAATCTCATTACTATTTTAATTCAAAGTAAATATAAAAATTGTTAGTTTCTACAAACCTATCTAACTTCTGAAGCTTCTAAACTGCTGCATACACCTGTACTACGTTCAGCTACAAAAACAATTTTTCCTAAACAAATATATATTAGAGCTGTGTTTGCAAGTCTAAAAAAGCCAGCCTTTTCACTAGCTATATAAATATTTTAATTAACAATAAGTATGTATTTAGGAGATTTTGCATCAAAATCTAAATCAGACAGGGCATTTAACCCATTAGAGTTTTTCTAAGATATTAGATGAAAGAAAATACATTTAGGAAATGCTTAATCGGACTTAAATTAAGCATTTGAGTGCTAAAATAATCTCAGAGAGTGATTTATTTCTAATATTTTCTGCATGCTCCAAATGAAAGCATGAAGAGCAGCGCAATCGCATATATCTTCTACCAAAAATAGCTGAAAAATACTATAGAAGAGTGCCTGCTGGGTTGGTTATAAAAGTAAAGTATAATCCATTAACTGCTAATTAGAAGCATCAGAAGCAGGCTTTGCTGCAATAAGAGCTGGCCCCTAAGTAGATGTTTCTGTAACCATTTAAAGGCACAGGGTTTCTCCAGTTGCTGAGAATGGAGCTTGGATGGTTTCAGCATAAAGGCCATGTGAAAAGAAACTATGGCACTTGGCCATGTTACCCAGCTGTTTTCTAAATATGATGACAGGTGCCATTTTTTCCATTTGATCGTGGAACGTAATACATCTTCAAACAAATTTTCCTCAACTAGTCTGGTGCAGTTACATTTCAGAGATTCAAATATAAGAATGTTTGGTTTTTTCTCTGACAGATGCATATTGTAGTCTCTTTGGAAGACATTTCATTATATGCCTTTTTCTCAAGGCTGATTTCTGGTTTATGTATTATTTTGCTTTTTACTGCTATTGTAGAAGGGAAAGAATAAGCACTTGGGCAAAGGAATTAATTCTGCAGGAATGAAATAAAAAAAGGGGGAGAACTACTATTTATAATTAGACTTAATACATCTGACTTACAATAAGGAAGGTTTCAATTCCTCTCTGTTCACTACTTCCTAAAGGATGAGAAGCACGTATTCCCATAATTTCTCCTGCTCTATCTGACTACCTATCTGGTCAAACTGAGCTCCTCTACAACTACTGAAGGCCAAACAGGCCTTTTGATCCATTTACCTATAAAACCCCCTTAAAGTGTCAGGGCAAAAAAAGGTGAAGCCAGAAGAAATGCCAGAAGTCAGGGCAAAAAAAGGTGAAGCCAGAAGAAGAGTCCAAGATACAGAAAGCAGCAATTATGGATATGAGTGACAAAGAGATGATGCCTTGGAATGGATGACAGGCTACAAGCCCCAGTCATGCTCAACTTCCTCAAGGGCTTGAGTGGCCTCAAGCAGTGGATGCAGACAGGATACAAGTCAGGGTGCCTAACTTGAAAAATCAGGAAAAAAACAAGCAGATAACGAACCTCCCTTGTTAAAAAGGGGCATAGCCAGCACAAGGGGAAATAGCTCAGGTCAATGTTTTGATCTTTTCATCTACATGGATTGACCAACTAGTAAACAAAAGAAGAAACCCTGTGTAGGGCAGGAAATGAGGACATTCAGATTTTTTTCTCTCTGCCCTATTTTCATCATAAAAAACACAGAAGAAATTTGTATATTTCTTTTTAAATGGTGAAATGGACATCCATTAAGAAAAACTAAGATGGTAACAAATAATTTTTGGAAGTCAAACATCTAAGAAACAATAAAATTAAGATTCCAGTAGAAATAATAAAATGAAGTTCAGTTTAAACCAATGTCGTAGATATTTGTTAACCCTGGTGGCAACTTTTACAAGGCAGATATCTGTTTTCATTCTGTATATTAGAAAACAACCATAAAATGCCCCAAAGCCATGGAGGGAGTCAGTGTCAAAGACATGATTAGTAGTTCAGAAGCTATCTGATTCGGGTCACATGGTGTTCCAAAAACCATACCTAAATATAGCATGCAAGAGATCCGCACAAAGAGCAATCCCATGATGGGAGCACACTAAACTCTCCATAAAATTAATTAGGGTTATTTTGAGGCAACCAAAGGAAAGCGAGAAGAGAAAAAAAAAAAAAAAAAGCCCTTGCCCTGCCCAGTTCTGCAAGAGCAGATGTCTCTGGTATGGCCAAGCCCCAGTTTCCAGACCAGGCACCTGGGGAGATGCTTTGGTTCCTGGGAAAAACCTCACACAGCATCAACATGGAAGCTAGGTGGAGGGTATGCTGTGACTGTATTAAGAGATACAGCTTGTTGGTGAAGAGAATGACCCTGTCAGGAAACGAACCAGCAGGCATCATAGGCAGGAAGCCAATACTTGGGGGATTTTTGTTGCTATTAATGACATCCTTCTAACAGAGGAGCAAACATCTTTTTGGAAATGTAACATCCATGTAAAAGATAGTCATGGCACGAATCAAGACTGTGGGAAAAACTAAGGCTTCCCAAGGCAAACCAGAAAGAAAATTCCCTGTTGGAAGTTGTTACCTGTGAAATCCTCCATTAGGATTGGCCTTTGACAGGGAAGAGGATTTTCTCATGAAACTCAGCCAAAAGAACTATTTTGAAGAGCCTTCCCTATGTTTAGGCATAAGGAGCAACCTCATGGAAAAGCACCCAAACCATCTTCAAAAGGCAGACAGAGCAGGAAAAAGAGAGGAGTGTTCCTCAGGACTTCGGGGATTCTTTCGGTCCTTCTCTGTTAAGTGTCCATGCAGTTTCCTATGTTTCCTGAACACTGACTTGCCATTTGGCTCTGACCACCAGTGACGTACACACTGATTTCAGCAAGCTGCCCTGGCTCATAATTTCTCTATAAATACTATTGTAAAAAACTCTGCTGGTGAATGCCATGGTGAAGGTTTTAAGATGACCACAATGACCGATTTACTTTTGTATCACCTTTGTTCCTATGTACCAGGGGCAAACACCATTCTTTACTCAAGCATTAGAACAAGCAGGATTCATGTTACCTCGAAGAGCCAGGCAAAACTGAAGCAAGGACTACAGAAAGCAGGGGAGAGAGCAGGAGAAAGCTGAGAAAAGGCAGCGTTGTGAGGGGTACTGCTGTCAGCGGGTAGAAAGCAGGCTCTTGAGCCCAAACTGTGGAGCAGGTGCTCCAGAAGGCAGGTAACAAAACAGAGTGAGTGTGGGACACAAACTGCAAATTTCGGCTTGAATGCTTCAGGCAATTAGCAGGTGCTTCAGGCAGTCATCCAAATCAAAGTAAGAAAGTGGAAAGAGCCAAATGCTGGTTAAAGAGGTTTGCTAACACGAAAATCCCAGAACGGATAGATAAAACATTTTCCGTTGCGGGAACAAGATAGTAAGAAAAAAGAAACAAACAAAAAACATATGCAATTTTTGTAAGAAAGGCTGTGTTGGGGATTTTATTATCCTGTTCTCAAGCCCCGAGATGCAAATGTTGGCTGGGATGCTGAGATCAGCAGTTATATGTCCTCAGGTGGTTAGAGACAAGGCAGAAAAGAGCTGGCATTTGGGGAAAATAGAGGGCCCATTTGATAACGCTTCACTTGAGCGTAAGAGGGTTTCCCCTGTGGGTATTGTCCCAAAGAAAGCTCCAGGCAAGTTTAGAATGGTTCATTACTTGTCACATCCAGAAGGTGAGTCAGTTAATGATTACACTGACTCCCTTTTGACTTCAGCTTCACGTGTTTTCAATCTGAGAACTGCATCCTCATCAAGTAAAATAGCACTCATAAACACAGAAATACTGAGGTGATCTGATTTTCAGATGCTCACAGCATAATTATATTTTATTTGTCACGATTTTGCTGGCATTTTGCAAACCGTATTTGTAGTACGTAATGCACAGAACTTGGAATGTGTATTCTGAGAGTGTCACCTTTCCATAATAAAGTACAGTTCAGAGACCTAGCACTTGCTTTATTAGGAATTGTCTCCAAAGAGCCCAATATTAGGGCCTTGAAGGTATCCTTACAAAAGCTGAGTATCTACTTCCTCAAGGGTTAATTCACTGTGTGAATGATGTGTCCTCCACCTGGAACAACGCTACTTAAGTTATCTTACACAAACATAAGAAATAGAACTGGCTACTCCAAATAGTTGTTGATGTAGGCTAACTATATCGGCCAGCAATAGTATATTTAAATCAGATGGTCACTTGAACATTATTGGTAAAGTTCTCCTCACTGAGGGTTACATCCCTTGCCAGAGGCTAGCAGGCTTGACAGAAGGACAGAAACAAATTCCTTTCATCAGAGTAACATGAGTCAATATGTGGAAAGATACTTCCATCTGCTCTGTGTTTCTGGTGACATGACATTACCGTATAATTTGGTATACATTTATAACAGAATAGATAAAACAAGATGGCTCAGATAGTATCATTTATATTACACATCTACGGGGAGTTCTCTCAAGCCATTTTCAATGTATGGTGCTACACAAGTGGCTGAAACTGACAATGGAAATGCTGGAGGAAAAAACATGTTGCTCTTTATTTCAGAGTGTTAATGGCACAGATACACAACTACAGTGCACTTCTAAAGAGAAACAAATCCTATTTCTCAAAGTGCTCTTTGAGGAGACATATTTTGTCAGGTATAGGAATAACCAAAGGAACCTGCTCGATCCAGCAACTCACAGACGCATGTACCTTACTAAACACAACCCGCCAGAAGAGTGGCCCATGTTGTTTCTGCATTAATTTTGTGTCCCTGTACATTACCAGAGCCCTGGGACTTTCATGGTCTGTGGGCAGCAAATCAGCTGAGCCAAAAAGGAAGGTTCCACCTGACTAGGCCAGAGGGAGCTATATTAAGTTTGTCTCAGCTGGAGGTCATTCTGCATATTTTGAAGGCTACCTTCTTGGTACTTGGTCAGTGACCAGAAATTAAGAACCTAATTATTATAACACACATAATACAAAGAACACTTCTAAAGTCCAGATCCTATGTATATAAAGTTTTAAATGTCCAAAATGTAAGACCAAAGCCATTTCTTTCCGGGCCAAATAGGCTCCTGAGTTTGTTAACTAGTTGCTTCATGTCTCATTTCTAGTAGGCTGCCTGTAGTCCTGCAGCCAAGAATTCATTTTCACAATTCCAAAACATTTTTGATGCTTCCTGACCAAATGGCTTTGCAGTAGAAATTGGTTTCTGCTACCATCTGTTGTTACATAGCTCGGAAGGGCTAGCAAGAGGGAAAAAGTTGGGGAGGATGAATGGCCAATCCCAATGGAATAGATATTCTTTCCTTACTGTCACTTTATCGGGAAGGCTTGGCCTATTTCTCAGCAGCTGTGAAATTGTCATCAGCAAGATTCTTTACAAAGCTTGGTGGCATATGGAATATATTGCTCACTTCTTAGTACTGTAAAAACAACCTTGCTGCATAACTGAGCTAGGCAAAGAGAGCAGGTGCTTAAAAAAAAATGCATCATGCATCAAGTCTCTATAGATTTCGTAGAAACTCTAGACAAGGATATTTTTAATGTTTTCAAATTAATCAAATAATACTTCAGAGAAGTTCTTAGGCTTCAGGGGTGGTAGAGTCCCTTAAAAATGAGCAGATAAAATCACTGTGCCACAGGATAACATCATATTCTGCCGTTCACAAAGGCAGCATTCATATTAAACACTGAGGGGAAGTGTCATCTCCACTTGGTGAGACATTAAAACTGCTGCAAGGGCCCAGTCTCCATTTCTGATGTGGCAGGAGACTCTTTATTTAACATCAATCTTAGGTCATCACTTTTCGTCACAGTCTGGATTTATTTTCATAGCTGTGGACTAACCAAGAAGTAAATTAAGCAAAATAATAATAATAAAAAAACCAACCGTGGCATTCTGGTAACTGTACACACTGAAGCAAGTACAGGGCTAGAATTGCAGGACTTCAAGTTCTCACTACAGAAGATACCCAAGGAACAAGAGATAAATAAGCTTGTTAATTTACTTGACTCTCTAATGCAAAGCATCCAACAGCATTTTCACACACAGACAGAAAAAAAAAATAAGATAAACTATCAGAAAAGGGTTATGATGTGATATAGTTAACATCTCTCTCTCTCTATGTGTGTATATATATATATATGATCATATATTCCATAGTGAAAGTCCACTCAGCCATGCACACACACACACA
>WEKX01024330.1:0-11168 GCA_013390025.1 Pitta sordida
CGCAAACTGCCTCTTAGTTGCTTGTTTGCAAGCCCACCACAGTTGCCCAAGCTCCCCGCAGCTGCCCAAGCTCCCCGCAGTTGCCCAAGCCCCCTGCAGTTAATGTCCCTATTTGCTTTGCCCCTGTTCGCTGTGCTCCCAGGAGAGGTAATGGGTTAAGTACCCAAAGGTGGGAAGTCTTGGTTGGCCGGCATCTCCGGTCCAAAAGTCCTACAAGCTGGGGCTCGTCCCGGTACCCGGCGCTTCTGTGGTGCAGGCCTGATGGCCTCCCGCTGCGGCGCGGCACGTTGCTGCCCATCCTTCTGGCCACACTTTAGACACAGTGTTGCTNAGCGCTTCTGCAGTGCAGGCCTGATGGCCTCCCACCGCGGTGTGGCTCAGGGGGACCGGAGGGTGCAGCACGTTGCTGCCCATCCTACTGGCCACACTTTAGACACAGTGTTGCTAACTTTCTTGAGCAGATTCAAGTCCTGATAAAAGATTGTACAAGGAAATCCTTGTTTTTACTGATACATTTCATATTCAAACTTATTTCAGTAACTAGTCATCAGAGTAACCTATAGGATGTGACTGATTTACGATTACTCTTGTGACTATCATCCTTCTTTGTTTTGTGTTTAATTTTTCTTTCCTGCACATACACCCCACACAGCCATTCCTTTGCTTTTGATCTCTATTCTTCCCCCTCTCATACTCTTTCAGCTCATTGAGGTGTTTTCTGTACTCTGTCCAGTTAATCTTTTTTTTGTCTGAGAGTTGATCTTCTCTGTCTGATGGTTGATCTTCTTCATCTTATGTCTCTCTGTAACAAACTTGAATTTCCTGGCTGAAGTGATCACAACACAAGGCTCAAGGTTTTTCTCCTTGACTTGCAGCTTTTTCTTACCACTTTTTCTTACCTTTTGCTCTTGTCCTAATTGTTGTGGGTTTTATTCTCACACAGTCTCTGGTGGCTTCCAGAGTGTATTCACTAGGCCCGGAGATTGATGCTGTATGAGAAGTACCAGACATCCTCTAAACCACTTGATCGTGTGGACTGTGGAATTGGTTTGCTTTAGTAAAGGTGACAGATGGATAGACATTCTCTCATGCTAAATTAGAAAAATAAATATTATCTGACAAATATTTGAGGTGATTACTACTGCAAGAACAGAACAAATCAGAACTCCCTCTCAATCTCTGTCTGTGCCCTTATCTGCTGAAGTTTTCCTTTTGCTATTCATCCTTAAATACTTCTGCTTGCTCTAAAGAGTTTAAAGGATCTAGTATATGAAGCTATTCATACCATTCACAAGTAATGGTTCCCCAAGACCTATTCCATAGGTATCCAGTTCAGAATATAAATAAAGAACAATGTGAGTTGCTTTCTTCAGCTTGCTGTGAACCTTATTAATGATGTTTTCATCACTAATTTGTGGGAAGGAGATTTTTCTCTTCTGTCTCCTTTATTTCCACAGGGTTTAATTAAACATATGTTCTGATTGGGACATGGGCAAAAGGACAGTTGTGCTGCCATTTGAAAAGAGCAGCTTGCTTGCTCGGACAGTTTTCCCAAGGTTTCAGAGCTCTAATTAAAATCCACTGAACACAGGCAATGTTGGCATAGTACTTTGGACGTGTTTGTTACAACAGTGTCAAAGAGTAGATAAGGTTTTTAGGGGATTAGTGTAAGGTGTTTTGTTTCAGGTGGATTATTTCCAATGAATGGGTCCTCTTTCTTTTCTTCTGCCTAGGAAAAAAAGGCCTTATTTAACTTTTTGAAACAAAATAATTTTGAGAACATTACTTCGTGAGCAAAATAATTATTCTATTTACAAAGATATTTTTTAAAATATTGAGAACTAGAGCTTCGTATTTACATTGCTGTTTAATAATGAAAGCCATCAAAAGTTTCTGTGAGTCTCTGAAAACCAGAATGTGGCTGCACACACTGGAGATAGTGCTGTGATATTCAAGGAAACCTTATATATGCTGGTAAGTTGAGAAGATGAGAGTGTTCATTCCCTGTGTAATTCTATTCACTTTGTTCATTATGTGAATGAGATGTAAAAAATAATTTTCTGCATCTGCAAGGTGTTGCTGTTCTGAAAGTGCCTGGAAAATAACACGGGTGTTGTCCCTGTCTTCACTTTCAGCACTGTTTGTCCTGAAAATATGCAGGAAAGGCTGAGTATGTGAATATTACCAAAAGAAAAAAAAAAATAAATCTAGTTTACTAGAAGAGTGTAATGAGCCTTTATCTTATATTAAATTTTAAGCTGTATCTTTTAGCATTCAATATTGTACTGACTAATTAGAGATGTGATCAGTGTAATTATCTTCTGGCAATAAATTGCAATACATATTCATAGTTACACAGATTTCATCTTCTGTGAAATGGTCCTTATAAAAACACTAATAGTTGGTATGTCATTAGAGCATATCAGCAATTAATCCTCAAAATGATCAATGGAGAGAATGTCCTTTTCCCTCTATCTCTGGTTTATTTATGTGTTCCCATTAATTATGCCTAATTTTCTGTTGGCACTTTTCTTCTTAATGTAATTCAATTTAAGCATATCTTTCCAGAGACTTATTAATAGGTAGGGTCATTTATATTGTGTAGCACAAATATTTTATAATCCACTAATCTTGACAAAAAGGCAATGCCTTCCTCATAAAAAATGTATGAGGAGTAATGGTTCCCTATTAATAACTTATTAGGTCAGATCACACAGTTTGAAGTGTCTATTACACTTTAATTTTATCAGATTTCTTCGTTTGGAACCCATTACTTTTTCTTTATCTTTTATTGAGATTATTTTTAACCCAACAGCTGGATTCCTTGCCAAAAACAGCTTCCTATGGCTGTTTCTGTAGTACTAGCTAAGCAACTAGTTTTATATACTGGGCTTTATGGAAATTGTGCAATGCACCCAACAGTGGGAACTTGGATTATATTTTCACTCGAATTTTATATTTTTGATAACAATGATTAGTTCAACTTTCCTGGTGAAGCAGGATTTTGGCTGGTCAATGCCATTCTCTCTTGCTCATTAATCTCTGCAGATAGTGCTCTGCCTGAAGATAATGAGTGGGAAATTCTTCACAAAGGTGTATTTCTCTATTTCTAAAGGCGACACTATGGCTTTGTGACCTCCAAGGGCACACTGAGGAGCTGAGGGGTGAGCTGTGCTTCGGGATCATTTCATCCCAGTTTGAGGACCCTCCCTCGTGAGCCACTTTCCCCATATCCATGTCCCTGTGGGGTTTGATTTCCAAGCAGTATTAAGAGGATAGGCTCAGCTCTGTTGTTCACTTGTAATCCCTTTTAGTTCAGAGACTTTTGGTGGTGGCTGGCTCAAATGGGTCAAAACCAACTTCTTCAAAATAAAGTGTTATTTATTCATTCACCCAAAGGTGCATAGCATCCAAAGGCAAAGGCAAGAGCAATAAAGGTTTATATACATGATTTCTCTTTCCTAATACTCCATGTTTCCTTTGCAAGCTTTTGCTAGGCTTGGGCAAGCTGACCATCTTGCAGCATTCTCTCTGTTTCATTCACAACCCCCTTGTCAGTCAGCTTTCACCAAAAGCTCCTGATGACCTATGCAAAGCTAAGCTAGGTTTTATTGTAATTTTGGATTCCAGCTTTATTCTTGGAGAAGTATCATTTTTCAGTCTGACTTGACCTAAGCTGGGACGCTCAACAATTCTTTTAAATTCTTCTGCAGCATTTTGTGTGATACTGGTTTGTTATTGCCATTACTTGATATTTTTTACCCCTGTTTTCTGCCTTTGTAGACAATGTCCTGTTATGCAGCTCTGCATATACATAGTTTGTTCTTTCAGCTTGTCGGAGGTGCTACCCTGAATATAGCTTTACAGGCTTCCACTTCTCATGGGAAGATATGTTTCCAGGATATCCATTTGATAATTTTAAGGCTGCCGTCTCTGTTTCTGCTTCATAAGAATTGTCTCAGTAATTTGAGGTGGATTTTAAACAATTCTGTATACTTTTTTTTTTTTTTTAAGTTTTGCCGTTTTCTTGAGGAGTCAGCTGTTCCTATTAAGAGTAGCTGTGACTGCAAAAGAAGAACTCTTGAAGATGTGAAACCTGGAGCCAGACAGGCCAGAAAGAATGTTCACTGCATTCACTCAGTGTTTTCTGTGCACAGAGGTTGTGGTGAGATGCTCTTCCTGTTTACTCCTTGCTATGACTCCTGTAGAAAAATTCGGGGATCACAAGCAGAACAGGAGAGTTCTCTGCATTTACTATGGAGCTTTATAACAGGAAATACAGGAGTATCTGTCAGTGTGACTGGAGGCATCTGTGGACAGAAACCCTTTTCTGATTATCAAGCCAAAAGGTACGTATTGCAAAAGTGGAAAATATTGTTGATAGAATTGTCTAGGTTCTGCCATTGGCACGAGCAAAGAGGTTTCTGACTGAATGAGAAAATATCATAGAATTCAAGCCCTATTAAGAAGTTTATTGTTTTGGTTTCACGCTCTATATTTTTTATTCAAACCTGTACATACTGCTGGTGTGAAGTGTATAAGGGCATCACGTAATTTGATTGTACTTAATTTTCAAATTTTCAGAATTTGTACTAAGAAACAGGTAAAGTTGCTGTACCTTACACAAGCAGTGTTTAATCAAAGTTAGAAACAAAACAGGCAATGATCATAATCAGAGAGTAAAATGAAAGTCCAGATAAAACTTGCTTCTCACTCTCCCTCACTTCTTTTCTGGTTAGATCACTGATCTTTAGATAATTTTGTGTCCAGAATTTAGCAAGATAAATAGTTGATCTCTATAAAATGCTCTGATGAAAAAAAAAATTATTTTTCCATTTCTGATTTGAGCAATCCAAATAAAAAAGCCTGCATCTTGCTCCTTAAGCGATGACGTGTGGAGACACTCCTGCTACTTCCTGGTAGGTGGAATAAAAGTCCTTTTTTTCTGGTGTTTGCAGCATCAGCAGCTGCAAGCTGATGCATTTGCCTTCCTTTTAAATGGAAGCTGTGGTGTAAAAATAGACACTGGTATTTACTGGAAGCTTAAGTCTGCTAAATTTTACAGATTTAGAAAGTTCACTAATCACTATCAATTAAAAAGGCTACCTCGTTGCATAAATTAGAATGATGTACTCTACTTCTGGGCCATCTCAAAAGACTTACTTTGAAAAAAGTGTTACCAGATTTAGTCAGAATGGTACTTATAGCAGCAGTCAAGGCTTTTAAACTTCTACAATTAAAACCTTTCTTTCTAAATATCATATAAACTCAGCTAGAGTATGTTACCAGTTACCTCCCATCTGATTCCTGTAGGACAATATCTGGAAGTCAAGAAGAGAAAAGCAATACCTAAAACTTTGAATGCCTGGAATAAATGGAAGCACTTGATATTCCCACAAGACTCTTACATTAAAGATTATGACTGAGACAAAAGAATTTGTTTGACATTCTTGTGAGTGAAAATAACACAGCATTTATGCAGTACTGTCTTCCTGAAAACACTTGGAGATATGGAAGGCCTTCTGAATTGAATTCCTCTCAAGGCTTCTGTCAAGTTACCTATTACCGGTTTTCCATTCATCACGGGCCTAACATTCAGAATATTTGCAGGAATAGAAGCAACATGCTTTGGTTCTGTAAAGATGACAGTGGTTTTACAGAGAGCTCCCCAGATCTATGTGTAACTTTCAATTCAATGTAGAACTCATGACGTTGTTTTCCATCAGGTATTAGTATTTCAAAGGTATCTTAGAAGTTATCAGAGAGAGGTGGTCTCCTGCTTGCAGTGCCCTGTGTTAAACCACAGTCACTACACATAGGTTTGTAATCTGGTGCAGAGTCAGAACTGTTAGACTTTCTTGGAGATTTGTTTACTTAAAGCAATCATTTGAGGCTGGATGTCATGGAGTACTAAAATGTCACTACTCTTATTTACTGTGCTAACTGGAGCTGGAGAATTTGAATACTGACATTTCTTTCATCTTATGAATGCTGCAAGTACCCTGACCCCTCTAAAATCTTTTTTTTTTTAGGAAAAGTAGAAGTTGTAAAGGCATTCAGCAAAGACAAGTAAAGACTGATAAAGGTTTCTTCATATTCTGGATTGTATATGTAAAGATTTTTTTAAAAAAGTAATTATAAACTATTGAATTTAATAATGGAAAGTGCATTTGTCTGATGGGATTTTGCATTAAACATCCACAACCTCCATCCCAACATTTACGGGTGGATAAAAACATATTTACTGTCCCACATGACAAAATTACGTTGCTTAAGATCGACTAAAATCATGTTGATCATGAAAAAATATTTTATGGATTAAAATTTTTGTTGATTTATGATGAGAGCAGTTATTATAAGGAGCTGAGAGAGAAGGAAGGAGAGGAAGAACAAGATCATCTGCACATCATTTGGGCAATTAAAGGCTAGGCTGTGTAGGATAAGTATAATAAAATGGATCTATTATCTCTCCTCACAGTAGGAAGGCAGGAATGCAGCCTGGCTCAGGCCCCTTATCAATGCATCTGCTGGTTGAGTTTATCTGATAAAAGAAGAACAGTCACTGAAAGACTGAAGCAGATTATTTATTCTCTTTCTCCCGACTCAAGGTCTGAGTCCGTGTATAAGATGTTTGGTATACAGGTCCACATGTCCTGAAGATGAAACACTGAACTATGTGAATGTGTCTGGATTCTGAAGGCCACCTAACTACCTAGAATGTGCTGTAAGTGATGATTTTTGGATTTGCTGACATGTTTGGTAGCAGTAATATTTGTTTTAGAAGAGGGTAATACAGGGTAATACTTGTGTAAGAAGTGTTTTATGAACATATATGAACAATTTTTCCTCCCATGATACGTTTCACCTGCCCTCAGAAATGCAGTATAGTTACCTTATGTTAATAATAATTATTTAATATGAAGCAGATTTTAATGCATACCATTACACTTGAACTTTTACAAATCAATATGTAAGTCACTACATAATATGATTCGAACAACTATGTCTTGAAACTCTGCCATCACCAGATCAATATTTAGCAAGATTCCTGTAATCTGTCCAGTCTATTTACTAAGAAAATATCATTTTCATTGTTCTGTTTGAGGTAGGAATAGACATAATAAGTTATTCAACTAAAAAAAATCGAGGGAATGAACTGGGAATAACAAGTCACTTCCTTATTCATGAGCCCTGGAACAAGCTCTCACACACTCTCTTCGCTACTCAGTTGTGTGTTTAACATTCAGGAAATCCATGATAATTTGTGGTATCTATTTGTATCTTAGATTTACAGTGGGGACAGAAAGTATTTTATTGTAACTTAAGCTTTACAAATACATTATAATGCTTATAAGGACAGAATATAAAACTTAAACCGTGAAAGCTTAGAGGAGAAACTAGAAATTATGAAGAAGTAGTAACAGTAGTCAGTCACTGGCGTTTCTCCTTCCTCTTCACAATTACCAGTGAAAAAATTGTAATTAGGTGCACTAATGTACAAAGCACCTCATATTATCAGAAAGTATCTTCTTCATCTGTTGGGTGTGGAGCAGGACCATGCACATATTTCTGAAGGTTATACAACTCTTGCGACAGATTAGAAAAGAAAGTGAATTTTTTGTTAGCTTTGTGACATGACCTTCAATTACAGAGTTCGTGGATGCAGTTTCCAATAGATCTGCTAGGCAACCTTCATCTTCCCTTAAGTCGTAGACAGAGTGATGTGTGTGAAAGTTAATATTGTTGACACTGGGAGCAAATGATAGCACATTGTTGAAGTGCAAACCATTCGATTTTAGTAGAGAATTCCCTTTTTTCTGCCCAGATATCCCTAATATAGCTTAATCAGTGCCTCAAAAATCACTGAGTTGCCAATGGGTTATATTTGTTTCAACCTAAATATAACTACTGTTTGAAAAAAATTGGCATTTCTGCGCTTTACTCTAACAATGGTCACGGGGGAAAATGTCTCTTTCAACCAAGTCAAGCAACTTCCCTTTAGCAGCTTTAAGAGACAGAAATTGTTCCAAATTTCTATATGCTGAAAGCCAGAATTCCCAAGTCTGCAGAGGCTGACACGAGAAAACACTGGGCCTTACTAGACTTAAAGTAGTCATCATCGATACCTGGCTGCTAAGTATGTGTGTGCGTAGGAAGGATCTCTACAAGTATGTGGCTGGACTGTTTCAGGCTGGAAATACGCATCCTTTCCCAAATGCTGCGCCAAAAGTGCACCATGTGATGGCAGCATTGTATCAACCTAGAAGAGCAGGGCTGCTGAGAAGGCAATTCTCTCCTTTTTTCTTAAAATAAAAACACCCCACCAATCTCAACAGAGTGAGCTCCTACAATCTGGAAACAGCACAAACAGATTTAACACTGAATTGTTCTACCCAATGGAAAATAATAGAAAGAAATGAAAATATTTGACATGCTGTGAATACACTGTGGATTTGCTACTGAGGCAAAGTTGATAATTTAATGCAAAATATTTTCCCAGTAATTATAATAATAAAGTGTATGTGGCATAAATGAATTACGAGCTCAGAATATTACGAGTTAAAACATGTATTTCAGTAACAGACATTTATTAAGTTACAAGCAGATTTTTTTCCCCACTGTTGAAATAAGTAGCAATTAATCACTATTTGGATACAGTTTCAAGTGGAAGCATCTGAAATCTCTAAGGGCTTCAGTTTTTCTGACATCTCCAAGGTGTTCTAAGGAGCAGACAGTACTGTTAACCTTTGGCACTTGATAGTGTAGCAAGCGATAGTTTTTTAATGCAAGCTTCAGTGCTGTTTTCTTGTAAGGACGAAAATATAATAAAAATTATATTGAAGACTTCCAGTTTATACACTTACATTACGCTTAAAATTCCTAAGTTGCCAAATGATGTAAAAATTCCTTTCTCCTTCTCTAAGTGGATTAAGTCTCAGTTTGCTGAGCAGAGTGTGAAAGTACTTTTAAATAAATTCAGCAATCCTTTTACGTATACTGCCTTTCTTTGGTGGGAGGGCAGTGTAAAAGCAACCCTTAGCTTGCTGAACTAAAAGAAAGTATTGAAACTGAATTTATTCTGCCATGCCTCGATTTCAGCAACAAGCACATGTCTGACATCCCACCTGCTCAGTGAGTGGGACTCCAGGGATGAGAACACACAGAGGTGAGCAGGAGGAGGATTCCTTGGTATCAGCTCCATGGCCCATGCCCTCACTTGCTTGTGGTCTTTAAATGCATGGGAAGCCTTGTAGGGCTGCACTAAACAGGTTCTACAAGGACTCATCTCAAATTATACAGCACATAAAGTGACCTCTCATGCTTTTTTGCAATTAATGTGGAAAAGTATACACAAATTAAATCTATTGGAATTACAGAGGAATATACTTTCTGTGAAATTGTATGAATTTGTCTGTGAAGGAGCAAGAGGTATATTATATATAGTATATATAAATATATATATATACATTATATATACTACAGTGATCCTCCGCATAGTTGCGATCAATAATTTGCTATATCCCATACTCACTGTTGATTTTCCAGTGAGTTGTGGGAACTGGTGGGTGCGCAGAACCTACCGCGACCTCAGTCTGCTGGGCCCCAGGCCCCACCACTCACATGGTGAGCATAGCCAGCCCTGGCCTCGGCGCTTGCCCCCCCGCCCCGCGCCAGTCCCAGCGCTTCCTCACCCCCCTGCCCCAGCGCTCACACGCCTCGGCGGAGCACAGCAAGACATCTGAAACAAGCCGTGCTCTCCGGACCATCCTCCAGACCTTATTAGGGGAGGGGGTGTGGCTGTGGGCATGGCGTGCTTTACTATGTAGTGGGGTCGCTTTCTTTGCAGATTCCAAGACTTGCATGAAGAAGGCCAGACCCAACAGCCCGCGAGTAACAGGGGATCACTGTATATATACAGTATATATTGCAAGAGGCATATTATATATATTAATATATATATACAGTGATCCCCCAGAATTCACTGGGGGTCGGGTCTGGGCAGGTCCCATGAGTTATGAAGTCCATGAAGATACTGAACCCATGAATATTCAACTACTCCCCACCTCTAGCCACGCACTCTCCACTAATAAGGTCTGGAAGGGCGGTCCCGGGAGTGTGGCTCGCACTGTAGCACCTCATTAAAGCAGAGGAAGCGCCCTTTGGTGATTCCCAGCCACGAAATCTAGGGTCCGGAACATTCTGCACACGTGCGCAGTCTCACAACTCACTGAAAATCCAGCCACGATTAATTGAATACGCGGATATGTGAGACGTGAGTATGTGAGGATCACTGTATTATACAATTATACCCCCTCCACCACGAGGAAAAGGACATGCCAAGGCCATCGCAAAACACCAAACTCGCAAAGAACTGCAGGTCGTTAATATGCATGCAGGCCACGCCCATTGCTCCACCCCCTGGAACTCCGGAGCACTGCAGACAATCCTTTGCTCCTTCTCATAGTCTGTCTCAGCACAGATGATTAAAGGGAGCCATTTCTGAGCAGCTGCTGTAATCATGTGTGCTTGCAGCCCAAACCCGGCACCGCTCCCCCTCCAGCCCCCCGGCCTGGCCCGGCCCCGGTGCTCACAGCAGCCCACGCATGCTCGCCCTGCCTCTGTGGTGGGGAAGGCGTGTCCCTGAGCTCTGGTCAGCATTCTTGGAGCCTGGAAAAACCTTAACTTTGCAACACTGCAACACCCCATGCACTTATGGTGGGGGGGAGGCATTGGTATGGGAGTTTCTTTCCCTTTAACATCCACCAGTCCTGGCAAAGGCAGCTCCAGCCCCTGCCACGCTCTCCAGCCCCCGCCACGGGGCTGCCGGCGTGGGCACAATCACCGGGGTCGGGGGGAGAAGCGGCACGGGATTTAGGCTGTGGGAGCGACCGCAGCAGCCCAGAGAAGCCCACAGGGTGGCAGGGGTGGGGAGGTTGGGTTTCTTTCCCTTTAACATTCACCGGTCCCGTGAGAGAGGGCTAGTGTGCCCGTACAGTCCCAGACAGAAGCCTCCTCCTGGTGCATCTGTCACTGCACCCTCCCAGCACACAGCTTCCCTCACTTTCATGGGGCAAGTTTGCCCGTTCAGGGACCGAGGGCACGGTGCCGCCATTGCGAGACCCCTCCCTGCAGGGCGGGTGAGTCCCACCCCACAGGCACTGTGGCAC
>WEKX01024332.1:0-10316 GCA_013390025.1 Pitta sordida
CATCTTTCTTAAACTGGGGGGACCAGAGCTGATTTTACTCTACTAAACAACTCCCATTGGTTTCACTACTTGCTAATGCAGAAAAAGTGTGTAGCTAAGCAAATGTTAAACTTCAAGGAAAACTAATGATCTATGGGAAAGCAGGATTCATCTTCACAGAGAGACCTAATGGTAGCCTTAAACACAATCTGACATTGTGTGGTTTGGCTCTCAAACATCATGACATAATGTTCCCCCTCTCTCTTCTTTTTCTCCAACAGTGGCCACATTCTGCCAAGAGAATATGTCCAGAATGACAGATAGTTTTGGAAATAGGATAGGATGCACCTGAGGAATTAGAAACTCAGAGTAGGATTAAATAGTAAGATTTCATATTTCCATCTTCTTTCCTAATATACGGAAACTGAACCCCACATTGCAGTTCTCATGGACAGATTAAAAAATGGCTTATACCTCCAAATCCTCATTTTCATAATTTTGACTATAGTCATAATTTAAATATTCTTTTCTTCTCTGTGCTGCAAGCTGTAGTGCAGAACCCAAAAGCAGGAAGCGGAGGTCTCATTTCTGCATGGCTTCAGGGAAACTTGATTTACTCCAGGCTAATGTAATGTACAGTTAAAGAGAGATTAAATGGCTGTGATCATAATACACACATGTGGAAAGAAATTCCTGGGAAATAAAAAATTAAAATTGCAAGGGCACTAAGGGTTTTTTAACTGTATGTACAGACAACAAATATGTTATCAAACATATTTGTCTGCATGCAGCTGCTTTCTGAGTTCTTAAAAAAAGGGGAGCATGATACTTGTTGTTTTAACAGTGACTGCAGTGTTCTGACTTGATATTGAAATAAAATCACCCACATACATCATTCAGTGAAAAAACCAGTAAGTGATAAAAATAAACAACAGTATAGGTAGAGGTATTAAGATGGAAAAGGACCAGTCATCAACCAAAATTAAACAATGCAAAAAGCATACAGAATGGAGTTTATAATCAGAGGAAGAGATCAACTTTTCAGTACAGGTCAGGCAGTGTAGTTTGGCATTACAAAGAAATGAACTAAATCAGACTAAAATATGAAATTAACATATTCCCATGCGAAAAGGGGGAAAAAAAATCTAAATGTTCCCCAGCCCGTTTCTCCCATTACTGTACCACTGAGACAGAATAGCAAGTTTGAATCATTGTCAGTGATGGCTATGAAAGTTCTTCTGCGTATGGTCCAAGAGGCAAAGGCTGCAATCCACTTCTGAAGCTGCAGGTGGCTGACCTGTTCCTGCTTCAGCCAGTGCCACAGCAGAAGTGTAGGATGAGTCGAAGGGAACCTGCGCAGCCTCAGGTCTTGCTCTTCTCTAAGCTCTCTTAGACATAGCACCTACATTAGACATTCTGCTCCTAATTCACTTCTCATTTTTAGCAAAGAGAGAGAACACACAGGCATGTGGCTTGAAAATATTGTAACCTGGATAAAAGGATTTCAGAAAAAGACCAGATATTTGACCACCTCTCCTTTCTTGGAGATCAAGCATATACTCCTTTCTTACTGTGTCTTTCTTAGGAAATTTTACTTAGCTGTTATACACTAAAATAAATACAGTAATCTCTTGCTACGTTGCAGTTCACCATTCGCAGATTCAATGCATTGTGAGGGAGGTTTCCACATCTTTACCATCTTTACCATATTTACTGTATTTACCATTACTTTGTGGATTTTGCTTATTGTGGCATCTTTCTGGAACCAATTCCTCTGAAATATTTGAGCGAGTACTTTATACAACACTAACATTTGAAATTCAATTATAACAACTAAAATGAAAAGTTTCTGAACTTTCCTAATGAAAATCGTCATATATGACCTATTTTACAAAGAATCTTCAATGTTAAGCCTTTCTCACCATAGTTTCTCAGGCAGACATTATCAAAGGGTTTGTATTAAACTAAGTAATAACCTAATTTATCTGTTTCCATGTCCTTATTTATCTTGTTATAAAGATTTTTTACTTTTATCTTGTATCTTTGAAATTACAGATTATCTTAATACATATTCTAATATTTAATACTACAAATAATAGTTTTATTTTCCTTTATAATACTGAAATTATTATTTTCTCACAAAATATTATTGTTCATGGCAGTGGTTACCTGCTTGTGGGCACAAAATGTGAAGTTCAACTGCAACTATTGCATGAATCTATTCAATCTATTTACAGGTCTGAGCATTTTCAGACTTTTCAGTAAATACATTTGAGTTAAGATGAATTAAACTTTCAAGTAATGTTTATAATGCAATTTTTACTACATTAAAATTTCCACATTTTATTTGCCACTGGACAGTCAATGAGAAATTGAATAACAATCACTAATATGATCCTAAGAACAAAGTGAAAACATAAATTGATATTTTGGTGTATGACAGTTTTACATGTGAGCATTGTGCAACTTCGGACACATGATGTTTAAGTGCTATTGAAATATTTGGTCTGTCAATCAAGCTACTTTGACAACTGACAAATTCTCAAAGTGGTAATCAACCAATACCCCAGGAAGCAATTGTATACTTTAGCATATCTAGCTAGTTGAATTTAGTTCAGGCAATAAAAGCTTTTCTTGAATGATACCAGCAGACTTGGTGGAATATTAAGTATCTACCCTTAAAAATATTTCCTTATTTGGGGAAGACTTCATCATCAAAGAACAAAAAATTAGGAGTTGTATGAACTGCTCTATCTTATGATAGTTTAAAGATACTGCTATACAGAATGACAAAGGAAATTAAAGAAGATGCATACTTGGCGCAAGAGAATAGAGGCCTGTAAGTTCTCAGAAAATGGGGAAAAAATTATCAAGATAATACTATATGAAATATTAGGCCCTTTTCAATCCCAAAATCCTAGCTTAAACTATCTAATGCACAGACCAAGTTCTAGAGTTTAACGTAGTCTCACAAATCTTTTTTCAGGGGGCTAAATCTCACAGGCAGAAGAATCAGCATTCAATAATGAGCAATTTCTTGACAAAACATAATGAAATTATGTTAGTCAATGCAAATACATTGAGAAGTTGCACAGAGAACTGAAAATAATCTTGAAATCAAAACTCTTAAATTATTAATTTTATAGGTATCCTCATGTTGTTGATTATAAGGCCATGTTCTAACAGAACATGGGAAGACTAGTTTTTTAACGCATCTAAAAATATATCGTCCTGAAATCTGATCCAAGAGACAAGTATCTCTTTAACTTTGAAGTGATGCCAGGAATATGCCAGAATCCATATCTGATATAGTACCACAACAGAAATAGCTTCTGCCCCTGTACGACAGAGGTACTGTGCCTACAGTATTGTCTTAAAAGTATAGATTATGTTTTATGCCTGATTTTGTATGTATTCAGTTCACAGACACATAGAAACTGTTTACCCCCTTCATGGCTGCAGTGTAGCTATTTAATTTATCTGCTGAGCATCACATCATTCCTGCAGACATACATCTCTGATATCTGCATACATTTAAAGGTACAGTGTGTTTAATTAAAGTTGAATTCTCCAATGTCTTTCTCCAACTACAGTGCGAAGCAAATTTTTCGCAATTGTGATTCAGCCGTCTGCGACTTGAGCTGCGGAACGCATGCGCAATCGTCTCTGCTCTGCAGAGGGGCAGTGCCACGGTGCCTGTGGGGCGGGACTCACCCCGCCCTGCGGGGAGGGGACTCGCAATGGTGGCACTGTGTCTCCGTCCCTGACAGGGGGGGCAAGCGCTGTGTGCTGGAAGGGGGCTTCTGTTCCCCCGCCCTCTGGAACCGTATGGGCAGTGCTCCCAGGACCGGTGGATATTAAAGGGAAAGAACTGACCCGAGACCCCCATCTCCCCCACCCTGTGGGCTTCTCTGGGCTGCAGCGAGCGCGCTCCCACAGCTCAAGCCTCGCGCCGCTTCCCCCCCACCACCTCCCTGACCCCGGTGATCGGCCCCCGCCCGCGCTGGCCCCGACCGCAGACGCCACACTCACGTCAGGGTGGGAGGGCGCGCGGCGGGGAAGCGCGCGTTTCTGCAGCTTGCAATGGCGTTTTCACTGTACGGCACTGTGCCCCGGTCCTTGACCCGGNTACGGCACTGTGCCCCGGTCCTTGACCCGGTCCTGTGTGCTCCGCTGAGACCCAGCACAGCACCACCACAAGACATGTCATTCCTTGTTACTCAAAACCCAGTCAAAGCCTGGGCAGTGCTGCCTCTGTCAGGACTGGTGGATGTTAAAGGGAAAGAAACTCCAACACCAACACACCCCCGCCCCCCCACCACCATAAGCAGCATAGGGTGTCACAGTGCTGCAAAGTTATGGTTTTTCCAGGCTCCAAGAATGCCAACCAGAGCCCAGGGACACCCCTTCCCCGCCATGGAGGCAGGGCAAGCACGTGCGGGGCGGCGCAGGGACCCGGGGACAGTGTGAGCACCCAGGCCGGGCCGCGCTGGGTCAGGCCGGGCTGGGAGGGGGAGCAGTGGCGTGGGGTTTGGGCTGCGAGCACACAGCAGCCCCTCAGGAATGGTTCCATTTGCTCGCCTGTGCCGAGAGACCACGGGAAAGAGCGGAAAATTGTCCGCAGAGCCCCGGAGTTCCGGGGGGTGAGGAAATGGGCGTGGCCTGTATGACTATTAACGACCTGCACTTCTTTGCAAGGTTAGGGTTTTGCGAGGGCCGTCGCCTGTCCCTTTCCTCGTGATAGAGGGGGTATAACTGTATTTATCTTAAAAGTCATGTAAATAAATTGTTTCTATCAGAATCAAATGCTGTAACTTAAGCAAGTAAATTCGATCTTCAGGAGGGTAATGACATGAAAAAGACTCCTTAGGGGTAAAAAGTACAGAATTATATCATTGTACATCCAGTCATTTTAATGAATTTACAACTGAGATGCAAGAAATAACAGGAGATGAAGGAGAACACAAAAAGTAAAACAATATTGCAGTGCGGGATTATTGAGGAAAAATGTTTAACTACAATGCATGACAGAAATGAAAAACAAAGAGAGGTTTATGACAAGAATCTCTGATGTCTGACCTTATTATGAGATTTTCTAATGAAAAGTGTCTATAGATGAGGATTAAAACTTCCTACCCTTTAATTGACTGAGATGTTTTATGAGGGACAACAGAGAATTGGTAAGTTGTAAGAGAAAAAAAAACGGCAAACTGATTTATGATAAAAAATAGATGGGCTACCAGAGAAACAGTTGTCCTGGTCCTAAAGCCTTATGAGGAGTAACAGTGGAGATCATAATCTAAAGTGATTACACTAACATGGAAAAGAAACATTACTGGAAAATGCAAGGCACTGACCCCTCCTTCAGTTATGTGGGAAGCAGCTCTACATCTCTTGACATACTGAGTAATAATATATAATAATGTAATATAATATAAGAACATGTTTATATAATTAATATAACATAACATAAACATAATATAACAAAACCCTCCACTTTTTTTTTCCTATTTGGTTTAGTTAGACAAAGCATTTTCCAAGCTCTGGACCAGCCTCAGATGAGCGATACTGCAGATGAACAAGCAGAATAGCACATGTGAGCATCTGCTCCTCTAATCCAAAACATTGCAGTGTGTGGTGGTGGAGCTGTCTTGGGAGGCTTCCTGGAGATTTGTGGGGACTTGGCTCTCTGAAGGAAGTTCAAGAGTACCAGAGATGGTGAACTGAAAAGCAGCTGGAAAGGTACGAGGATAATGGCACACTGAAGCAGCAAGGAGGCTCACATACCACTAATGGAATGAATTCATGGCACAGAAGAACTTTGGAGGGACCAAGTGTAAACAAAGTCAAGACAGAAGAATATAGAAGATATAAGGAATGAAGTACAGTAAATGACGATCCAACAAGAAAAGAAGAAAAACTCATGAGAACTCATGATGAGTCTGAGAAAGGGCAAGGCAGAAGAACAGACAAAATGAGTTGATAGGCAAACCAGTAGAGTGATTTGAAACTGTGGCTAGGAAACCTAGTGTACTAGTAGTAGTGTCCTGCAACTAAGATTAGCTAGCAATTATGTTAATAATTGATCCGTTCTGTCATGCTAACCAGCCTCCCACTGTCTGCTGTACTCGGCCATCTCAAATACCCTGCTGCTGTACAGATCTAACCGGACAGAGTGTGGCATAAAATATCTGACTGGTACTAGAACATTCTACAGCCATTTTTTGTGGGGATATGGTGAATATCTGTATCTGTTTAAAGATAGATAAAGCACCAATCCTTCTAGGATGTGAGCACACTTCGCAGTTTGCCTGAACTCCATTAATAATTACTCTCCAGTTGCGGTTACTCAGCCATCTGTCTAACAATTTCAAAAGAATTAACCACTTCACTTTTTTTCTGATGTGGAGTACTGTCAAATGCTTTGCTGAAGTCAAAAGATATGTCCCCTTTATTCCTCTTTTCTATGAAGCTTATTATCTCATCAAAGGCAGAAACCAAGTTAGCTTGACATGATTTATTTTTATGAATCCATACTGCCTTTCTGTATTAATCTCTTTTAAAAACTTGCATACTCTCTGCTTCATTGTTTGTTCTGGTACTTTAGCTACTTCTTCTGGCCTGTGCCTTAAAAAATTTCATATTTTATTCATCTTTCCTAAGGTAAATAATTTTAATTTATGTTCTACACCACTTCAGATAATCTGTTAATCTCCAAATTGTGTGCAGGCTATTTGTTCTACTATTCTACTAGTCAGGTTTGAGGGATTTCTGGCCATGCTTCAACAATATCATCATAATAGAAACCTCTCACATTAGTTTGTCTACCTCTGCTACAGACAGGTCTGTTCTCTGCTGATTCCTGTATCATGCTGATAACTAATTTTCTTCATTTTCTCATAATTATGCTACCTGCACAGAACAAGAGGACATGGCCGTAAAGCTACGACAGTGGAGGTTTAGACTGGATGTCAGGAAGAGGTTTCTCACAGAGAGTGATCTCTCATTGGAATGGCCTGCCCAGCGAGGTGGTGGAGTCGCCATCCCTGGAGATGTTTAAGAGAAGACTCGACGAGAAGCTTAGTGACATGATCTAGTTGGTGGGAGGGCGTTCGCTTGGGAGTTGGACTAGATGATCCTGTGGGTCCCTTCCAACTCAGAATAACCTGTGAACCTAATTTGCTTAATAAATAATTAGCACTAGTTACTAGTACAATTAGAAAATATCTTTATAATGTTTATTACCCACACCTATTCATTCTATCAATCTCATATGAAAATGTTATACAGTTGGCCCTTTTCCACTTTGCACCGCCCATATTGCGGCTTCACATCTTAGCGACATGATTTTTCAGCAGTGAAAGAGGCCCCTTTTCGCAACAGCACATGTGCACCTTGACATGCATGACATGCAAATTTCCCCCACTGCAGCAGCCCATGCCACACCACATCTTGGCTTGGCTCAGGAGCGCAGCTCAGTTTGGCTTGGCTCGGCTCAGCTTGGCTTGGCTTGGCTGGCACGTGCTGCAGCTCAGCTTGGGGCCGCAGTTCACCTCAGCTTGGCTTGGCTCGGCCTGCCTGCACCGCAGCTCAGATCAGCTCGGCTCGGAGCAGCTGGCCTGCGCCGCAGTGGCAGGGCGGAGCCGAGCTGGGCGCACACTCCTCCTGCAGCAGCTTGGCTTGAACGTCACCTGCCCTGCTCCCCTCGGCTCGGCTCTTAGTGAGGAGGCTGCATGCAGTTATGAAAGATTTATACACTCTCAGGTTAGACGTGCTGTCAGAGACTTTCTCGAATAACTTTTCAAGATACAGTCGTCTACCCCGAGTATGGAGAGACCATGTCTACCCACTCAGAGAGACACTGGGACAGCGGTGTGGGTGGTTCCCCCGCACCCATGTCCCCAGCTGAGTGAAAAAGGGGTTTTTCCCGGCATGGGGTGGCCGTGGGCGCTGGGAAGCACTGACACAAACACTGACACACAGCAGGGCAGTGCCCAAACAGCGCCAGAGTGCCAAGGGACGTGTAAGGGGGCGGGGCTAATTTGTATATTAAGCCAGTCAACACAGAAGTAGGGCTTCGTGGCACCTGATTAAGATTGCGGGTCCGCAATATAGGAGACCTGACTGTATATAGCAAATCTGGGGGGAAAATTCCTTACAAAATGTATGTCATTTGAAGAACTGCAATGCTCTTCCTTGTAACCTGGTCAAAATTTTGACCTAAGCCAGGTCTTATAGATCCAGATTTCCTAAAAACTGTGCAGTGTTAAAGCATATAGTTACAGTTACATACCTGCAGTTATATTTACATGTTGGAGAGTGTAACCAAAACAGTACCTTCTCAGGAGGCAATGATTTTCAAAAAGCATAGTTCTTCATGTTTGTGTGAGCCATATTTGCACATAAAGGGTCACATCAGGTGACCCATAGCGCGACTCTGACTGCTGCACATCAGAATATCTAAAGATTTCTAAAAGGAAAGGTTACATTTAGGAACACAACCTCTTAAGGTTTTTTATGTTCACTATGTTATGTTAATTTTAGCACTATAATAATGAAAAGACAGCATTCAAGATTTCCAGAACCGAAAGCTGATTCTATTTTCCTGCAAGATGTATTATTATTCCATAGAGTTTTAACATTTCTTGTTGTGTACACATATTGCTGAGGTAGAACATCTCATGTCACTGTCTACCAAGGGAATCACTACTTTATCTGAATTTCTTGTGAGCCGAAACAATCCCACACTATCACTGTAGTGCAACTCCAAATTCAAGCGAACAAACGGAGATAAACTCTCCTGCCAATAATTATTAGATTTAACTTGGCAGTTGCACAACTTCAGGTCAGCTCAAAGAGAGCTTGCATTTGCCCAGAGTATATTTTATAAGCATACTATAAAGAGGTACAATAATTAGCATCTAGTTTCCAGGGAAAGACAAGTGCCTTTTCCCTCATTGGTCCGTGATGAAAATTCTGTGATGTTTCATTTTTTCTAAACTAGACCAATTTCACAAAAAGGCAGCTTGATAAATGTTGTCTCTCCCTGTTGAATTCAGCTCAGCTTATTTAAAAGTACATTATGCTATCAATTTTGGCACTACAGCTTGGTTTGTTTCCTTGTCCACTAGGTATTTCACTTCAAAAATATTCAAGCAGCATCTGTGTTCCCTCATACAATGAGTCTCAGATACTTAGAACAGATCAAAGGGAAACCTAGAGCTCTAAACCTAAAGCAAATTTTCAGGGTAATCTCTTTGCTCTAAAATGTGTTTCTTCTAAAGTGCCGTCAAAAATCTCAAAGTGGTGCATTATTAGACGAAGCTTTAGAAAATATATTCCCTGGTTCCTATATACAGCTCAAAACAGGAATTTAAGGTGCTGGTCCTTCAAGCTTTCTACACAGTTAAGAGATGATGTCTCACACTGAAGTAAAAGCTTCAGTATAGACTCCATGGGTATCTTGTGAGGAGACTGTCGTGGTTTAACCCTGGCTGGATGCCAGAGATTCACCCACAACTGCTCCTGGAGAAAAAAAAAACTTATCACAGGCAAAACAAGGCAAGCTACAAGTTAGGGATATAAAAGATTTATTTATTAACTAGCAAGATCAGAGCTTAATGTGAGAAGCATCATTTTAAAGGCAACCTTTTCCCCCACCCCTCCTTNAGCTCCGGCTCCGTGTTTCTGGGCTCTAAGACATCTGCAGCTTTTGCAGCATGATCTTCCATCTTCAGTCGTGGCCTCAGGTGGATTCAGCATCACTGGTTTCTCTATTCCATAAGTTTGCAGGCAGACAGTCTGCTTCACTATGGTCTATTCTACAAGCAGCAGCGAGATGCCTGGAAACCCTTCCTACCCCTCCTCTGGGTTAGCTTGGCCATGGTGCCTTCATAGCTTCTCAGCTTCTCACCCAGGCTCTCGTCCGGCCATCTACTTTTCTGTTACTGCCTTTTTTTTTTCCTTTCTCAAATATGTTATTCACAGAGGTGTCTCTATCTGCTCGACCTTGATCTTCATGGCAGCAACGGAGGCCCCGGCAGGAGCTGTTAACCCCTCACTGCCAGAGGAAAAAAACAAACCAGGACAGAGACTCAAAAGTTCCAAAAGGGAACTAAGATATTGAGCATGAAATATTAATATTCATTTATCAATTTGGGGTTACAGTCCCAAAAACGTGGAATTCAGTTGAACAGAACATGTGTTTTTGTGAATAAAATAGGCAGTTACTCATATAATTTACAGTCTGTAATTAGGAATGATGAACAATTACAGGTCTGGAACAGAAAAGGTGACCTTAGAAAATGCAAATCTCTGACCATGTTTTTTTCCCCCCC
>WEKX01024340.1:0-42170 GCA_013390025.1 Pitta sordida
GCGGCCGCCCCGGGGAGCGCGACCCGCTGCTGGAATCCCATTCAGAGCCCTGGGCAGGGATAAACGGGGGGAGAATAACATCCCCGGCCGGGACCAGCCCAGCCCTGCTCCCGCGGAGGATTCCCGGGGGATGGAGCCCCCGGCTCGCAGCAATGGCTCCCTGGGCTGCCCAGTGCCCAAGGTCAGGGATGGGCGAGGGGAAGGGAAGGGAAGGGGAAGGGAAGGGAAGGGAAGGGAAGGGAAGGGAAGGGCCGGCGGGGGAGGCTCGGCAGAGCTGCCGGGGAAGGGGCGCTGAACAGCATTGAACCTTCCACCGCTGTGTCACTTGGGTGTGCAGGGCAAGGGCTACGGCTTGCTGTGTAAAACAGTCAGGATTCCTCTCTGCCCTGACTAATTATTCTTTTTAAATAATTTAAAATAAATCCGCGTCCATTCTTTCTCGTTTTGTTTCCCGCATGCACCTGACCTGCCCATAAGGATATAAAATCTGCATTGCTGTGCCGTAAATATGTGCCAATAGGGCAACCGCGGAAGGAAAAATAAGCAATTGTGAATGGATATTTTTCCAGCAGGTTCCTGTTGGCTGTTCAGCAATTTTTACAGGTGTTTTATCATAAACCAGCTTCGTGCTCCAGTCCCATATGTACGTGACTCCTGAGCTGTCTTTCATACATATTTAAATAGGTTTTGAAGAGCAGTTGTCTGGAGATGGCGAATGAACACATCGGGGAGGGGAAAAAAAAAACCCCGAGCCCAAAAAAGCCAACTCAGCCTGAAATGGTTCTGTATCTTTCTGGAAAACAAATAATCCATTTTCTTTTGGCGTTTTGTTTTCAGCCAAGTGCCAGAAGATTCCTGTGACTCTGCTCACTGAAAGGCCTTGGTCAGGGATTCAGATTTGTTCGAAACAAATATAAAATCCCACTGTGGGAATTTCATGCATTTAAATGCAACTGGCAGTGACTTCTTCCACGAGATCTTCATTTGTCCTTATTTATAGATTGTGCAGAGGAAATAAGGAACCAAAGATTGAAAATGGGCTGGTTTCTGCTGCAGTGTGTGCAGGATCTGTGACTGTAATAATGGGATTGGTAAGATGTGGGCAATACTTTAACCAAGATAACAGGTTACATTGTTCACAGGAAGTAATTTATTTCCATTCTTGTTGGGGAAAAAGACCACACTGACTGTATTGGTCTGATTGAAATTTTAAAAATCGTATTTAGAGGTAATGCTTCTGTGAGACCTGTAGTTGATGAAGTTAGCAGATATATTTCTGGTGGATTTTTTAATAACAAAAGTAGCAAGAATAATAAAAATTGTGAATATCAAAAGCTATTTTTAAGCATTTTTAACGTGTTTTTGTCCTGCACAGCAGTAAGGCAGGAGAAGCCTTAAATCTCTTGAGGCAGGGTGGTGCCTCCTGGTGAGAAATTCCTATTTCTCAATTATGACATTTATAACTAACCCTAGTGATTAATGCAAATAACTTTGTATCTTTGTTGCCTGTTTTTTATGCCTATTTCGTGTATTTATGAGGCTGTAACTGTTTTATTCATAAATACATTGGGTTTGGGGATCAACTGATGACTTCCCCTGTAGCAGAGGAAATAATCCGAATTCCTCCCTTTTCTCCGCTTCATGTTAGTGCGGCGTGGGGGGTTGTTTTTTCCATTTGTCCCTGGGGTGAGTGTAGGCAGCAGAAAAATGGGGTGGAGCAGACTGCAGATGCCATGGACAGCCTGGGCTGTGCTCCCGGGGCTGCCCGTGGGTCAGATGGAGAGGGGAGCTGCAGCTGATCCAGGTGGAATGGACGGCAAATGTCACAGGGAGAGGCACAGAGCTGCAGTTCTCCATGGAGGGGATTGCAGCCTGTTCATGGGGATAACGTGGGGTTGGGGAAGGAGAGGGAATTTTCAGCTGAAAATTCAGTGGTTTGGATGCACTTCACAGCTGCAGCTCGAAAAACACCTTCTGTAACAGCTGCTGCTTGTCCATGTTTTTTACAGTTGTAATTCAAAGTAAACATCTTCGTGGACATTTATATTCCAAACCTTCTGATTGAATTTATGTCATTAAATTAAGCCATCACACTTGCTTCTGTAGCATGAACCATCATTTGCCAAGTCCAGATAACTTGCTTTATTATCTCTTGGGACCTTCTGATTACGGTCGATTTTTTTGTTTTGGAAAGCAAATTAATCAGATTTTTGTGTTAATATTGTCACCTTTTTTTTTTTTTTATGTGTGGAGCTCTGTCATTCTCATTAGTTTGGGTGCTGTTAACCCCAAATTGTTTTATGTGACAAGGAAGCCAAGTAATAAACAGGTATCATGACATCTGGGGGAAAAAAAAAATCAACCATATCTTTATGCTGGTCATTAGTTGAACATTATCTTGATTTCCCCCTCCCTTTTAGACTCTACATTCCTCCATCATGTTGTCATCATTTCGTAAAGTCAAAGTCCAGGTATTTTTCCCTGATGCATGAAGTGCCCTTGTCACTCTTGCCTGCCTTTATTGCAGTGACCTGTTTGCAACAAAAACACTGGTTTGAGTTTGTGCTTTATCTGCACTTGGTGTGAGTCTGATCTGCCTTTCCTTTAATACATGGAGTTGCCTCATTTCTGTCTGTGCTGCATGATGTGTGAACACTTGGTGGGTGTTACAGTTCAGTACAATCAGGTTTTGATACGGATTAATTTTCTGAGAATTTTTTTTTAAGGTACTTGAGCAGAATCTTTGTAGCATCTGCCAGTCAGCAGTGATGAGATTTACAATGCAGAACGTGCTGCATTCCAAGTTGTCTTTGGTTCCTGCTCATCCACTTGCACGAATTTATAATCCTGGAGTTGCTGTGGTGTAACTGTTTATACACTGTGGAGTTTCCTTCTGTAAAATAAATAGGATGCATGGGTCAGGCTTCAGTGGGAAACACAGGCAGCTGTATTTTATTTGGAAATGGTAGTGATGTAAGTGTTTATACTGCAATTAAAATGACAATGAAAAGATAACAAATGGGGATGGAAAACGCTGGGGTTAATTATATAATCTTGTATTACCTGTGAACTCTGCATTTCTGCAATGCAGTCAAGGTAATTTGCTTTCTCAGGAGTCTCAGCAGAGCGCAGTCCTTGCCAGCCCTGCATAGTTTTAGCCAAGGTCTGTGGTGATATTAAAATAGAGCCAAAAAAAAAAAACCCTTGTACATAAAGACACCAAATTCAGAGGGGCAATTCAGCTGCTCCTATTGGAATGGAAGGATTCAGATTTTTTAAGATCAAACGCCTAAAAATGGGCAGGTCTTTAATTGCCTTCATATTTCAAAACTGCATAGTTGAGGCTGTGCTTAAACCCTCTAATCAGCCAAAATCTCCAGCCTTGCTGCCACTTTGGTTGAAACAATTTGCATTTCTTTTTCCTTTCAATGCGACACTTTCTTGTGTCCCTGCAAGACCTCCTAAAATGACAGGGATTGTTTGGATTTTACCTGTGGTCACTCTGTAGAATCCACAGCATTAAGCAGCAACATGAGCACATCTTGATTTATTTTTTCTTTTGGTAATGCAGCACTTGACTTGTTTTTCTGATTTGGAATTTGTGGACTTGCCCTAAACCAGTCCTGGTGCTTTGTGTTCCAGACACCAGTAGTGGCTCTTCCCTGACATTCCCTGACATTTTTACGGAGCTGTGAATGGGAGAAATGAAAGCTGGGAAAATGCGTGTTCGGTTTTTCTTCCTCTGTCCTTTTGAAGGTTATTTTCACATCCATTTCACATTCATTTTTTGCTCAGAGAAGAAAGATTGGCAATGTCTTCCCACTCCTTGGGAGGAAGTAGCTGATACCAGTTAAATTTTCTTTAGACAAGATTGAGGATGTGTGATACTGATGAACATAAAAAAATTGCCTTGAGAGGCTCATTTGTGCATTGGGAAGCAGGGAGTACTTTGATAGGAAAAATACTCCTGTTACAGGCCACTACTGAGCTGAACATACGTAACATCCAGACCTATCTTAAGAGAAGGCAATTACTTTACTAACTCTTAATCTAATTGTTTTTATATATTGATGTCTGAGCAATTTTCAGGCTAACGAGTTTACATTTTTAAGCCTCATGTGCTTGCTTTAAAAAAAACCACACTAAAATCTTCTGCAGAGCACTGCGTGTTCTTCACATTTGTGTTTTTAAGTCCCTGAAATGGTGTTTTGGTAAGGGAAATGCTGACAGCCGTGCTGTGTCTGCCCCAGGGGCACCACCCGGAGCTGAATGGTGCTGCTGACACATCATCCATTGCACTGCAGTCTCTGGGGGTACCTGCACTGGTGTGTTCCCCTGCAAACGTTGTTATATTGACTGGGCAAGGCAAGGAATTTTAGATGGAAGGATGGGAGTAATAAGTTTGTTGGTGTTTATTTTCTCTTAAATTTCTTTAAAAAGACGCAAGACATCACAACAATACAACGAGAAGCGTTTCTGATTGTTTTGGTGTACATAAGCTGACCTAAAGTGAGTCTTGCAGCATAAAAGGAGAAATGTAAATGCCATGACAGACCAGATCGGCTCTTCGGGGCTGGTTGGGAAGGCCGAGGTTCTTCTGGAAAGTTCTCTCTGCCCGACCTTATCGGGCCCAGGCAGTGCTGGGAGGGGCCGGGACACGCCGGTTATCTGGGCACCGTCACATCCCGGTGTTTGTCACTTCAACAACATAAAGCACAACTTTTGGTTGGTGAGATTCCTGCAGGGAGTGCAGGGCCGTGTCCTGACGCCTCGAACCAGGAGGGTTTGGGCACACCTCGAGGAGCTGTTGGTGTTCCAGGGGTGCTGCAGTTGGAGCCTGCCTGGCTCTGCAGCATCCATGACTTTGGAGTTCCCAGCTCCCTGGGGACTCTGGCAGCACAGACACTGCTGACGTCGGCTGGTGCTGCAGGAAGAACAGTCCATTATTGCTACACCAAAGCACTTCTTTTACAATTGACTCGCTCGACTTACTGTAGCTACAAAAGGAGCCTTTCTTTTAACCAATTCCAGCAAAAAGAGGAGCCAGATTGCCTGGCTTGTGTGATGAGAGGCAAACCAGCTCCCAGGCTGAGTTACTGGAGGTCTCCTGTTTGGTTTTTAAAACCGTAAAGAGTATTTAAATGATAATTTCAATAATTCAAATAGTTGCCTACATTAATAATTTAAAGTGATTTCAAATCACTTTGTCTGTGGAGGTTATTTCTGATACTGAAATACAAGTTGGGCTGTGTTGTGAATGACTGTGCAGACAGAGACTAACTAGGATTTAATTTTCTCCTGGTACTGCCCAAACCCAGGATCAGCAGAGATGGGTTCCAGCCGTGCAGTAAATTGGACCAGCTGCCACTGTGTCACTGCTGAACACAATGCAGCTTAAAGCAAGTGTTGTTGGGATTCAAAGGCAGCATGACAGGGCAGGAAAGGAAGTTTTTAGCAATAACTTCCTTTTCTGGAGGAAAAAGGTTGTGTGAAAGAGCACTGGAAAAACCAGCCGCTTTCTCAGGGAACCAAATCAGTGTTGGAGCTCGAATTGTGTTCAGGGGGTTGAGCTTTTAATACCCAGCTACACTAATCAAGTGGAGATTTCAGTACTGCTGCCAGAGGAAACCTGGACTTCATTTATGTAACAGTCTACAGAGATTGGGGTGGGTTTTTTTTCTTTGCCCTCCTTTGACAATAAAATCAGTGGAAGAAAAAGTGAGGCTGAATTTTCCTTCCTGAGAGCGCCGCAGTGCAGCTGGGGCTCGGAGCTGGACACGGCTGTCCTCTGGCAGGGTGGGGACCTTGGAAGGGAGCTCAGGAATGTGTGGATTCGCCCCCATATGTTCCTTTCTATCAGTTGTTCCCAAACGGGAAACATGGGAAACATTTCGCTTTCCAACCTGTGGAGTTTTCCGTGCAATTATGCAAGATCCGTGTCTAATTAAAGCATGCAGCTAACTAATGACTAAATAACAGTTTAATATTTCATGATGTATTTTAACAGATTGCTCGTGTCTTTTAGCCTGCAGTTCTAGTCTGGGTTTGTTCCCTGTCTCTGATAGGATTGATGGGAAGTGCCTTTGGCTTGGTGGGTACAGAATTGATGATAAAAGCATTTAGTGAGTTATACTTGTAAAAACTTGTGCATCAAGACATTAATTGCAAAATTGTTCAGGCACAGTTTGTTGCAGCAACCTTTCTATTTGAAGGGTTAGTTGTGAAGTGTGTAAATATCCAAACTCCGATGGCAATAAAAGTTCCAGTTCTATTCTATTGCCCAGATCTCTTGTTGAAAATTAAATTATTTTTGGTAAGTTTAGGAACTGAAAGTAAAATGTTATCCCAGTTTAATAGAAGGAGCTAAAGCAGAGCAGTGGTCAGGTCTTTGCTGCCTTTGGTAACAATATTCAGTTTTAATGTATGAAGCAATGTAGAAGGATTTTCAGTCAGAGTGAAATCAGTGGTTAAATGAAATGCTCCTTGACTTGTCTAAAGTCAGGTTTATGGAGCCTCTTACTGGCATTTGGAAGTTTATGTGGAGTGATAGAATGGATTTGTGTCCTTTTAATTGAGAGAACAAAGAGGAACTGCATCACCAAGGTGTGTCTGTATGTGTGTGTAAAATACATACAGATATTGTGGGCCAGTCAGCTGCTGTTCAAAGAACAGTCTTACTCTTCCTTTCATTTATCTGTATTGAGTATTTTAATAATAAAATGTTTCCAGGTTTTGTATGTTGTACAGAAATATTTTGTCTATGCCCATATGTGCACAAACCTGCATTTTGAGCACTTGTGTCAGACACCTGCATGTTACAGTTGGAGATGGCACAGACGTATTTGTCCAGAACAAGTAGATGTTAAATGCCTTCACAAGTACTCCTTTCCCATTATTTTTCTGCTGGAAGTGTGGGTTTATTTGTTTACTAATTTGTGTTTTATACACGCACCTGCACACACACAGTCAGGCTGTAAGTGAACCACATGTGATTTAAAAAAGCAGCTTTTCTTGCACGGATCTCCCTGCCCTACCAGTGTTCCTAAGGTAAACATACCACACAATGTTGATTTTATTTATTTTTTTTAAAATTTAATTTTCAGAAAATGGATCCAAGTGGGGTGAAGGTGTTGGAAACAGCAGAGGATATCCAAGAAAGGCGCCAGCAAGTTTTGGACCGTTATCACAGGTTCAAGGAATTATCTTCTCTGAGGCGCCAAAAACTTGAAGATTCCTATCGATTCCAGTTTTTCCAGCGTGATGCAGATGAGCTTGAAAAATGGATCCAAGAGAAACTGCAGATAGCATCTGATGAGAATTACAAAGACCCAAGCAATTTGCAGGCGAGTCCCACTGCTGGTTTATCTTTCCTGTGCTGTTAATGTGAGGGTGTTACAGGTCACCTGGGATAGGAAAACACAGAAATGAAACTTGAGCTGAGAGGGGTGAAGAAAGATGGATGCAAATACCCATGACCTTACAAAGTTCTCTTCAAAAGCCTGTTTTCTTTGCTGGTATAATTGGGATATTTCTAATTAGGTGCTACATCAGCGTAGAAAAAGTTACTCAGTGTAGTGCAAAACCAGCTTTGATTAATCCTGGGATTTGTGGATAAATGTGAATTATTGCTTATTGTTTCCACAAAAGGTATTTGTAGAAAACAAGCTTGTGTTGGTGGAACTGAGGGCTTCTCAGGGGTTTGGACACTGTGGTGTAAAAGAGCAAATACAGTGAAATAACTGAAATTGTTGTGTCTGAATCCACCTGTGAAACAACTGATATCCACTCTGCTGTCCTGCTGTTTGTCAGTAGGGAATGTGCATAAAATACACTAAAAATCTGATGCTGGGGGGTGTGGGGGAGGCTCTGCACCAAATCTGTCACGTTCTGTGGTGTTTTCCTTGCAGGGGAAGCTGCAGAAGCACCAAGCCTTTGAGGCTGAGGTGCAGGCCAATTCAGGAGCCATCGTTAAACTGGATGAGACTGGAAATCAGATGATTAATGAAGGCCATTTTGCATCTGAAACCATAAGAGTGAGTTCTGAAACGTTTCCTTCCCCTCTCTTACAGGTTTTTCATGAAGTACTTTGTGCAGGTTGCACAGATAACTCTATATTCCAAAATGCTTTTGTCTTTGTTTATTTTGTATTTGATCAGAGAATTTTTATTTGTAAAGCTTAGAGGTATTTTTCATGAGCACCTAGCTGATGGTTTTTTCTTGCATCCAGTTCTGAGGTGAACTATTCAAAGATGTCTTGAAAGGCAGGAGGCAAGGGTTGAATTATACTTGTGGTATATAATTCCATCCCAAAATCAATTTCCCAAGGCCTGGTGTCAGGGGTGGTGAGCACTTATGTTTTGCTTATATATAGTATTTTAATTTTCTGCACTAGTAAGTGACACAAACAACGATACCAGTCAACTTCAGCCATCTACTTCCTGTGTGCCCTGGCTCAGATCAGATCTCTAGTGATCTTTGCCTTCTGGTTTGGTTGTACTGGCCACACGTCAAATCTCTTTAATTTGTGTTCTCACTTTAAATCTGCTGTTTCTGGCCCTCACTCATTTCAGTGTCAATCACGGCTGCATTTTTCTTTCATGCAAAAACGTTGTTTAAAGCTTTTTCTTTTACCAGATCTGGATGCAAGCTGTTACAACTTTTCAAACTGAGAACTCCCCTGGAATTTCTGTAGCAATTAGCAAAGTTAATTGATAGGTTGTAACTAAGAAAAGTAGATACATTATATAGTAAAAAAGCCCTAAGGTACTGCTTATTTTAGAAACCTCATTATGATTGTATAATCTTGACCATAAGTAGAAAAAAAAACCCCAAAAGCTTTGGTGGTGGTGTGTTGTTTGGGGTGATAACTTGCCTTTGGTTCAGTCCTTCACGCCGTACCGGACGGCCCAGCGCCCGATAGTCACGGCCACCCAAGTGGGCACCCACATCCGAGTAGGTGGAACTTGTGCCTGTGCTGTGCAGCTCCTGTGTGCAATGTCTCCTTCCTCCCTCGCCTGACACTTTGCACCATCCTTTGAGCAGTGCTCCGAGCTCTTTCCTCCCTTTAAACCTCGAATTGAACTTTCTAAGTGGGTTTATTCGGGGGGGATCCGCCCATGAGGTTCTAAAGCTTCTCTTGAATGACTTTCAAGTTTCAAGTCTCGAGGAGGGAAGCGTTAGAGGTGATGGGTGGAGCAGGTTCTTTCCTGTTTTGCAAGTTGTGTGCCCGTGTGGGAGTGTGGTTCTTCTCATTGTCTGTAAAGTTTATACGTAGTGACTCCCAACAGTTTGGAAATGCTGAGAGCAGCCAGAGACTCAATATTAAAAGTCGTAATTACTCCTGCTGTGTCAGTGTTGTGTTACTTAACAATGTTGGGTAAATGTATTCACTGATCAGTGTAAAGAGAGATGGTTAAAATTCAGCAAAATGTCACAAGTCAGATTTGAAACAAATGTGTTGTCGAAAATAAATTTCCAAAGGAAAATTTCACTTCCTGAGAATTGACTTCTATGTAAAATACTCAACATTTGAAGGGGAGAACAGCAAATTTTTGGCCTTACTAGTATACAATTTAAATAAAATTTTATCTCAAGTGTTTACCTCATTGTTATGTAAACATAACTATTTGGCAGCTTAATTAACAACAAGAATGTAAATCCTCAGTTCAGTAATTTCTAATTTGGGGTTGTTACGGCACTTTAAATAATTTAAAAACTAATGACTGAAGATAAAATCCTTGTGAGGTTTGTTCTGCCTTTGTCTAAAGAAAGGTTTAGGATATACAACTTCAGAAAAATAAATAAATTACTGGTGAGGTCAGGAAGGGCCTAAATCTAATTTTCTCTGATAGAGGATCTTAATAACAATATCCTGTTGTTTTAGACTCGACTGCAGGAGCTGCACCGACTATGGGAACTACTGATGGAAAAGATGAGGGAGAAGGGGGTCAAACTACTGCAGGCCCAGAAGCTGGTGCAGTACTTACGGGAATGTGAGGATGTCTTGGACTGGATCAACGACAAGGTACATAATTACCTGCCTTTACTGTGTCTTTGGTGGGAAATCTGATGTGTTTGGGTGGAAAATTTCTTTCAACACAGTTGCTGGAGGTCAAGGAGTCACAGAGAGCTTGGAAAAGCACCTGTACACTTCGTTTAGTTGCTCATATTCCATGTACAGAATGCTATTTGTTCTTTTGCAGCCACAAAAAACAAGTCATGAGTAAGAGATACCTGTGTGTTGGAGCATATCGAGTATAGTCAATTCTTTCTTGGCTTTGAGATTTGAATAAAATTTGGGTTTCCTGTAAGGGAAATCTGCAGTGTGTAAAAGTAAATGCTTTTTTCATAAATGTTTTAGGTGATCTGTTATAGAAAGGAGCCATCCCAAGCAGTGTGTACTTAGTCACTTAATGACTGGAATATCTTTAGATATACATAGCTTGTAAGGACGTGAGCTGCAGGAGAACTGTTGGCTCTTGACCCTTTGAACTCTGAGAAACAGACCACAAACCACACTATCAAGAAAAAAATACACCACAGAATGATCAAACAGGGTTTCTTAATGATGGTTTGCTGTTTTGTGTCCTGTGGGTTCAAACCGTAAGCGCTGCATGACTGTTACTGAACATGACTGTGCACTTTCCACACACAAATCTTACATCAAAAGCCTACAGCAAATGCCCATAAACAATCGAAAATATAAACAAATTCTGTTCGCTTCCTGTGCTGTGAATTTGTGCTTCAAAAATGAATATGAGCGAGGAAGATGAAAAAACAATTCTCTTAACGATATTGCATATTTTCTGCAATAACAGCTGAGTGTGGGGTGGGGAATGGAGTTTCATGAACAAAACTTCATTGTTCTAAATCTGACTTTAAACACTGTGGTTGTCTTTGACCTATTGAAAATTAGGACAGTTTGCTTCCTAATTTGTAGTAGTGATTTCCCATAGGATGTACTGAAATTAACTTTTTTTTTTCCCCAATGTACTAGGAGGCAATAGTGACCTCAGAAGAGCTTGGACAGGACTTAGAGCATGTTGAGGTTCTGCAAAAGAAGTTTGAGGAGTTCCAGACAGACCTTGCAGCTCATGAGGAAAGAGTAAATGAAGTGAACCAGTTTGCTGGCAAACTTATCCAGGTAAAATTTGTGTGTGTTGAAATCTCTTGGCGAGTCAGCTATGACAGCAGGCTTTTGTCTGCTGCTTCCTCTCTTTCCCCCTGGTTTGGTGGCAGCTGGAAATGTTCCTGAAAATATGGAGAGTTGTGATTAGTAGGAGAAGCTGTTTTATTTGTTTGGGGTTAAATGTGTTTCCCTTGGACAAGCAGATTTAATATCTCTTCTGATACGACATCTGGGGCTTCATCAAGGATGGAGACAGGGTAGGGAGTTTTGTATTGCAGGGAAAAAAAAAGATGCTGTTCACAGCCCTCTCCCCACAGACTAATTGGTATAGAGGGAAACCACTACAAGGGTATTGAATGTTTGCACAGTGAAATTTGGGGGAAACTATTGAATTGAGTGATCATCTGGAAAGGACAGTAATTATAAATTGATCTCTTGAAAACCAGCGACGTTTCAAGTTTTGTCAATGGATGTAAAACCACAGAATGCATATGTAAAAATAATGTTTGTCTTTGCATGCCAGGAACAACACCCTGAAGAGGAACTGATAAAGTCCAAGCAGGATGAGGTGAATGCAAGCTGGCAGCGACTCAAGGGACTTGCCCTCCAGAGGCAGGGGAAACTCTTTGGGGCAGCTGAAGTTCAGCGCTTCAACAGGTACGAGCTTGGCTGGCTGTGCTGGAGGGATGGAATCTTTGTGTGCATGTTTAATGATGCATTCAGTGCACACAGCAGTGTGAGAAGAGCTACTGTCATGGCTTTGCTTTATTCTTCCACATGACTTGTTGAATGAAGACTTTGTTCTACAAATACTTTGGAATAGTTATTGTGATGGAGCTTTTCAAGACTTGGCAGTTTTGTCCATTCCTGCTAATGGCAGCTTTGCTTCCCTTTCCTCTTGAGGGCTTTTCCCACCCGTTCTGTCCTAGATAAAAAGGGATATATTTTTTGTGAGCTGGATGTCAGCCCAGTTGTTCTGGGAATCTTTGAGCAATGTCTTTCTGTCCTTATCTCCATCTGCAGCATTTTGAGATTTGCTGTAGTTAAGTTGGAGAAGGGCCCAGAGTGGGAAATGGACCTACTTAGTGATAGTGCTGTAATTCCTTGCTTGTGTCTGGTGACACTACCTGAAGAGAGGCCTATTAATACTCTTCAAAGTTTCTTGAGATGTCAAGGAAGTCTGTTTATTTGTTTTTTAAGGAATGTTTGTAGTTGGCTGCAGTGTTTATGTATATATGGGTTTGTATGCCAATATGTCTGACATACCTCCAGGAACACATCCTGCTTTCTGCCCGTTTCCATACGGGACAGACTATCAATTTGTGCTTTGTTTTGAAGGGATGTGGATGAAACAATCAGCTGGATTAAGGAGAAAGGGCAGTTGATGGCCTCAGATGATTTTGGCAGAGACTTGGCCAGTGTCCAGGCTTTACTGCGCAAGCACGAGGGCCTGGAAAGAGACCTGGCAGCTCTGGAGGACAAGGTACCCTGAGATGCTTCTTACCTACAGTTTAACCAAGGGAACCTGCTTGTGAAGGGCTGGAAACTGACAGTGTGTTCCTGGGTTTAGGTGAAGGCCCTGTGTGCAGAAGCTGACCGTCTGCAGCAGTCCCACCCGATAAATGCTTCCCAAATCCAAGTGAAGCGGGAGGAGCTCATTGCCAACTGGGAGCAGATCCGGACGCTGGCGGCAGAGAGGCACAGCCGCCTCAACGACTCCTACAGGTGGGTCCTTTCAGCAGGACAGGGTTCCTTTCTCCTCACACGGCAGAGGGCTCTTGGGAGGAGAAGAAAGAGATGGTGTTTGCAAAATTTGGGGATGATTCTGGTGTTTTCAGAAACAGTCCTGTTCACCAAATGGTGTTTCATACTAACTACATGCTTGTAGTAAAAGGAATATTTACATGATAAATAAGAACTTGCAGCTTTTGGTCATTCTCTGGATGTGGATCAATTATGAAAGCACACCCTGTAATGTAGGACATTTGCTTTTTTCCTCCATCTGTGTTTTGAAGCACATTACCTGGCTGTGTTTTAGTTTTGCCAGGTTTCCTTAATACCCTTATTACAAATCTGTTCACTGTGGGGTCCTTTTGAGCCTCTCCAAAGTGTGGTATTTGATGTGCTGTCTCACACTGAGAGAAGCCCCTGTTAATGTGATGGTTGCTTTGTTCTTGTGGGATTTGTCTTCATCCAGTCTTGTTTCTATACCAGCCTGGTTGTCTGAATCATAACCTGTTAGATCACTCTTGAGAAACACAGCCTGATACGGTGGTTAGTTTATATCTTTTCTGGTTTTGTTTTTCTGCCCTCTGTTCCCTCCCATGGTGTGGGATTTATGGCAGTGGAGATCCACACGAATAATCTTTTCTTTTACCCTCTCCCTGTCTTAGTCTCCAATTAACAGCACATGTAAAAGGGAAACAGAAACCTATTACTTGTGCTGATAAGTGTTAAGCACGTGCCAAAGGCAACAACTGAAGGCAGCTGAAAGGAATTTGGAGAGTTTGTTTGCTTGTTTTATGGCTGAGGCAAGTGCAGTTGAAACTTGCTGTCAGTTCCCTCCCACACACATGGTTATGGTTGTGGCAGAAGAAGCCCCGTGGGTTGTCTTGAAACAGTCTGAGAGCCATAGTTTGATTTCTGTTGCCTTCAACTCATAGCTAGGAATATTCATGTTTCTTTCAATATAAATTACATGCAAAATGTGTCTTTAGAACTCAGCATCTTCTCAACTTCAAAAGACTTTTTTTTTATTGAAAGCATATTTAGTTATTTAATATTCCGGGTGCATTTTGGTGGTGTTTTATTTGTACCTCAGGAGCAGCTTTTATGTTTGTAACCCTTTCTTTGGGCAAGGGAGGAGAAACTAGGCAAACATATAATTCCCAACCTTTCTTTCCTTTGCTTTCCAAAGGCTGCAGCGCTTTCTTGCAGACTTCAGAGACCTCACCAGCTGGGTGACTGAGATGAAGGCTCTGATAAACGCTGACGAACTTGCCAATGATGTGGCTGGAGCAGAAGCTCTTCTAGACAGACATCAGGAACATAAGGTAGAGTGGTTACACAGCCAAATCCAGCTGATCTGGGTGTCTGACAGTCTCTGGCTCACAGCTGCTGCTGGTGGAGCACTGCAATGATTTGATTGTGCAGCTGACACAGGATTGTGTCCTGATTTAATATTTTACTTTGTTTCTAGAAATCACAATAATTACAAAGTATTTAAGAATTTTTATTATGGTCTTTCATAAAAAATAGACCTGATAGCAGCCAGCTGGACTAAGGACTGATTAATTCTCCATCATGAGTAATTGCTCTAAGTAAGCAGAAAGAGTACAGCTGAAATCAACCTTTAGTTTCATTTTAATGCAGGAATTTATGCCTACCTTATCTGCATTGTAAGGTACATAATACATTTCATTCTGGTTTCCATGTCAAGTGTACTGTATTGAAAGGTAGTGAAGTGTTTAGTGCTCAGTGTCCAGACTGTTGTCTCTGTTGTTTTCAATAGCAGTTTTCATGTTTGGGCACTTCATTCTAAGCTAAACTGTGCTAATAACACATTCACATCTTCTTTCATAGGGAGAAATTGATGCCCATGAGGACAGCTTCAAATCTGCTGATGAGTCTGGCCAGGCTTTGCTTGCTGCTGGGCACTATGCTTCTGATGAAGTGAAAGAAAAGGTGAGCTGAGAGCAAGAGCTTGTTGGCAGAATTGTGTCTTTCTTCCATGTCCTTGAATTCAAAATGATGACCATGTCAGTAACAGGAGATTTGATTCTTTACACAGGTCATTCTCAGTGCAGTGTTAACCACATTTTTTGAGTCACAGCTTGATTTTACATTGAGGTGGGCATGAACCAGACTCTTAAATAAAACTATTAGGTATTTCTTTTTCCACGCCTCAGCTGACCATCCTCTCAGACGAGAGATCTGCCTTGCTGGAGCTGTGGGAGCTGCGCCGGCAGCAGTACGAGCAGTGCATGGACCTGCAGCTTTTCTACAGAGACACGGAGCAAGTTGACAACTGGATGAGCAAACAAGAAGTGAGTGCACAGCTTTCCACTCTCCAGATATGGTCGATTTTAATTTCTGGTTAGTCTTCTGTAGACGTAATAATTGGTATTGACTCGTGGCAGTGACTCCACTCAACATGCCCTGATGGGCAGGTGCTGTGTAGGGTTGTTACCTGAGTGCCTGAAATGTTACAATGACTGTTTCCATCTAATGCTGGCACTGAGATGCCTTTTATGTTTGTTAACTCTTGTAAAATGCTGATTGACTAAGAGGCTAAAAACAACTGTTCAGAACCTTTGGCTGTTAGGAGCTTTCAGTGAACACTATCTCAGTACATTGTCCTTTGCCCTTCAGTAAGAACCTATGGCAGGAGATATCTGTGGCTGGGCTTCAGTTGACTTAGAGCAGCTGAGCATGGAAACAATAATGTGTTTCTGTTCTTACTTCAGGCATTCCTGCTGAATGAAGACCTTGGTGATTCTCTGGACAGTGTGGAGGCTCTTCTGAAGAAACACGAAGACTTTGAGAAATCCCTAAGTGCCCAAGAGGAGAAAATCACAGTAAGATACTTCATCACTAAATGGGCAAGAAATAAGAGAATTTATTGACTGGAGAGAAGACACTGCTTAGGGGTGGAGATGATAGGGTTTGCTTTGCAGAATAATCTGTTGTTACGTGGGATGTATTAACTCTACATGATGTGTGCTGTCTCTAAAATGGAAAATAGTGGAAGAGAGGGGGTAGGGCTTGATTGCTGTGAGAGAGATCTGTGTAACCTGGTGCTTGCTTATTACCAGGACATGTGTGGATGAAGGCTGGGGTTAAAAAGCTGCATCCTCCCACATGGAACGTGATGGTCCAGATAGAAAAGGGTGGAAGATACATTTCGTAATGGCTTTCTGCCAGGTGTTAAACTTTTAGGCACAGATACATGATAATGTAATTTCTATTACACCAAATAAATGGAAACCTGTTTCCTCTTTAGGCATTAGACGAGTTTGCTACTAAGTTGATTCAGAACAACCACTATGCCATGGATGATGTTGCTACACGCAGAGGTGCTGTAAGTATCCCAAATAGATTTGGACTGTAGACTTTGAATCATGTCCTGCTTTATTATTTTACATGGTATGACTTGGATATGGGATAAATCAGCAGAGCTCTCCCAAGAGGACAGTTACAGTGATGGTTCTTACAACCTTGGAGAGTTTAAAAGCCTTTTATTTGGCTTCTTCCAGCTGCTGAGCCGCCGAAACGCCCTTCACGAAAGAGCAATGTACCGCCGCGCTCAGCTGGCGGATTCCTTCCACCTGCAGCAGTTTTTCCGAGACTCTGATGAGCTGAAGAGTTGGGTTAATGAAAAGATGAAAACTGCAACTGATGAGGCCTACAAGGTAAACACAGGATGAATATTTTTAAAGCTTAATGTAATCAGTCTAATGACACGAAGTAGTGTCAGCTTAAATGTTGGTAGCATTAATGGCAATGGGAGGAATGGTAATTTCTCCCTCACCCCAAGGGGGATTTTACCATCTTACTGTAATCATGCTTCTCCCATAGCTTAAGTTGTTATTTTGAAGCATATTTCTGGCACCAAATCCTCTGGTGACATCTTGGCATGTCTGTGAATTTAGTCTAATTTTAAAAATTCTTCAGAGACATTCAGATCCTGATTTTTGTTCTGAAACCTATTTCTTTCTTCATCTGTAGGATCCATCAAACCTGCAGGGTAAAGTTCAGAAACATCAGGCTTTTGAGGCAGAGCTTTCTGCTAACCAGAGTCGTATCGATGCCCTGGAGAAATCCGGGCAGAAGCTGATCGATGTCAAACACTACGCGTCGGATGAAGTAGCCACGCGCATGAATGAGGTGATCAGCCTGTGGAAGAAACTTCTGGAGGCCACTGAGCTCAAAGGTACGACTTGCTCAGGAGAACATGGACAATTTTCTAGAGAGTTTAGCCAGGAGAAGGCAGGGAGTGAGTTAAATGAAGTGCAAAACTGAAGTGATCTTGTCCTGATTTCCTCTTGCCGCTGTCTTGGTCAGGTATAAAACTGCGTGAGGCCAATCAACAGCAACAGTTCAATCGCAACGTGGAGGACATTGAGCTGTGGCTCTATGAAGTAGAGGGACATTTGGCTTCTGATGATTATGGAAAAGATCTTACTAATGTTCAGAATCTTCAGAAGAAACATGCCCTACTAGAGGCAGATGTTGCTGCCCATCAGGTAAGGGGAATGATTTTTTTTCCTGCCCTTTCAGATCTGCTCACTCAGAGCCCGTACCACGGCTTTATCTTGAGAATTTTTGTAGCTTTGAGTTTTACAGTTCACTTATCAAAAACAATTTTGAACTGAAACATAACCTGTATGGCTCTAAGAATAACAGCTTCCTGACTGTGACAAAAATAAGCTTTGCTTTGTGCTGTGAATTCCAATTTTAAAAGTTGTGCTGTGCTCTGTGTAACCTCAGGATCGTATAGATGGCATTACCATCCAGGCACGCCAGTTCCAGGAGGCCGGGCACTTCGATGCTGACAACATCAAGAAGAAACAAGAGGCTTTAGTGGCTCGTTATGAAGCTCTGAAGGATCCCATGGTGGCTCGCAAGCAGAAACTGGCGGATTCTCTGCGCCTGCAGCAGCTTTTCCGTGACATTGAGGACGAGGAGACCTGGATTAGGGAAAAAGAGCCTATTGCAGCTTCAACAAACAGAGGTTGGGCCATGGTGGGATGTCTGGGATTTGATGTCAGAACTTGTCTCTTTAACATTCACTGGGAATTTCTGAACTATTTATTGTAATTATTGTTGTGTATTTGTTCTTTAACTGTTACGGTGCAATTCCAGTGATAACTTAATTTTCATAATGCACTGTCTTTGCGATTGCTCTTACTCTGCATTTTGTCTGGCACTGGTTGCAGCTACCTTGAAGTTTTTGTTTAATGTAGTCAAGCTGATTTAGCTGATGAATTATTTTATATCTTTCAGGCAAGGACTTAATTGGTGTCCAGAATCTGCTGAAGAAGCACCAGGCATTGCAGGCAGAGATTGCAGGCCATGAGCCCCGCATCAAAGCAGTCACACAGAAGGGAAATGCCATGGTGGAAGAGGGTATGCCTCAGTATTTTTTTAACTCTTCGGTCCAGTGCAATTAAGAATTATTGCATGTTTTTATCCAGATAATGGACAGGTACCTTCTAGTAGGAAGAAATTGTAGTTATCTTTTCACCTCAAAATACGGTTCCTCAATGGGAAACTGTTAAACTTGCACAGATTTATCGGTTTTGTGCCTGCCATATTTAGTCTCCTTTTTAAAGTCAGTTAAAGGCATCTAGCAGAGATTTATAATCATGATGTGAGAGAGAATCCTCCAGTCCGAGGCAAAAGGACCAGCTGAGTTATGCTTTCATTATCCTGAGGTTTAAACTCATTTTCAGTGACGTTGAAGGAGTACAAGTAACCCTTCGTTGTGTATTGGTTTTGTCTCCCAAAGTCCTTCAGCTCCCTCTGCTTCTGTTCCGTAGGACACTTTGCAGCTGAGGATGTGAAAATCAAACTGAATGAGCTGAACCAGAAGTGGGACTCTCTGAAAGCTAAAGCATCTCAGCGTCGGCAGGACCTGGAGGATTCCCTGCAGGCTCAGCAGTACTTTGCTGATGCTAATGAGGCCGAGTCCTGGATGAGGGAGAAGGAGCCCATTGTGGGCAGCACAGACTATGGGAAGGATGAAGACTCTGCTGAGGTATTGGAGATGGTTGTTTAAGTCAGTTTTGCATAAACACAGCGAGGGTTTGTTTAGTGGTAAAAAAATGAGCTCTGCTAATCTCAAGATTCTTAACTAAAAGGGCAGAAGATTTTTGCATCGAGCTGATGTCAAAGGATGACAGGTTTTCCTGTGTTAATGCACATGAAATGTTGTTCTTCGATGTTAAACCAGCTTTACATCTGTGTTCACTCTTCTATGGGGTTTTGGTTTTTTAAGCATAATGAAAATAATATCAGCAAATTCCTCATGTGATGAGCATTTCAATAGGAGTCTGTTTTTCAGTAGTTCATTAGTCTGGAAGTAATTTTTTTTGTCTGGAGTTGCTTTACTGGTATCATTCTGTAGTCAAGCACCACATCCCAGGCAGTGCTGACTGACACTTCATCAACATGAGGTTCAGTTTAAAGGCACACTTTCAAGCCTGCCACATATCACAGTGGAAATAGAGTTATTTCTGTCAGAACAAAAGAATGTTGCTGAGATAAGGTGGAAGTAAAGCACCAGAGGCATTTGGGCCACTCACTATCTACCCTGTGAATAAATAGAAGTGATTATTCTCATGAGAGTCAAGGGGCTGGTGGCTCTGAAAAACTCACATTCCTCGTGTAGGGAGCCAGAGCGTAGATTTTAAGTAGAGTGGTGTTTGTAAAATTGCAAGGTGTACATGTTGTTTTCATCCTTCACTTTCAGGCTCTTCTGAAGAAACACGAAGCTTTGATGTCTGATCTCTCTGCTTATGGCAGCAGCATCCAGGCACTGAGGGAACAGGCCCAGTCATGCAGGGTAAGGAAGGGTGCCAGTCATGGTACTAAAATTCTCAGGTCAGCAAAGGGTAAAGACAAAGCCTAATGACAGGTACTGGTTTTGAGAGCTTATTGGAGACTCTACTTGGTTTTCTCAAAAAAATTAGCAGTCTGCTTCTTTAATCAAAAGACAATTGTGTTGCTGTAGAAGAAAATAGTATAATGTGGTGGTTTTCAAGGTTTCAGCCTGGACAGCAGCTAAACTAAATCTGCCTGCATTTGTTTCAGCAAGAATAGTTTTAAGGTACTACAGTAGCTTTAACTAAGGCTTAAACCTATTTTAGGACAACTACACTGATTGTAATAAACATGGAATGACTCATTTTTCTTGTGCTCCTTCTTTTTTAGCAACAAGTTGCTCCCACAGATGATGAAACTGGCAAAGAGCTCGTTCTAGCCCTTTATGATTACCAGGAGAAGAGTCCCAGGGAGGTGACTATGAAGAAGGGAGACATCCTCACCCTACTCAACAGCACCAACAAGGTGAGGCTCTTCCCTCCTGCTTTGCTGACCTGCTCCCTCGGTGGGGTGTGCTCTGTTTTTCAGTAAGAGTGTTAAAAGAAGCTGAAGAATCGGCCCATTTAACCCGTGTCCTCATTCAGCAGTTCAGCTGAACTTCTCCAGTTCATTCCCATGACTCTTCTACAGCTGCCAACTTTTCCAAGTCAGATAAACAACAGAGGTTGGAGGGCACGTGTCTGAGAAAACTAAAGTTAATTCTCTAGTGTGGAGGAATTTTTGGCCAAACACAAAGGGAGACATGGAGGCAATACCTTGATGTCTTCAAGAGACTCTTTGAGATAATCTCCATAAAAAGAGCAAATTTTGGGGAGCATCAATGGTTTCCTGGTGTTAATAGAGGACTCTACATTATTGAGTTGTCCAGTTGGTTTGATGCTTGGTGATGTCCTCACAATGGTTGTTTTGGTGTTTTTTTCTTTCCAGGACTGGTGGAAGGTTGAAGTCAATGACCGTCAGGGATTTGTGCCAGCTGCCTACGTGAAAAAACTGGATCCTGCCCAGTCTGCATCCCGAGAGAACCTCCTGGAAGAGCAGGGCAGCATCGCACTGAGACAGGAGCAAATTGACAACCAGTAAGATCTAACTGATGAGATATGACACCCACCAGCATGAGCTGGCTTGGCTTTGCCTCACAGATACCAGAAGCTTAGGTTAATGCTTCTTACACCAAGAAACAAGGGGCTCCTTCACCAGAGGCGCCAGTTCAGTTGTTTGATCCTTACTCTAGATTTTCTTGTTGCTTTTCCCATTTTTAACTGTAAAACTCATGACACTAGAGCTCCAACTTACTGTCTGACTTGAGTATGTTATGTGTTCCTTTTGATGTTATACCTAACTCCTTAAACTTGTTTGTGAGTTATGTATGTCCTAAGCAGCTCTTGTATTTGTAGTTGTCACTTCTTAATGTGTTGTCTGTTTTGAAAAGCTTTCTTAAACCTGGTTCCCTGAAGTACAGTGCTCTCCCTATGCAGGGCTGCCTCTGGAGGTGCCCTCTTTAGGAGCTGGTAACACTACTGGCTTGTTAATTTTTTCCTGAAATGTGCTGCCACTATTTGTTGCCATTACAGGAGCTAAAATGTGGGCCCCTCCTTATTTTTTTAATTTTTTTTCCTCTTCTTTAAGAGCAACATGCCATTGCAAACAGAGGAAGCTCTAAGGCTGCTTGGTAGTGCCCTCCTAAAGCACATGTTAGGTGTAGATTAGTTCAAGAAGGGGCTGTGGGTGATAGCTGTGAGCTCCTGGCTCGTCTTATCAAACCACTTGGAAGCCAGAGCTGAAAGCTTTCTGCATACTCCCATCTGTTTGTGCAGCTACACTGACATTCTATGTGAGAATTTCTTCCCACTCCGTTGTTCTGAGTCACTAATTATTACAGTGACTTAAAATAATTATTAGCTTTAGCTCTAGAATTAAAAGGGATACAATAAAATCACATAAAATAAACACCAACCCACAACAAACGGACTTTTACCGGTGCAAAGAAAATGTGCTGGAAAATTGATCAGGATTTTAATATAATATGTATATTTTCTCCATTGGGTTTTCATGCTGCTTTGAATAACTAGAACAAGGTGCCTTATTTAGAGCCAAGGAGGGGGGGACCACCTTTCAGTTTCCAATCCCATGGCACAACGATCAGGAAATGAGGAGACCTTGCAGAGAGAGCTCAACTGTACTGCTGAGGTTTCCTTGCCTGAGTTGTACTCCTGGTCTGATTTGCTTTGTTTGCTTCTGAGTGACACCTAATTTTCTCCATTTAACTGTGAACTCTTGCCCATCTCCTACCACAGCCAACCCATGGATGGAGCTGCTCTTTCGTTATTTTTGTTAATCTGACTAATTTTTGGCATGCGTTTGCTGTGCTCCCTGTCTGTGCAGGACTCTCATAACTAAGGAGGTCGGCAGTGTATCTCTGCGTATGAAACAGGTCGAAGAACTGTGAGTAGGATTAGCCCTTTCTAAACCATGCTGTCTCCATCCTGTCCCTGTTCATCCTCCCTTTGTTCCTTTCTTTGGGAATGCTGCTCCAGAGGCACGAAGGAAGCAATTCCTGCAGTGTGGGGTTAGTTCAGAGGGGTGTGGTGGTCTGTGTCTCGCTGGGCACCTCTGAGCTGCTGAGTTGGTTCCTGGTGTTTTCCATCATGCTGGTTTTGCTCACCAGATGAGGCTTTAGGGATGCAGTGTATCTACACTGTCATCTTTAAAAAGCACCTCTTGAGTTTTTTGAGGTGCAGGTGGAAATATCAGTGTGTTTATATAAATATATATAAAATACATACACCAAGTATTGCATCACATCAGAAGGGCTTGAGAGTGTGGGAGGGGTGGGGCTGCCAGAGTTTATCATGTAAAGTAGCATTCGTGCTGGGTAGTCAAAAAGCATTAGAGAATGATTATGTTTTAATTATAACCTTGACTTAATTGTCAAACTTGTGTTCGTGTCTCCTGGAAAAACACCAAGTTTGCACTATAATCGTGGAATTTGCTGGGAAATCCAAAGCAAAAGTGTTCATTGGCTGTGCCTGACTTTCTTTTCGTTGAAAAAAGTATTTCTTGGAATTAAAAATGAAAGTGTAACATAAATGTCTCAAATGTTGCAAAGCAACTCTGAGGTGAGGTCTGCTTTTGAAGGCATTTTACCCCAGATCCTCCGTGAGTTCTGCAAGTATTTAATACCCAGAAGTGTGTGCTGAGACAAACATGCCGTCAGGGCAAGCTTCAAAACAGTGCTTTCCTCAAGCCAGGGTAGAAAACTCAAACCTGATATGGAAGATTCTGAGCTCCTTGCTATCCAGGAGACAGAAAAACAAAGTATCTCTGCTTCCACGGAAGGTGAGCTGATCATCAGTTTGATGTATAGACATTACAGCCCAGGATACTGAGGATTTGCTTCAGCACTTTGTCATCTCTGAGCTGTTAGGAAAAGGCTCCAGCACTGAACTCCTCAGTTACACCTGGGAGGTGTAACTGCTCAGGGTGTGCTGCAAGGTGGGGAATCAGAACATTCCCATCTGAGGCCCCTGCAGGTATCTCAGCAGTGCCTTGTGTCACTCAATAATAACAAAAGGAGTATTTCATGGCTTAATAACGTGACTCAGTTGCTGCTGTTGATCAGTGTAGGAGACCAATGTGCAAACTGATTCAGGACGTAAAAAAACCCATCCAGGTGCAGCTAAAATGTCTCGTCTCCTGGAAGTCTTAAAACAGGATAACAGTAAGACTGAGTCTTAATAGCGTGGCTTTTCTGAATGCAGGTTTTTTTAAACCAGGCATTATGCACTGCTGGAGAGATTTGTAACAGTAAAACTGCTCTTGGCTTCTTTAGCAACAGCTTGGGAAAGGTCTTGTAGGGCCATCTGTGTGTAGTTGGTTACAAGGCACTAAACAGGAGACATCAGTTCTCTTGTGCTTTTAAGTAACTGGCTGGTCTTTCGAGGTTTATTTGCCTGTTCAAACCAATTCGTATGTTTTGGAGGTTTCATTTTACAATTACTCTGATTTAAATGAGGAGTAATCCCACTGCTGTTGGGAATTCCACAGATGATAAAAGCGCATGTGACGTGAGTTTCATGGATTTCCCAGTTGGATATAGGTGTGTTATCAAAGATAAAACACCTTGTTTAAACATTGAGTTATCCAAGATACACACCTTGCATAAACACTCAGCAGGTTTTGCACTGAAAAATGGCTTAAGACATTTCTGCCCAAAATCTAGAAGGCTGGTGGATTTTAATAATATGATGGCAAATTTGCTGTACTGTAGGAAAATACCTCTTGATGTAAGACCCTGTGGAGTCATTCCTGCCCTGCAGTGATGCTGTAATTTCAAAAATACCCTGACCTAAGCTGTGACTTGGCTGTGCTTGTTCCCAGTGGGTGCTGCATGTGGTAGATCGCATTTTGGTGTGCAATCCATGTGGAGGAGAAGCACGTCCAGTCTGCACTCCCCTTACTCCATACCAGTAGCTCATTCTGCAGCAGAACTGCAGGGATCTCCCCCATCCATAAACCCCTGTGACTCTGCTCAATCTGACTGTCCCCTCCTTCCCTTTGCTGCCTGTTCCAGGTATCACTCTCTCCTGGAGCTGGGGGAGAAGCGCAAAGGGATGCTGGAGAAAAGCTGCAAGAAGTTTATGCTTTTCCGTGAGGCCAATGAGCTGCAGCAGTGGATCAATGAGAAGGAGGCAGCGCTCACCAGTGAGGAAGTGGGAGCTGACCTGGAGCAGGTGGAGGTGCTACAGAAGAAATTTGATGATTTTCAGAAGGTATGTGGTAATACAATAATAGTGTGTGGGTTAGTTTGGCCTTTCCCTTCAGGCATTCTGATACAGGCTGAATGGGAAGCGTGGCTGTGATTGGAAATATAAAAGGTGTCACCTATTAAAATTGAAATGCAAGTTCTCCAGCACTAATCTGAACAAAACTCACCTTCTGGGCTATAGAAAACTCTGTCCATCTGTTTGACTGAAAGCATTTAAGTGCCATAGTAAAATCAGTTCTGAAGTTGTCTTTTAGCTAATTCATGCACTAACATGGATGACAGATCTTGATCTTCATGTTGACTATGTTGTACATCTGGATATTAAAACCAGATTCCATTCCTGATTTTCCATTAAGGTTATGGACAATCCCAAGAGTGGGTTTCTTTACCCCACTGATGCCTGGCCCTGGCAGCTGGGATTGCCTGGCCCATGCTCTCATCCCACTGGGATCGGGGTTCACTGTGTTCAATTCCTGGTGTTCCAACACTGGCCACTCCTGGTGAGCCAACTTGTTCCACATGTTTTCCCTGTGGGAATGTTAATGCTGTTGCCATTCCCTGTTCTGTGCAGGATCTGAAAGCAAACGAGTCACGTCTGAAGGACATAAACAAGGTTGCCAAGGACCTGGAGTCAGAGGGGCTGATGGCAGATGAAGTACAAGCAGTACAGCAACAGGTCCTCTTTTTCTCTTGCTCTAATCTAGAAAAGCAAAATAATTTGTTCCTCTCGTTTTCTCTGTCTTTGCCTGGAATTCCAATGTTCAGGCTGTTCATTTTTGCTCCCTGGTGTGATGACAGTGAGATTCTAACCAGAGAGATTAGTACCTGTTCTGTAGGGTGGCCATCACAAGGAGACTCTTAAAGATTTAATTTTTTTGGTAATACTTAAGCAAATTGCAGCATCTGGAACTTTTCCCTTTTTAACATTTTTTTAGGAATGCAAAGTCCTTATAATAATATTACAAGTCATGTGGAATCCCTGCTGCACATTTAGGTTGTGTGAGCACTATTTGGTTCAACAACACACTGGTAACCAATTTGTACAAGGATGGAAGCACATCTCCTGCTATTTGTACTTTCTTAAAGCAGTGAAAAGTTCTTTTTGTTAGAAAATAACAAGTTGTTTGTCCTTTTTGCTTTGCAGGAGGTGTATGGGATGATGCCCAGGGTAAGTGTTCATTTCTGAGGTGGGTGGTGTGGCAGCTGTTACAGGTTTGGGATGTACAAGTGGAATTTCAGCCACGACTGTGGTTCATTTCCATGGTGGAACTCACTAATGACCTTGAGTGGACATACAAAGATTATCTCATCTTTGATCCCTTCCTTCCCCGTGTGTCTTGCCCCACCTCACAAATCTAAGCAAGCAGGACAACCCAAACTGATACAAATACATAGGTATAAAAAATTACTTACTCTGTTATGGGTTGAGCATGGAAATCTTTCAGAGATTTTTTTTTTTTTTAGTATATTCTGGTAGTTTTAGATTCTGCTTCTTGTTTAAAGCTGTTTCTTCACATTTTCAAACAGGATGAAACTGATTCTAAGACAGCCTCTCCTTGGAAGGTAGGTGTTAATGCTTGGTAGCACACAACAAAACTACAGCAAAACCCAAAACCTACAGCATCATCTTTTCTCTCCTGTGCCACAGAAGTTCCCAACAGTCTGGTTTTTACCTCCCTGAAACAAAACTACATTTTGTTTTGAGCTTGTACTGTAAGACTGTTTCCAGTTCTTACACTAATATTTTTAGGTACTGCATGGCCACTACTTGTAAAATGATCCCTGTTCACTTTGCACAGGTTCTTTTCTTCCTGCTTGCTACATCCAAAAAATTTTATTCCTGAAAGTCAAAGCCATTTATGTTGATATTCCTTTAGTAAGGAATATTCTGGATTTATGTCATCTCCATTAGTCACCTCATTTTCTACAGTAATTAGAAGAAATCTTTCTTCGTTCATGACTGGCTTACAATGGAATCCCTGTCACCTGCTAAAGCCCAAAAATACCTTAAATATTTTTATATTTTCCAGCACTGTGCTTCTCCTTCATATTTCATTCCCATCTTTCATTTTACATCACCCTGTTAGACTTAAAGCTGCTTGTACATCTTTTGAGCTGTGTGAATGCGAGAAAACCAGATCTGTGCAAAATTGAGAGCATTCTAGAAAATGCACCCATCTCAGTAAGAGAATTGGTGATTTGTAAAATAATTTTCAGATTCCAAACATGGAGCTCTAAGAGTCTCACAGTAACTTGGCAAACTGTGACTAAGAATTTGGGGGTTTTTAATTCATTAACTGAATGTTGCCTTTAAATTTTCCTGTTCTTTGCCCTTAAGACTGTAATTCACTTCAATTTACACTAACAAGGCTGCACTCACTTAGAAATTTGAAACTGTTCTAAAATACCTTAGGTCTTACAACGTTAATTGCTTTTGTAATTTACTTACATTGCTCTTCTTAGTGGTTTTCATGTAATTTTTAAATTTAATTTTTAAGGAGTTTTCTCTCCAATGTTGGCTGTGGTTGTTGAGGTGACTTTAATGCTACATTGTTTATTTCTGCCTTTTCACAGTCTGCCCGTCTAATGGTACACACTGTGGCAACCTTTAACTCAATCAAGGTAATTACACAACTGCTTCCGAGCTGATCAAAAAGCTGGGAAGGTTTTTTACCTTCCCTTTGCAGAGTCTGCCTTTCATTTAAACCCTTTTGAATCAACTTTCTGAATGAAGTGTTGGCATATGCAGCAATCAATATCTTACCTTTCACATAAATCATTTGGTTTGATATCTCGGGAGAAACCCCTCAAATGAATGTATTTAACAAGGCAATTTGTGCATTGTCCTTCAATGAAGCAGAATGTAGCAGCTCCCCTCTGTAGTGAAAGGCCAGTCCTGACTCTGGTCTCTTTCAGGAGCTGAATGAGCGCTGGAGGTCTCTGCAGCAGTTGGCAGAGGAGAGGAGCCAGTTGTTGGGCAGTGCCCATGAGGTCCAGAGGTTCCACAGGTGAGGTGTTTGTTTTGTGTTTAGTCTTGGCTCAGCCAAGTGATTTCACTGTTAAGAGCTCCAAAATATAGGGGAGGTTGTTCTGATTGTATTTCAGCCCTCAGAGGTTCAGGGGAGGGTGGACCACTGGTGGCCCAACAAGAATTCTTTATGTTTTACCAGGAAAAGAGAGACTTGTTAACATGGAGCCATGGAATTGCTGCTGTCCTATTTTGCCCAAATCTGCCTGTGTCCTTTTGGGGAATATTTAATAGAGCCATTACTATGTGAGCTTCTCTGCAAATTGGCAACCTGCAGGGTTATCAGAGGTCCTGGTATGATCTCTGTTCTAATGCTCTTCTTGTTTTCCCTTCCTTAAATCAGAGATGCTGATGAAACCAAAGAATGGATAGAGGAGAAGAATCAGGCATTAAATACAGACAACTATGGGCATGACCTGGCCAGTGTTCAGGCTCTGCAGCGAAAGCACGAAGGCTTTGAGAGAGACTTGGCAGCTCTGGGAGACAAGGTGAGATTCTGAGGAGCACAGACCCAAAAGCTTTTTTTTGTCTCAAACAGGAACGATGGAACTATAACAAAATTTCTCTGTCTTTATTGTATTTGTTTCCCTTTCTCTAATTCCAGGTGAATTCTCTTGGTGAAACCGCCCAGCGTCTGATCCAGTCACACCCAGAATCTGCTGAAGATCTCCAGGAAAAATGTACTGAGCTGAATCAGGCTTGGAATAGTCTGGGAAAACGTGCTGACCAGCGCAAAGAGAAGCTTGGAGATTCTCACGACCTGCAGCGTTTCCTCAGCGATTTCAGGTGAAGATGCTGTTCACCCCCTCAATTTGTCTGCCTGATTTATTAGTGAGGCTTCTTGTTCCACAGGAATGTTTCTGGGGTGGTTCAAAAAAGGACTGTTTTCCCTGTTCTGGCTTATTTCAAAGGAGGAAGGGAAAAATCGCTTATTGATGTGTGTTCACAGGGACCTTATGTCTTGGATCAATGGAATCCGGGGCCTGGTCTCCTCAGATGAACTTGCAAAGGATGTGACTGGAGCTGAAGCTTTATTGGAGAGGCACCAGGTGTGTGAAAGATAAGTGCATCATCAACATCAACAAATGTTTCTTTTTCTGACACCTTGCAATTAGAGCTCCAAAAAAAGATCTGTTCCAGCTCTCTGGTTGTTGAACGAGGCCTGTCTGCACCTTGCAGGAACACCGCACGGAAATAGATGCGAGGGCTGGCACTTTCCAGGCGTTTGAGCAGTTTGGACAACAACTTCTGGCCCATGGACACTACGCCAGCCCAGAGATCAAGGAGAAACTGGATACTCTGGACCAAGAACGGACAGACCTGGAGAAGGCCTGGGTCCAGCGCAGGATGATGCTGGACCAGTGCCTGGAGCTGCAGGTACCTGGGGCAGGTGTTCCATAAGAAGGTTTATTCTTGTCAACTGCGCAGTAGTGCTCTTGGTCTGTCTTGCTCATGCTTTGGGGTTGTTTTTCTCCCCAGCTGTTCCATCGCGACTGTGAACAGGCTGAGAACTGGATGGCTGCCCGGGAGGCTTTCCTCAACACAGAAGATAAAGGAGACTCCTTGGACAGTGTGGAGGCACTTATCAAGAAACACGAAGATTTTGATAAAGCAATCAATGTCCAGGTGAGGAGTGTAGCTGGAGTAAGAGGAAAATAGTTTAGTTTTTCTGACATGGATTATCAGCAAAAGAAGTTTAGCTCCAAATGTTCACCCATGTGTGACTTGCTGCAGAAGTTTAGAATCAGTTTAGGTAAATCAGTATTTTATTGCCTACAGACGATTTCTACAGTTTAGAATTAGCAGGAAATATTTGTGTAAATGAACTGATTCGAAATTATTTTTTCCCTTTTTTTACAATAGAAAGGGGTATGTTTTCAGTTTCTTTCACCTGGAAGTTGCCTAGATTTACTGGGGGATGATACTGCTGTAGCTTTAAGGCCACAAGATACTTTTTCCCTAAAATGTCACAGGTGAAGGGTGTTCTGAAGTTGAACTCTGTAGCAGACAGACTTCCCTCACAGAGTCACATTTGCAGTACTTTGTATTTAAAGAAGGGAAAAGCTTTTTCCATTGCATTAAGGAGGCACAGTTCTCATTTATGGCCTGTGTGTTTAACAGGAGGAGAAGATCGCTGTCCTGCAGTCGTTTGCTGACCAGCTGATCGCCGCGGATCATTACGCCAAGGGAGTCATCGCCAGCCGGCGCAACGAGGTCCTGGACAGGTCAGTGGGTTCAGGCACTGAGGGAAAGGAGATGCTCTTGGGTGATGTTTTGTAGCTGCTGAGGTGATGCCATGGGTGGTTCTCCTGTTCCATCTGTGCCTATTGAATTGCTGCAGGTGGCTGCGCCTGAAAGCTCAAATGATCGAGAAGAGGTCGAAGCTGGGGGAGTCTCAGACACTGCAGCAGTTCAGTCGGGATGTGGATGAAATAGAAGCTTGGATCAGTGAGAAGCTCCAGACTGCAAGTGATGAGTCGTACAAGGACCCCACCAATATCCAGGTGAATGTGGTTCTCAGCTCAGAAATCAAAACGCAGTTTTTCACTTTGCAAAGCCTTCTCTGGGTTGAAAATCCATGCTAGGGAATTCTTGTTCAGAGATAAGAGTGATACATCATGTTGGACATGGTCTCCTTTTAACAAGGAGAAAATGGAAGTTACATTATGCATGGAAGGAGAGCCAAAATAGAACTCACTTGGTAATTATTCATGTGTAAAATTAATTATTCACACACGTAATTAATAAAATATGTGGTATCTGCAGCAGCAAATTTCCTAAAGAAACCCAAGTAGCTCTTGTGTCTCTCTCCAGATCTAGACAATAAAATAAGGAATGGAGTTCTTGGATCTCACCTCTATCTTACATATAAAATGCAAAGTCTCATTTATTTTTCAGTAATAAGGAATGAAGTTACCTCTTATGTTTTAATATTGGTTTATGAAGTAGTATGAATGAACTGAACTACTTCTCTCAATCTGTTTTGTAGCTTTCCAAACTGCTGGTAAGTAGTTTGGACTAGCCCTGGTATGTGAGTTTATTTTCTTTGTATATTTTCTGTGTGAGCCCAAGCTCTGGTTGCTGCTCCATCCATCAGTTCATGTAATCTCTTTGTTTTCTGTTAGTTCTTGACCTCCATCCAGGTACAGCTGTTGATCCTGTGTTATGGGTGTGGCTTTTTTGTTCATGCCTACTCAGCATCATTGATTTATGTATTTGTTTTGCAGGGTGTTCTGCATGATCTGTTTAATTTGTGGTGACGTAGCTTTTTTAGGAGTTAGCCCATAGGAAAATGGGGTTCTGGCCTCCTTTTTCAGAAATTTGGCTGTTTGGCCTGTCATCCTCCTGTCTGGGCATCACTGGGGATGATTTAACTCCAAACATAACCCCAGTGCTGTTGGCTTGTGTTTATAGGAACAAGAGATGGAGGATTCAATAAAGCATAGACTTATATGGCTTCATGTTTGCAGCAATAGCAGAGAAGGGAATAATACAGAAAGAACACTCCAGAAAAAGAGATGTACCAGATGGAAAGCTGACAGCGCTTGTGGACAGCCAAAGAGTGGAGTAAAATGAGGATATATGGAGGGAGAAGACAGAACAAAGGGAGGGGAAGCTAACAAGAGCAGGAGAGGAAAGAATCATTTGTCACTCTAGGCTGTGGTGCATTAAATTGCTATTATTTTTAGCTGTGAGAAATTTAGGATTTTATATTAAACTAGAAAGGCTTGGCTAGGATTTGTTGTCATGGCAATTACATGGAGATATGCAATTGGCAGCTTTTAAATTGAATTTTCCATGTTGGTAGATGCATCTTTGAAGGGTGTGTTCTTATAATCTCAGCCTTTGGGGTTTACAGTTCCCAAAATGAAGCAGTTCATGCAGAATTTTTCATGCCAGCTCTATAGTATTTCCCCTCTTTTATTTTTAATCTAACATTTCCTTTCATTCCATTCTCTCAGGGCACTCTCTACCCATGTCCAACGTTACTCTCATTTCCAGTTTATACTTGCAAATTCTGTCTTGTCACTTCTGTGCTATTGTCACATTCCTGGTGGGTGGATGGATCGTGGATACATGAAAGAGCTGCTCATTGCCTCCCACACCCAGGCTCCTGTTGTTCTCATGGTGCTCTCAACTTGGCAGAGAAAAGCTTTACCAAATAATTCAGTTATGTTTTTATAGAGTTTTTAGGCTGTTAATTCATTATTTATGTATATAATGTGGCCGTGTTAATTACTAATATAAAAACTGCAGAAAGCAGATAGACTGGAGCAGTGATTTCTGTTAATTACCTGTAGATCAGGAAGGGAAATAGAAACTTGTGCAGTTGCTTCAGGAGTAGAAAGGATGATCTGCTGTACTCAGGGTATGTGTAATTACTGTGTTTCCAAGGGATGCATTGAAAATGAGGAGGATTTACTGCAGTAACAGCTCAGCTCAATGCAGGGAATGTTGCACAGGCACCTGTGAAGTGCAGGAGGTGTTGCCTGAGTTCTGTCTTTGCCAGGTCAGAGCTTGATGGTCACCCAGAGTAAATATTCCCACTGAGAGATCTCCTCCAGCCCGGCCATGTACAAACCTCTTAAACACAACTGAGCCCATGAGAACAGCTGAGGAGCCCTTTGCCTGTGTCTGACTGTGGTTTTGTCCCGTGCAGAGCAAACACCAGAAGCACCAGGCCTTCGAGGCCGAGCTCCACGCCAACGCTGACCGGATCCGCGGCGTCATCGACATGGGCAACTCCCTCATTGAGAGGGGAGCGTGTGCCGGCAGCGAGGACGCTGTGAAGGTGGGAACAAGTCTTCCTTGGGTTTTCCTTCAACTCTTTGGATCACTGAGGGAGGAGAGGGTCCCCCTAACCAAAACTTACTTATAGAAGCTTTTCTGTTTTCAACTGCGCAGTAGAAACCAGGTGGATCGTTCTGCTTCGTTCTCAAGGATGGGGAGTTTTCCGATCTCATGACTGGGGTGTAAAAGTTGAACTGGATTTGCAAGGCAGCATGAAATAGTCACTCTGTCATTTGCATATCTGGAATCAAAAGCCAAACTCGCACCATATTCTGGTTTTGCATTTATCAGAACTGATGTTTCAGGTTGATGCATCTCTCCCATTTTCCCACAGGCACGTCTGGCTGCCCTGGCTGACCAGTGGCAATTCCTGGTGCAGAAATCAGCAGAGAAGAGTCAGAAACTGAAAGAAGCTAATAAACAACAGAATTTCAATACTGGAATCAAGGACTTTGACTTCTGGCTTTCAGAGGTAATTAAGATGGGAACTAATTACTTGAAAGACTTGTTCTTCTCATTTGTTATTCCCTTTGCTGATGTTAAGAGTTTGTGGAACACTGTCTACCTTTGAACAAGTCTAAGTTTATTTCTTTTAAAAATCTGTATTACTAATACAAATTCATGTTATTGGTTATAAACAGTAAGGCGAGAGAAAGTATATTTACATGAAACCTTATAGATATTAAACAGGTGACAGGGCAAAGGTTTATCCACACTGTAAAAAAACTGAGAATTGATTTGCACAGTTTTAAAGCATTATGGTCATTTCAAGGAGTTTGAAAACACAATTGGTTTTCCATTCCTGTTTTCCTTCCCCATCCCCAGGTGGAGGCTTTGTTGGCATCTGAAGACTATGGGAAGGACTTGGCATCTGTTAACAACCTCTTGAAGAAACACCAGTTACTGGAAGCTGATATATCTGCCCATGAGGTATTGCTTTCTGGTTTAGTTTTGGAAGATAAATCATAGTCACGTAAATTCTACAGATACCACTTTGATACCTGCTTCAGTCAGGGACTTGTTGAAACATTCTTTAGCAAAAACTGTGACCCAGTGCAGTGAGATTGTCATTGTATCCTGACACAACAAGCACAGAAACAAGATCCAACCAATTCCTGCTCTCTCCCCTCCGTGTCCAGGACCGGCTGAAGGACCTGAACAGCCAGGCTGACAGTCTGATGACCAGCAGTGCTTTCGACACTTCCCAAGTCAAGGATAAACGGGAGACCATCAACGGGCGTTTCCAGAGGATCAAGAGCATGGCGGCCGCGCGCCGGGCCAAGCTCAACGAGTCCCACCGGCTGCACCAGTTCTTCCGTGACATGGACGACGAGGAGTCCTGGATCAAGTGAGTGTTGTGGAAGTTCTGAGCTTGGGGGCATGTTCCTACTGCCAGCCTGCCAAGGACACTCAGGCTCCAGTGGAACTTCCCTTTCCACAAGTGTGCCCCTGCAAGAAATCACTCCAGGAAAACTCAAGTTTGGCTTCTTGCCTACAGTTTTCTTCAGTCACATCCCAAGAGGCAGAAGAAGTAACACTGTTTAGACTCAGACGAAATAACTGAAATTTGACTCTGGTCACTTGGGGGAAGGTCCTACCAAGAATTCCAACCTTTTTCAGTTTCAAGTACTATTTTGATTCTAACCAGTTGTAATACTTAAATCTCTTTCCATATTGGTGTTACTGCCTTGAGAGGAGGAAAAGAAGTGATCCTGATAGAAATAATTCAAATTAGAGCACTTGGTTTAAAACAAACAAACAAAAAATTTGACAACAGCAGCAAACTTCACAAAAGGCGTCTGTACTGGTAAAAAGAAAACAGTGCAGAGAAATTCTGTCCTTCAGAGAGAAATGATGGGTTCTCTGTCACCTTCTTTCTTTCCCCCACACCGTACCCCTGAATGTGCTAATAACTCACTTGGACACAAGTTTTTACATTCAAGATTTTTGTGTACAGAGCAGTTCCTCATCTGAAGTTTGGGGGAAGGGGGTGGGTATCAGGTTTGACATTTCTAAGTAATTTTCAAATTTTATCTTTCTCTCTTCTCTCTGGAACTTAGAGAGAAGAAGCTGTTGGTCAGCTCAGAGGACTATGGCAGAGACCTGACTGGGGTGCAGAACCTGAGGAAGAAACATAAGCGCTTGGAAGCAGAACTGGCTGCCCATGAACCTGCTATCCAGGTGAATGCCTCTCCCTGACTGGTGTCTCTATAAGCAGCATCTTTCTTGCTTGTGGCAGAGATGAAAGCCAGCAATAGGTTTGCTGGAACCCAAACAGAATAAATACGAGGAGACCTGGAGATGTTCCATTAACTGTGTGTTTGTGTTCAGGGTGTTCTGGACATGGGTAAGAAGCTTTCAGATGACAACACAATTGGAAAGGAGGAGATACAGCAGAGACTGGCTCAGTTTGTGGATCACTGGAAAGAATTAAAACAGTTGGCAGCTGCTAGGTATGAATTCCTCTAAAATTTGGTATTAATTAAAACAGTTGTGTGGACTCATAATGACCAGATGTACTAAATTCCAGGGGTTTGGGGCATGGGTCACACATTGCTGATGACAGGCTCTAGAAGACTATGGGATATGTGGGTCTCTTTTGGAGGGGTATGTTGTGTTTAGACTTCCCTTGCAGCAGTTGTAAACCATACACTTGAGATGAACTGACTTTAATCCACTACCAGGAGTTTTTTCTGAATAGAAACTGTTGGGAGATGGTTCCCTTCAGTCCTTTGGAAGCTGCAGGTTTTCTGGTCCAGGGAACTCCTGGAGCTGCAGCCCTGGATGCTGCTGGAGGGGGGAAGTGTGAATAATTGCACGTTGGTTTTGTCTTGTCTAAAAGCCATAAAGCAACCCTGACTAGTGTTACCTTCCCCACACAGGGGTCAGCGTCTGGAGGAGTCTCTGGAGTACCAGCAGTTCGTGGCAAATGTTGAGGAAGAAGAAGCCTGGATCAATGAGAAAATGACGCTGGTAGCCAGTGAGGACTATGGGGACACACTTGCTGCTATCCAGGTATGGAGGAAGATGTCAGCACGTTGTTCTTATTGCATTGCTGTTTGTTAGAGCATAACAAACCTTTTCTTCAACTGCCTTTATAATTTACAAGTTATTGTTGGCTCAATAAATGGTGAGAAATGATTTCTAGAAGTGCTTCTGTTTTTTTGCAGGGCTTGCTGAAGAAGCACGAGGCATTTGAGACTGATTTTACTGTCCACAAGGACAGAGTGAATGATGTCTGTGCTAACGGGGAGGATCTCATCAAAAAGGTGAGCAGAAACTGGTAAAGAGAAACCTTCAAAGGCTCCCCAGGACACCCTTGTGTCACACTAGACTTTATCTCTTTCATCTCTTTGAAAAGAGCTCTTAGTCACTTTTTTGCAGCTGAGTAAGCTGTCCATGTTTCTCTTTGAAAGCTTTTTTCTCACCATGCCCTGGATGCCTCAAGTGACCTTCACATCATAAAGGATGATATTTTTTTCCCCCCCTCTCATGTAGAACAATCACCACGAGGCAAACATCAGTGCCAAGATGAAGGGGCTCAGAGGCAAGGTGTCAGATCTGGAGAAGGCAGCAGCTCAGAGGAAAGCCAAACTGGATGAGAACTCAGCCTTCCTCCAGTTCAACTGGAAAGCAGACGTGGTGGAGTCGTGGATAGGTGTGTTCTGTACTGGAGCAGACAAACTGTCATCTTCTTCATTTCCAACCATCTCCAGTAATGCTGGAGTAATCTCCTTGTTTGCTGTTGTAACAAGCAGACCTAAACCCAGTCATCACTATCAGTGGTGTTCCTGAGCCATGATTTTGCAGTATAACCTGATTTGGAGCAGAGGGAGTGTTTGAGATGGAGAAATGACATTTTTTAAATGTCTGTTTTATTTTCCAGGTGAGAAGGAAAACAGTTTGAAGACAGATGATTATGGACGTGACCTCTCTTCAGTGCAGACCCTGCTCACCAAACAGGTCAGTGCTGATGCTGCTGCCACCCTGTGAGGGCTGGAGAGAACAGGTGAACTCTTGTGCAGGTCACAAGAATCCAGTACTTAGCTTTGAATATATGCAGAATACTCTATAAAGTTTAAATAAAAATACAGTCTCAAATATATTTCTCTTAATGCTCCAGGAAACCTTTGACGCTGGCCTTCAGGCTTTCCAGCAGGAGGGAATTGCAAACATCACTGCTCTGAAAGACCAGCTGCTGGCAGCCAAGCACATCCAGTCCAAGGCCATCGAGGCCCGACATGCCTCCTTGATGAAACGCTGGAATCAGCTCCTGGCTAATTCTGCTGCCAGGAAAAAGAAACTCCTGGAGGCTCAGGAGCATTTCAGGAAGGTGAGTGGCCAAGCAAGAGGGCTACAAAAATCGAATTGTGCACTTGATAAACAAAGACACTTTCAACTTCTGTAGCTTTTTCATGCTTTTGTAACTAATGATTACAGAGATCCTGGAGACTTAATATAAGAATTTCTGAGGTGCTTGTAAGAAATAAGCAATAAAGGCAAACTATCACTGATTCATGTTAATTCCAGATCGGCTCATACAGAATATTTGCATTTCTGTATAACTGAACACCTGGATTTTTTTCCCTTTCCAAGGTCGAGGATCTGTTCCTGACCTTTGCAAAGAAGGCCTCTGCCTTCAACAGCTGGTTTGAGAACGCTGAGGAGGACCTGACGGACCCCGTGCGCTGCAACTCCCTGGAGGAAATCAAAGCCCTGAGAGAGGCTCATGACGCTTTCCGCTCCTCCCTCAGTTCTGCCCAGGCTGACTTCAACCAGCTGGCAGAGCTGGACCGGCAGATCAAGAGTTTCCGTGTGGCCTCCAATCCCTACACTTGGTTTACTATGGAGGCTCTCGAGGAAACCTGGAGGAATCTGCAGAAAATTATCAAGGCAAGTCAGAGAAGACTTTACAAACTTTATCCTTCCCGTTTCCATGGGAGCTGTGGTCCAAGATAAGCAGTGCAAGAGTTTGTCACTGCAGCACAGATGCGAAGACATCTCAAAATTTGTGAGCAAAGAGAAATCACCAGGAACTATAAAATTGTGCTGTTGTCACTTGTTTTCCTGGTTTTCCATTTGTGGCCTTTCCAAAGACAAAGCCCACATCTCACTTCCTGAGTGTAAAATAAGTTTAACAACTCTGGTGTGCAGCGAAACAACTGCTGCTTCAATTCCAGTTCCCAGGACTTCAGTAGGAATCATCTGAGTTGTCACCCGAGATGGATTTCTCGAGACATCCAGGACTCGGCACTCAGCCTTGTTTTGAGCCTCAGAATTGTCCTGGGATGCAGCTCTTAGTTTTTGCTTTTTATTGCATTATTTCCCTGTTTGAATGTATTTCTGTTCACTCCTCAGGAACGTGAATTGGAGCTGCAGAAGGAGCAGCGAAGGCAGGAAGAAAACGACAAACTGCGTCAGGAATTCGCTCAACACGCCAATGCCTTCCACCAGTGGATCCAGGAGACCAGGTATGGCTTGTCTTTCCAGGAGCTGTCCTTAAGGGAATTCCTCAGCTACCATTTGTATCCATCCTGCATCTTTGGACTAAGTTGTAAATACCTGCTGCTGAAAAACAGCTCATCAGGACTTGATCATTTCCTGCAGTTGGGATTTGAGGGAGGCCCCATTGGCTGCAGGGGACAGAAAGCCCTGAAACAGACTTCAACAAATGTTCCTGCTTCTGAAGTAATATTCCTGCAGTAATTCCAGGTGTCCAGTTATTCCTGAACTAGCCTGCAGCACAGCTGGGGAGGTGGAGCACAAACAGCTCCAACAGCATTTCTGTTTATGCCCCTCTTGTACTGAGTAGTGTATTGGGAATCTCCCTGGAGTTCCAATAGAGAAAGAAGCCGTGAAAAAAAGATGAAAACTTTGTAATCCCTCTCCTGGGCTGCTGTCTAATAATAACCCTCTTTAAGGAGAGGGAGTAAAGATTTAACTAAAGATTTAACAATTTAGAAATAAAAGTCTCAAGATTGAGCATTGCAGGTGTCCAGGGGTTGAAGGAGGTGAGTTCTGTTTCGTGTATCCCTGTAATTCTCTGTCTCTGTGTGTTTACAAATAGTTCTGCATGTGTCTTCATGAAATTATGAAATACAAATGTGATTTTTAACTTTTTGATGTTTACTTCCCACCCGAATCTCTGTCCCTCTCTTACTGTCTTGTCTCTGTCCTGCTGCCTGATGTTTGGATCTTCACATTCTACAGGACTTACCTGCTAGATGGGTTAGTATCGAATTTTATATCTTTACGGTTTTGGTGATGTGTTCTGCTCTGTCTGTGTGTTTCCTTCTGTTGTTACATGGCTTGTGGAAGCTGCACTGAAACCCCTTTTATTTGAAAAGAGCGACTTGTGGCTGAGGTGCACAGGAAAAGACTCTTAATAAGAAATGTGAGAATGTAGCTGCTTTCCAAAGGCAGACTAGTCTGACATTCCTAGTTTTGCAGCATTCAGAAACTTGCTTAGTGAAATTAAATGTTTTATTTTAACTGTTTTCAGTACAGTGAAATGTCCAAGTATTGACCATTTTGGTGAGAAGGGAAGATTCTCACAAGGTTTTACTGAAATTGTGTATCTTAAAGCTGTCTAGTTTGCAAATATGAACTGCCCAGTTTTAGTCTGCTGCAGGACCATGGCCCACACAGATTACTGCCTTGCTGGGAGAAAACAAACCTTCCAGCATCAACCCATGGACTCGCTGGGATTTGCCAGCAGTTTTACACTGGCAGTTTTAAGCCCACTGTGTCCATGGGAATAGTTCCCAATGAGGACGAGTGCTGGTCATCTGTCTGCAAGTGGAAAGGAAATAATAAGATCTTTACATGTTTTCAGAGTGCCAAACCCTCTGTGAGTGTCTGTCCAGTTAAATTCCTTCAGCAGGACAAGTCTCAGCACAATGGGAGCTTTGTGATACCCCTGATGTAAAATGCCAGCAGTGTCTGGGCTGGGGCAGAGGCTGGAGGAGGCCGGGGCCTTGCTCCTACTGAGAAGGCTTTTCCTAATAAAAGGGTGGAATCTTCGCAGATAACTGTGCTGCTCATTCGCTCTGTGATGGTCACAGTGTCTTGTGTTCTGCCAGATAAAAATAATTTGCCCCATTTTTGTTGTACAGTAAATGGAACTGAGCAGATTTCCCTGGAAGGGACGCTGATTTCCCTGCTCCTTTGTCAAGCTGTAGATTAGTGCTGGTATCCAAGAACGAGGGAACAGAAAGGAGCCATTTACTAAAAGACACTGGGTCAGGGTTTGAGATCCCCATGCCAGGCTCTTTTGTTGAACAAATTACCAGAGGGCTGCTGATACGCCAGGCAGACTTTGTCCCTAATTCTGTGTGAATAGATTAAAACCACGGATTTAGTTCCAAGAGGCATTGGCTGTGCTTAGCCTGGCTTGGCAACAGGGAAGGCAGAGCTTCAGAGAGGCTCCAGGAGAGCTGCCCTGCACACACCTTGCTTTGCAGCTGTTTGTGTGTGCCCAGCACTGCCTGGAATGGAAAAGGGACAAAAAATAATTTAGAGTTTAAGAAGAAAAATGCCTTTAAAGAATCCGTAGTTAACAACAAAACTTCAGTTTGACTCTTAGCGAGACTCGGTTTTTTGTGACTTACACGAAAATAACAACAGATTATTTTTGTGTGTGTGCAACCAGCATTTGAATCATGTCCTCTCATTAAGGACTTGCTTGTGTTTGCTGCAAGGCAGTGCTGGCTTGGAGTGTGGCTCCACTGCAGTGGCTGTGTTTCCGTGTGTTCTTTTCCTCTGTTCTTTCTTTCTTCCTTTTTGGAATTCACTTGGTTTCTTTCCTTTGACTAGCATAGCATATCGTCGTGTCATTCGTGTCTATCAGTATGAAGTTGGGGATGATCTATCTGGAAGGTTTTTTTCCTCTTATTTTCTTACCTCACTTTGGTTTTCAAACGCACTCTTTAATTCCAAGGCTCGCTTTCCTTCCAACTAACTTTCACGGCTTAGAGATGCTTGGAGGTTTGTTTCCCTGTTGACTCTTTCCACGGTTGGTTCCCAGCTTCCTGCTCAGGGCTCTGGGTGTGTGCTTCACTTCCAGACGTGGGTTGAGTCTGAGCCTTAACCCTGTGGTGAGAAACACCCACATGTTTGGTGCATTTCCATCACTGCAGAGCGATTCTGCACTTGAAATCCCCTTCTCGAGGAGCTCAGAAGCCTATGGGAGGATAGATCCCTCCCGTATGTCAGGATGAAACCTGGTTTTAGCAACTGAAACACCAGAGACTCAGGCTTTAGGAACTTAAATGCCACAGTCAGAGGGGAGGACAACCCACCCAGACTCGCTGTCCGTGTGGGGGTCGTTCAGTGCAAGCTCTCACCGTACGTGTTGGAAGGACAGAGATTCCCAAACACGGCTGCTTAGAGATTGCTTGGGATCTTGAGGGGGGGAAAAGCAGCGTCCAGAGACTGTCCATAGCTAGGAGATCCTGGAGGCCCTGGCCACAGTGGGGACCTGCATGTTCAGTGGCAGTCCCTGAGCAGAGGGGCTGTGCCTCAGCTGCTCTGGGGGCAGCGTGGGGAGGTGGGGTGGGGAAGGCGCCTGTGCCCCAGGCACTGCTGAGCAGCAGAGGTCTTTAAACCAAACCAGTAGTTCTCACCATGGTTTTTTTTTACCCCCATTTCCCCCCTGTAAACACCTCTGTAGAGCTCCTGTACCTGACTGGCAAATCCAGCCCATCTCCAGTGACTCACCTGCAGTTGGTGTGTGTGTGTGCTGGGCACGGGGGAGTGGGGTGGGACTGCACTAAGTTCTAATTCTGTGAGGTCCAGTAAAGCTGGTGCTTTGAGTCTGGCATGAAGTGTGGCTGCTGATCATGTTGCCTTTCAAATGGGGCTAGAAATTAACTACATACAGAAATGAGAATCAGACGAGATGTTACAAGTGTCAGTCTGAAATGGGATGAGTCAGAATAAACAAAACACAAAACCAATGTTAAATATCTCCAGGAGAACAATACTGCTGTCAGGATGTTTCATTTCAAGGAAGGACTGTTAATTTCAAGCCCCACATGCCTTTTTTTGTGGGATGAGTGCATCCTCTCACTGTGATTCTGTGTTTAGGTCGTGCATGGTGGAGGAATCGGGAACACTGGAGTCACAGCTGGAAGCCACTAAAGTAAGAAACTCACATCTAATGGCTAAAGCAGCATTCCCAACTGACTTGGGAACACAGGGTGGGAAGGGAAATGCATGTCATTATACAGTAAAATCTTGATTGATTTTAGACATTTCTGAGTACTGGAGAGACCTCTGGGATTATCTATTTACATATCTGATGTCTGCTTACGTCACAGGCCATTAAACAACACTGATGTGGTTTCCTTTTCGTTCCTTTTTCCTAAAGGAGCAGGGTAGGGCAGAGAGGATACAGTATTTTCAGCACACTTCCTAGGAAGAGGGGGTTTTGCCTCCAGAACCGGTTTGCAGCAGTGACCATGAAGGGGAACATTGTTCTGAATCTCATTTCACAAATCCCAGTATATGTAGATGTAGCCCCAGCAGAAAAAGAAGAGTCTAATCCTCCCCTGCCAGCCTGTGGTTTAACTTTTTTAGGTAGTTTCTTTTGGTGCTCCATGATTTCTCCTCTCCCTCCTCGCAGCGCAAGCACCAGGAGATCCGAGCTATGAGGAGCCAGCTGAAGAAGATTGAGGACCTTGGGGCAGCCATGGAAGAGGCACTTATCTTGGACAACAAATACACAGAACACAGCACTGTGGGGCTGGCACAGCAGTGGGACCAGCTGGACCAGCTGGGCATGAGGATGCAGCACAACCTGGAACAGCAGATCCAGGCTCGGTACTGCCCAGCCCGTGTGTGGTTGGAAGGGT
>WEKX01024340.1:42196-62637 GCA_013390025.1 Pitta sordida
GGGGCAGAAGACGGGAGAGGTGCTGCCTGTGTCTGCAGACACACCTTGTGTGCTCTGTGCCAGGGAGCCTCCTGTGCTCACACTAATGGATGCAGTGAGCTCGTACATCCCCACCTCCTCCTGGCTCCCTTCAGAGGGATGGAGTTACTATTTTGTAAACAGTTTCTGTTGGCTGTGAGCAAGGGAAAGATCTCAGTGGATCTGTTTATTCCATGGAACTGTAACAAGTTCCATTTCAAGTGTTCCCAGATGTAATGGGGGGTTGTTCCTTTGTCCTCCCCATGTGGCCCAGCCACCATCTGGGGGCAGATGGACTCAGTTCCACAGCTCATGAACTGTTCACCAGCTTTGCTGCTTCCCTTCCAGAAACACCACTGGAGTCACCGAGGAGGCCCTGAAAGAGTTCAGCATGATGTTCAAGTGAGTTGCCAGAGCAATGCTTGGGAGATAATTGTGGGACATGGGTGGCTCCTGTTTACAGGATTCTCTGAGGGATCCATTCGTGAGAACTTTATTGTCTGCCCCACTTGGTGCTGAGCTGCCCCAGTCCCTGCCAGAGGGCAGCGGCCTCCAGCCCCTGTTGCTGGTGGGGCACAGCCACCCCAGACCCTCTCCTGGGGGCACCCCTGTAGGAACTGGGAGTGCCAATGCATTCCATCCATTTCTGGGATTCTTCTTAAGCAAAGTAAAGATTTTGTGCTTACTTTTTATGCATGTTAGATAGACCTATTTATAAAAGAGTGGGCTAGTTGTGCCCTGTTTTAGCTTTAAGCTCACTTTAACATCCACCAGTACTCAACACCTGACACTTACCTGTGGGCTCTGGTTTTGTTTTTAGGCACTTTGACAAGGACAAATCTGGACGACTTAATCACCAGGAGTTTAAGTCGTGCTTGCGCTCCCTGGGCTACGACCTGCCCATGGTTGAGGAAGGGGAGCCAGACCCTGAGTTTGAGTCTATTCTTGACACTGTAGACCCCAACAGGTACGTGGTTGGACCTTTCTGTACTGCAAAACGTAAATCAGTGTTGGCTAGAAGGTCCCTCACAGGCTGAGAGCTGTGCTTGCTTCTGCTGGGGAAAGGCTGTGGTTGCTTTTACAGCAACTCACCTGAAAGTCTGACACTTGTGAAAGAGAAACTCCCTTGAGAAAATGATCTGGTGCTGAGTGACCTGCGTTAGGACTTTCCCTCTTGCGTGAACAGTTCCAGCCCCTCTCCAGAGGGCCTGGCAGTGCCATGCTCTGGGTGCTCACGCTGTGCTTTGCTGGCAGGGATGGACACGTGTCCCTGCAGGAGTACATGGCCTTCATGATCAGCCGGGAGACGGAGAACGTGAAATCCAGCGAGGAGATCGAGAGCGCTTTCCGTGCCCTCAGCTCTGAGGGGAAGCCCTATGTGACCAAGGAGGAGCTCTACCAGGTAAGTGCTGGTTGTGGCCCCCAGGGACGAGCACCCGAGATTTTTTTTGTTGCTGGATCATTAACAAAGCCCAGCAGTAATGGAATGGAAGTTCATATCACTGGTGCTGAGTCAGTTCTGACCCTGCCGGGGGATTCTCTGCAGCAAACACAGAAATTGTGGTTACAGCCCTACTCAGCTGCTTTCTTGACTTTGTAGAGGAAAAGTTTTAACTGACAAAGAACTGCTCAGGTTGAGTAAAAACGAGCTACACAAAGGCCTGGGAAAGGAATGTACTGTCCTCAGAACTGGAGCTTTCCTTTCATCACCTGGGAGATTAGAGGGGATGTTCCTCTGGACAGTGATTCAAAGGAGAAACTCAAAGCCTAATCTTAGAAAGTACGAACATCTCCTCCCTCTCACTGCCCTGCCAAGCCAGCAAGTTTTTCCTGTCTAAATCCCACCAGCTGGCAGGGAAATAAAGAGGTTGCAGTGCTTCCTCATGTTCCGACTCTGATCAGGCCTTCCCAGCCCTTAACCAAATAGTGCCAGAGCATTTCCATGCTGGGCGTAGCTGTGCTGCTGTGCTTTGTGCCCTGGGGGATGGGAGAGCCTGTAACTGCCCCATCCACAGCCCCCAAACCCATCTCACCTCTGCTCTGTCTCTCTTCCAGAACCTGACCCGGGAACAGGCCGATTACTGCATCTCTCACATGAAGCCGTACATGGACGGCAAGGGCAGAGAACTGCCTTCTGCCTTCGACTACATAGAATTTACACGTTCACTCTTCGTGAATTGATCTGAAACACTAGACCCAAAAGATGCGAAGGACATGCTCACGTTTGCTGACTGTAGCTCTGCATGTGTCTCTCTCTCTTTGTGCTCTACAATAATCAATGTTACTTTATGATGTAACCTTAAACTGCTTAGCTTAAAAATCTTAGGGAAAAGAAACATGTTGCAGTGTGCTTCAATAAAGTTACTGGTCGAACCACATCAACTTGTGTTTAATGGAAATGCAAATTGAACTCTTACATGGATGCAACTCCAGCCGTTGGTTACCTGTGTGTCCCAGGCCAGCACTGAACAGGTGAGTGGGAATTGTTCCTGGAGTCAGGGCAGGAACAGCCTTCACACACCTGTTGTGCTGCTGCCTCAGTCCATGATCTCACTTGCCAGCTGCTCCAGGTGATTCATTTCCCTTGGTCCCTGCTCGGTGAAGTCAGAGCTCAGCTGCCAGACTTTGACTGTTCCAGCAGCATCCCCTGCTGCCAGGAGCCGTGTCTGCTTGGTGTTAAATTCCAGGCAGTACACGGGGCAGTCACCCACCGCCTGCTTCAGGGACACGGCGGGTTTCTGGGCACTCCTTGCCAGGTCAAACAGGAGCACCTCCCCTGCAAACACAGACATTCATTGCAGCCTCACCGCAGTGGACATGGTATTTAACGGGTGAGTATCTGCTTAGTCTGGGACAGAGAGTTGTTTTTTAACCCGTTTCCCCTGCTGATGGTGTCTGGGTGGTGACAGCTGACACCACTTCAAGACAGCATGGGTTTATTCTGTCAGAAGCCTGGAACCAGCTTGGCAAATTCTATGAAATCTCCATTCCTTTACTCAAAAATGTTTGGGCAATTTTCTAAGGGAAAGGTTTTTGTTCTAAGCCATTAGTTCAGGAAGCAAATGTGAAAAACAAGGAAGCTGGAAATCTATTTTAGCCACAGTGATCTTGCCATGCTGTATCCCTGTGAATGACTGTGGTACAAAATGTAAAGGTATTGTCAAAAGTGAAAAATAACTGACTGGTTGCCTTTCTAAAGTTAGAAATTATTCCATTGTACTAATTACACAGTGCAAAGAACAGACTCTGCTCTCTGCTTGTGGGATCTGCTAATGAGTACAATTGCCTTGTACTAATTAATAACCAGCACACTGTTAATTGGATGCCCAGGAGGAGGCACCTACAGGTACTTGCCTTCTCCAGATGCAGCTGCGAAGACCAGGGGTCGAACTGGAGACCAGCGCACACAGAACAGGTAGTGCTTCGATAACTGCAGAGCCAAGAGGGGCTGTGGCTGCAGCAGGGAGTGCAAGTGAACTTGTCCATCAGTCCCACAGCTCAGGAAGAGGTTCCTGGGGCAGGGAGAAGCAAGGAACAAGTGGGGTTTTTGCTTCATGGCTAAAGATACAGAACCAAAATCAGTCAAGGAGCGTGACCTTGGACAATATTCCTGCTTTGTAAAGGTCTGAGTGCAGCAATTGCCAAGCTGGGCCCTGGGCTGTAGAGATGCAGCTTTAGACCTGCCCTCAATTAAGCTTAATGAGGGCTTGTGCTGACCAGTGAGAGTTGCTGGTGGGTTGTGGCCCGGGGATGCCTGAGAACTGCTGATCCAGGGCTGGGCATTGTTCGAGCTGGGCCTGTCCCATGCAAATTAAATGCAAACCTGGGCTGTCAGCATGTTTCACAGAAGTGGCTTGGGGCCTCCCTGGATGGTGGGTGAACTGCTGGCAGAGATGGGAGCTTCTCATTTAAATTCTGGCAGCTGCTACTTGTAGGATTTCTGATGTCAGAAAAATCTTTCTGATTTAGTAAGACACTTAGTGATCACTGCAAGTAAAGCACTTTATCAGCTGTCACCCTTGTCTTTTAAAATCATTTTTAGTTGTAAACTATGGGGTGATGTAAGGAAGGTGTTAACGTTGCTCATGTGCAGCATCAGGGGCCAGCTCCACCAGAGTCAGTGGACATTATTTCTCCTACATCGGGAAGCTCAATGCTCATGTTCCCAATACCAAAGTGACACTTTTTTGCAACTTGTACACACCTCCCCCAGGGGCTGTTGGGAAAAGGTGTTTATTGCCAGGATGACTGACCCAACATGCAGCACTTGCCTGTGGAAAGGCGAGCAGCTCACGGAGTACACGGGCCCAGCGTGGGGGGAGAAGGTGAGTTCTGCTGGTGCCCTGAGGGGAATGGAGCTGCTGGTCAGGAGAGCCGGAGTCTGGGCTGCAGTGGAGCACCTCAGGGAACAGCCACCCTCCACACCCACCACGAACATGTGGGGATCGAAGTGTGAGAAGGACAGTGAGGTCACCCCCACGGCTGCCTCTGCCCAGGCTGGCTGGGAGAAAAAGAGACAGCTGGTGTGAGCTGGGGCTCCAGAGAAAGGCACCTGCACTCAGAGCAGCACAGCCTGGACTGCCAGGGATCCAGGGGCACTGCTCAGCCTTCAACCTCTGAACCATCCTACAGAGTTCATGTGAATTAATATTATTACAAGCAAGTTCTCTTCAGAACATGGCAAAACCTTATAGCCAGTCTTCCAAGAGTGATTTTGATATGGAAAAAGAGATGAGGATCAATATCTTCAGATACCATTCTTCAGAATGGTATTTTCCTAGTCTTTCTCGTGTGCAGGGTGAGCTCTGACTCTTGGGCTTCAGGGTTTAGAGTGATTTTGTCAAATCAGCTCTCTTTGAGCTGCTGAACTCACCTTCTTGAGCCGAGTGCTGTGGGGGATCTGCTGAGCCATCACGGCGAATCCATCGGCCAAGGCCAGCCGCCCATCCCGCTCCTCCCTCCACACCAGGATCTTCCCATCCGTGGACACACTCAAGAGCTGGGAGTGATGTCTGTGCTTGGTGTCAGGTAACCAGTGAACCTGTTCCAAATGCCACTGGCTCAGGACAAGGGGGACTGTCACAAGTGCCCAGCCCACGCTCCACAGCCTGCGGCTCCTGCCAGGGCGGCTCAGGAGCAGAGCCAGGAGCAGCCAGTGAGCCTGGTACCAAACCAGCTTCTGCTGGGAGCTGGCACAGACACAGATGTGAGGGAAATGCATCCAGGTGCTCAGGGCTGAATTCTCTGTTGCAGTTTCTAAGATGCATCTGCCCTCGCTTTTGGGATGGGGGGTTATGGCACTTTGACCCAGCTACAAACAGCAGCATTTTCCTGACTTTCAGATGAGAAAATAAAGTCCCAGGGCCCCAGAAGGACAAATTCCTTAGGAAGCCAGACTGCACGACATGCCTGTAAATCCCCTTAGAGCATGTGGCTTTAAACTTCCAGCCACGGCTCTACCTTTGTTTTTAAACCATCACAAGTTCTGTTAGCTGCATCAGTGTTAATGAAGGGTTACCGTGTGGGAATGGACCTGCTCTTCATTTATCCTGGACACTGAAGTTATTTTCTACAGTTAAATGTCAGTTCAGGAGCTAAATTTGCAGGAAACAGCCAACCAAAAGAGAATATAATGTAACTGCTGAAATGTAGCAGCCTGGCTGTGGATGGGAACCAAAGGGATGACTCGGAGCAGTGGCAACTCTCACCTCCCCCTGCCCTGTGAGCTGTGGATGTTCTGTTACCTGATAGACTGGGTCTGTGTGGGTGTCATCTGTCATCCCTGTCTTCCAGATCACAGGATCTTCTGTCCTGCTGGTGTCCCACACCACCAGCTCCCCACTGAAAAGGCCACCTGGAAGGGCAAGGACAGAACATCTGAGACCTGACAGCTCAGAGCAAATGCACAAACGGAGTTATGGTGGAAACAGACCCACCAGTTTCAAAGGCTGAGTAGCTCCCGGGGTACAGTCTGCTCTGGGGTAAGAGAATATTGTTCTGCTGAAGTAATTATGTTCTACCCTTACACCCAGGGCTGGATTTCCTTCTGTCATCTCTCTGAGGAGATGCAGGAAATAAGGGTATGGTTCAGGCAGAATCTGAGGTAAGAGAAACCCACCAGCTATGAGTGAGGGCTGGGAGGGGTGGAAAGCCAGGCACATGACAGAGCTGGGAACGTCCACCACCAGGTCAGGGTGCTGTGGATTCAGTCCTCTCCTGTCCAGATTCCAGGTACAAATGTAGGATTTTTCTGTGCTCCAGTCCCCATTGTCCAACCTGGGAAAGAGAAAACTCCATCTTTTCTTGTATGTTCCTCAGGGGATCCCAGTCCAGCAGAGCTCTGGGATGCCCTGTGGGTCATTTCCATGTGCTGCTTTGTGGCCTGAAGGGAGCACGAGGGGATGGAACTCCTCTGAGGGCTGGTTCATCCAGTACATCCCAGGGCACACATCTGTGCTCACAGAACAAAGTGTCAGCCAGGAAACCTCGGGTACAACTCACTGTTCCAAGACCTCCTCACCATTCAAATACTGGGAACAATCAAAACGGTGCATATGGAAAGTTCATTCTGCTGAGGGTACCCACAGACACAGAAACCACATTCCCATCTGCAAACAGCTGCAGGAATAACCAACAGACAGGTTTGCCCTGTTTTACTCTTCCCTTTTGCTGGGCTTTTAATGTAAGGAAATGGGAGCAGAACAAAACAGAGAGTAAGGGCAGCAGGAGGGCCCAAAAAGGGGAAGGTGCTCCAGCCATCATTGGATTGGATGAATGTTTTGTCCAAGCCTCACTTCTGAAAACCTCTAATGTGTGTTGGTAAATGTCCGTGGCACCAGGTTCATCCAGGGTGCTCAGAGACCACACGAAACACCACAATCTCAGTGAAGATAAAGCACATTCTCCCAAACCTCACCTACTGACTGCAACTGCTCTTTATGTTTTCTTTCCAAACAGAATCTACCCAGGAACAGACCAGTAAGGTGTGGTATCCATTTTCAGGGCACTCACCGGCCATAGGAACACGCGATGACGGATCCCGTGGCGTTCCAGGAGACACAGGTAACCTGCAGGTTGTGATCCCGAGCCTCTGGGTATGACAAAGTATGCAAACACAACACCTGGGAGAGACCAAATCCAAGCACTGAAGCTACAGTCAGCAAACACAGAGAAATGAGGTCTGTGCCCACCCCTGGTGTGATCGTGTGGTCACTGCAGGGGTTTCCCTCTGTCCAAGGATTTGTGTGAAAATCCACCACACACAGCCCAACCAAACCAACTCTCACTCACTCCCTCTCTGAGCCTGCACAGCTCTGGAAGGCTGTGCCTGAGGATCCACAGCAGCCCCCAGGTGAGAGTCTGGCAAGTGCACAACCAATGCTTGGAAAGTGCCAGTCCCAACACGCACTGTCTGACACAAATTGCTTCCATTCCTGAGCACTGTGCACTAAACAAACACAATCTAAGTAGGAAGAGCCGCCAAATCACTGACTGCACTGTTGCTGGGTCCCTGCAAGTCTGGTGTGCTCTAAAGGGACTGAAGAGATGCTTACACCAACTACAGGCTTCCTTCTCACACTGCTCCTACAGAAGGAGGAACAGTTTTAACAAGAAAGGAGAAAGCCTTAAAAAAAAACCCCAACACCCTCCCACCCAAGTGGTGTGATATTTAATTATTAGAACCTGGCAGGAACAATCACACCAGTGAGAAACAGAACTAACGAGTCAGAGCCCCTGTAACAGGCGCTGCTTGGGCCAAGACCAGGCTCTGAATTCTGTCACTTACTGTTTCGTTCTGATCTGTCCAGTTCACTGCAAAGCCATCAAAGGCGTGGCTTTGCCAGTTTTTATTTAGCTCTCCGATAACAGCATCCTCCACCCTCCGAAGGAATGACAGAAGGCCCGGGTAATCCACTCGGACTCCTTGCTGGAAGTCTGGGAGGGCACCTTTGCTCTGCTCCGTCTGCACCGCGGTGTCTTGGCAGGTATGAGACTGTGCTGCAGCTTCTGCTGTGGAAATTTTCCCAGTCTGGCAGCTTTTCTGGGGAAAGAAGACAGACCGTCTATAATCCAAACAGAAAAAACAAGTGTTGCACAGAATATTCAAAGCATTTCACCCTTTTGTGTGTGTCATTGAGGCGTTCAAGCCCATCTGCAGCGCTCTGGGTCGTGGTTAAACACAGGGGCCTCTGTGCCTGGCCAGGTGATGTATTTCTGACCTTCCCGTGCCCTGATCCGAGGCAGAGCTGCCCCAACGCCAGGCGGGTTCCGTGCTCTCCAGCCTGCAATGGGGACGGTGGGACAAAGCCAAGACGGCAGCTGCAGAGACAGGGCGAGCACCGCACACGGGACAGCGCCGCGTTATCAGCAGCTGCGCGGGTCTGGCTTTGCCAATTCCCGAACAGCGACTAAAGCGGTAACACGGGGGCAGAGCCGGCGGAGCGGCACCAGCTCCCTGCGGGGAGCTCTCGGTGCGGAGGGGACAAGTCGGGGCACGATCCCAGCAGGACCGGGGAAGGCGAGGCCCGGCCCGGCCCCTCACGGCGGTACCGGGGGGGTTCCTGTCGGAGCGGGGCCACCCCGGGGGCTCTCACCGCCTCGCAGCGCGCGCTCCGGGCGCTCCTCCACAGCGACTGAACGTCGGCGCCCGGTGCCACCGCGTCCGCGAACATGGCGGGACCGGGGGAGTGGGGGTCGGTCCCGGGGGTCCCGGCCTGTCGCGCTCCCACCGCCCGCTCCTCCGGTTCCCATGGAAACGGGCGATGCGCGATGACGTCACCCGAGCGACGAGACCGCCGGCCTGCGGGCGGTAAACTGAAGTTCCCGCTCTGGTGTTGGGGACGGGCACGGGGAGTGTGCAGGGCGGGCGGTGGCTCTGTGTGGGAGAGGGATGCGGGACTGTCCCCGAAACTTTTCCTAATGCCGTAGGTCCGGCGGGGACTTCTCCTCTCCCTTCGGCCGCCCCCTCCCCGTACCCGCGCTGGGCCCGGCTGGTCCCGCCGCCGAGGGCAGGAGCGGCTGCACAGGCGGGAGGGCGCGGGGGTGCCAGGAGTTAAGATGGCGGCGGGGAGGGGGCGACAAAGCCGGGCCGCGTTGTGAGGGAAACGGGGCTCGAGGAGAAAGCCGGTAACCGAGAGCTGCCGGCGAACAAACCCCAGTCAGCGACCCTGGGGCTGCCCCGCAGCCGCTGACGCGCCGTAAGGAGCGATCAGTGCAAATTCCAGAGAAGTTCCCGCTCTGGTTGCCGTGTGTCTGCCGAGGGAACGGGGCCGTGTAAAGCCTGGGCTGGGCTCTGGCATTCTTTGCTGTTGATGAGGGAACTGCGGTAATTTGTGCCCAGGGTGAGCTGCTGTGTGAGCGCTGGGCGGCTCTCGGGGAACACCCCGGTACGGGCACAGCTGGATCACGGCTGGATCACGGCTGGATCACGGCTGTGCCGCTCAGTCACTCCCGTAAGTGACTATTCCCAGCAGGTATGGCTGTGCCTGGAGGGTTCCTCTCGGTGCTGAAGGCAGGGACTAAATTTAGCGCTGGCATCAGCGCGCACAGATGCAGCAGCCCCGCGCAGTTACTGCGGCTGTCGCTGGGAAGGAGCCGCGGCTGTGCAGGAATCACCGCAGGGCAGAGCAGCAGCTCAGCAGTGAGTTCCCCTCCCGAGCACATGGGAGCCCGTTTATGGCAGAGCCCAGTGCAACAGCTCTTCTGAGGAATTTATGGTTCACAATTAAGAGTGAAATAAGAATCTCATGGTAAAGAAATACGTACTACAGCCATTTTACAGACAGCGAAGCTGCAGCAGGAAGAGGTTCAGGGGCACCTCCTTCAAAAACCAAGTCCCAGTGGAACCGGATCCTCCAAAAATCCAAATCCTGGCTGTGGATTTGCTGGGATTCTTCCCCTGGTTGCTGTGGGCCTTCAGGATACCCCAGGGAAGACCAAAGAACAGAAATGCACCAGTGGGTTGGACTGATGGCCCTTTTAGCCCTGTAATCTCTCTCTCTGATTAGCACAGGAGTTAATCTGAATTGCCAGAGTTCAAGTTTGGCATCTCCAGCAGCAACTTATTTTTTTATCAGGTCACATGTCAGGATGTGAATTACAAAACTTAATGACAAATTAAACTCTGTTATCCTTTCTGCCAATGTTAACACAAATGAAACGTCTCAAAAACCTCAGCTCTAAAATTCCAGATTTCCAACCAGATGTCTCTAGCCACGGGTTTGAGACCACTGCTTTATTTCTGTATCTTTATTTCTCATTCAGTTTTCTGCTTCCCTCTTTTTTTTTTCAACATCCATTTGCAAAGTAGCTTTAAAAGACATACGAATACTGGAAACAATGTCTTGGTTTTCTCACAGCAGGAGTTCAGTCCCTTCTCTGGAGAAAATACTTGAGGATCTGCCTCAGCTTTTTCATTCAAAAACTCAAGTGCTGTACCAGGAACCAGCTCTGCTGCTGGTATTGGTGACATCCACTACAGCACTGCCTGAGCCGGGCTTCATTTTTAAGAGATCACCATAACGATGCAAAACAGTGACAAGACAATCTGCCCCTCAGTGAGTGGAATAAATGTATTTTCTATTCAAATTCAACAACCTTATTAAAAGGACAAAAAGTAAGTATTGTGGGATGAGTTTTTCTACTGCAAATAGTTAAATTCAAGAAGTAGTGGAATTTTGAAGTCTTAGTTTACTTTATGTTGAATAATGATACTAAACATTTAAACCTAATAGAGTGGGATTTTTTAAGAGGTTCTTAATGTTTAGGATTTATTCTCTATAAATAGATCATCTTAAGTCATCATTAAATAATCTTAAATTGGTATGATTAGAACTGCCAAGGCATATTACTGTTTAGTAGAGGAGTAAATATTACAAGTGTGATTTAATATACAGGCTGTATCATCATAAAAAATGCTAAACACAAACTGCAGCTTAAAACACTTTAAATAACTTGTCAGAACTTAAGGAGCAAAGGTTGTGTTTTTTGAGATGGCAAAGAGATAAGAAAAGTGGAATTTGAGTATGTGAAACAGACCAAAAATAAATCAACCTTTTTTTTTTTTTTCAGCGAGCAATATGAAAAGTTACTGCAAATGCAGAACTTGTTCCCTGTAATGTGCTGCATGTCTGGGCTTTTCCTTCCCTGAGGATGAGAAAGGAGCAAACAGCTCCTGTTCCAAGTAACTGCACTTTGATCCTTCTTTGTTCAAATTTCTCTGATTCTTTGGAGTTTCAATGTATCAAAGGTATTTCAAGAAATCTTGTGTTGCCTTTTCTCTCTGTCAGGGCAGTATCAGGTTTTGTTTTCACATCGTGACACCTCACTGGAAATGAGGCAAGATCAAGGCTGACTGGGGCAGGAGAGTTACTGGCCCCAGGCCCCCAGGTCCCTCTGAAGGGGCTGGTTTTACTGCACTGCTGCTCTCTGCTTTTTCCTCTCTCTGTTTCACGAGACAAAGTGTAGTGAGTTTTCAAGTTCACATAGTAAAGCAAATCATAAGAAAAGAAGAACAAGAGAAGGCTGAGGCAAAGAGAAAACAGCCAGGGAAGCAGCACCGGGGGGAAAGCATCAGAAAAAAGACTGAGCTGTGACAACCAACTGCACAGTGGGGTGTGATCTGTGATCTGAAACAAATACTCTGAGCTGCACCTCTGTACAAATTCCCCCACTAGTGGGTGCAGTCACTGCCCTCATTTGTGCTAAAGGAAACTATTCAGTTCTGTCGAGGCTCCAGACAGGCAGACAGCAGATTGTACCCAAAACCAGAGGCATAACTGAGCCTCCCCGTTACACCTTCCCCTCTATTCCCTCTGCTCCAAACAGATCCAACAGAACAGGCTCAGGTCGCTCTGGCCATGAGAAAGAGCTCTCGGGTGTTTGGCTGGCAGGGAGGGGTTTGACACAGGATTGAAGGCATTTCCTGGAGTGATTGATGGTTCTCTTCAGAGGAACAGAACTTTTTGTGTATTCTCTTTTATTCAAAACAAACCACAGCCAACCAACCCTTCAAATAACAGAAAGGGGTTGTCTCAAGGAATTGTCCCTCCAGAACCTTAACCAGTATAACCAGCAAGAGCAAATTCTGTGCCCTGGTTGTTCCCTTCCCACCTGTGCATTGTGAGTGGCCCAGTGTTACAGATTTGGTCTGGCTGAGGTCTGGATGCTGAACTATTGCCTCTGCACTAACCAAAGTGTGTAATGTGGAGTTTAAACTCAGTTTGTGCTGACATTTTGTGCTTGTTTTTTGGGTATGGGCAATATCTGATCAGTTACCCCCATATTTTTGTTAGAGAATTGTTATTTTGAGACCCACCAAACCTGAAGGGTCTCCATGACTGTCAATGTCTGTGTAACCCACCAGGTGCTCGGCAACTTGGTGAGGGTTCAGGTCCTAGTGTGGACTCAGTGTTACCTCCAGCTCTGTGAATCCCCCACCTATTTATCCTCCAGTCCATCCATAAAAGGTTCGTGCATTTTCTCTAATTTTAGACCTCCTTTTTCCTGTTTCTGCTCCCAAACATCCCTGCAAATGCTCTGAAAATCTATTTTTCCATCTCATCAGAAAACATGTTGCCTCATTTCTGAAGTCCTGTGACACCGAGAGACACGACACATTATCAAACAAATACATTAAAATCATGGATCAGCTGTTCTTCACACAATTACTTTCAGAAGTCGTTATTAAATATGGGTGCAATTCCTTGTCCCATGCAGGTCTTGTTTATCCCACATTCATTCCTTCAGGATTAATAACAAGACAAAGGCTTCAGTCAGGTGTAACCAGCCCGGGAAGGAGCAGGGGAAGGTTTTGTGGCAGGTGGCAGCAAGTCACCGCCACAGGGGCACAGAGGCACTGCCAGCGGGGGTGGAATGGCAACGGAGCTGGCACGGGGCCCAGCCCTGTGGATTGTCCAAGGAGGCATCTGTGACAGGCTCAGGATCCCGAGTCCTGGCTGTCGTGGTGCTCCGAACTCGGTGGCAGCTGGAGCCTCTGCCTTGGGCAGGGACTGGGGGTTGTCAACAGGGTGACTGGCAGCGTCTCTCTCCTTTTGCTCCCAGCAGCCTCCAGTTCCTGCTGAGTCCGGAGCAGCACATCCAGCATCTCACCTCAGAAATAAAGGTACAGTCTGCTCCTAAAATGTACCTGACCCTCTGCAGTGCTGAAAACACTGAGATCACTTAAACTAATCCCCTTTTCAGTAACCATGCATGACTAAAAATTAGTTATCTGTTCTGTACATCACTTCAGCAACTCAAACTGTGTCTCTACTGTCTCAAACTGTTGTTGGAATTTTAACTGCTCTGTCTAAAGCAGCTAGTTATCTCAGAAGGCACCTTGAACAGGTATTGCTCCTCTGAGCAGAACTGGCCCTCCTCTGCAGAAGTGTTGTTTCAAAAAAGGACATTCAAAAGTAAGTGCTCAGTTACATTCCCCTGGGGACCGTCACATTTGTGCATATGTAAAGCAAGCAAGCAGAATTTGCATGACAGTTCTGGATTGCTCCTCATAAATCTGTATGTTCATTTAATTCCAAGCATCACACTTCCATTATTTCTATGAACACGTAGCTTTACTGGGGTAGATGTAAATTAGAGAATAAAATAATGTTCCTGCTATGGTGGTGGCTACTAGAGGAGGAAAGACAGACTTGCAAGGACTCCTTTTGCTGATATAAATTACATCTCCACTTAGAGAATTTGCATATTGCCAGGTTAGCATGACCAGCAAAATCCCTTAGTGTGAAAGCCACTTGTGAAATGGCAAATACAAATACGTCATTTTGATTGGTTTGTTATCCCAGGTATAACAGGGATCCCAAAGGATCCTGGAGCATGTTATACAAATGCACAACAATTACCAAATTATGCACTGCAGAAAGATTATCACCTCCTCAAAAGCACATGGAAGATGAAGGGGAGCAGAATATCTTGTCTATACAAATTGGATATGTCAGTTTGAGTGTTTCAACTGCTGCACAAGATGCCAAGTGATTTGTAATAATCACTTTCCTTTTATCACCTCCCTTTATCTTGGAGGAGAATGACAGTCTGGGACTCACAAATAACAGAATGAACCACCAATACAGCCAGTTTCTGGAACTTTTTTTCTTCAGTCTATATGTAGGGTTCCCAACACAAGAACTGATCTCGGTCCAACTTAAAAAAAAAAAAAATAGTGAAAACATGACAAAACACGGCTTGAGCTGAAGGAATGTGGCTCTCTGCAGAGAAGTGTAAAAGACAATTGCCCCAATTATATGCTGGTTTTGGAACTCCATGTAGCCTAAGCCTATTGAAATATATATTTGTGCGCCGGAGCAGAGGGCAGGGAGGATGCTCTGGAATGAGGCTGGAGCTGGAATGCTGTCCTAAAGGCAGGGGGAGGAGGGGGAGCTGGAAAGTGGCTGCGATCCTCATGTTTAAAAAAGGTCCGGAAACACTTTAGTGACAAGTTATGTGACACCTTTCATTCCTGTTGGGTTTTTCCACTTTTGTCCTTAGTTTTGCATTTAATTGACTGAAACTTTTCCTATTTGCCTCCAACTGTGCAAGCTGGGTTGACAAAAGGCATTTTTATTTTACTCTACTTTAGCCTGGCAAACCCTTCCTTATGCAACAGCTTATAGCTTTAATAAGACCCATACAACTGCACCAGAAATGAAAAGATTTCTTAGCACCAAGGCCTGAGAGAACTTGCTGCTGCGCTGGGATGTGACAGGAGGCAATTTATAAGGAATTAACTCTGACAGTCACTTTATACAGCTGATTTTCAAAGATCTAGGCTCTAAAGATGTGTTAATGAGGGTACTGAGGCTTCATAATTAATTATATTAGCATCTCTTTGTTACTCCCTACAACAGAGGTGCCTGGCTGACATTTCAACGGGAGGCTCGTGGTATTCTTTGTGATCATTATCCAGGAGTACAGTTATACCTCAGCTCCCAGAGGGGAACGTGGCATGTAAATGCCGCTGCGAATTGCCAGCGCCTTTGGATCTCAGGAAAAGCCCTTGAAGGAGACCCTGCTGGAAAATTTCTCCAGTCTGGAGTCTCTCTTCAGATACGGACTCTCCTCCCCCTTCATTTCTGCCTTCCCTTCCTTCCCTCCCCCCTTCCTCTCCACCCCACAAGACTTAAGAACATCCAGCGCTCCCTGAATGTTGAGTTCCAACCCCCTAAAGGAAGGAATACTGACCTGAACGAAAGAGTGAGCAAAGTAACCTGAAAACAGGGAATATTTCCACAGGCTTGAATTTTCAGTGCAATAAACCCAGACCTGCCAGAAGGAGTCCCAGAAGCGGTGAGTCAGATAATAGATGTACGGCTGTGGTGGGAGGGAAATGGTCTCTACTTTGTTTTATACCACCCCACCCCCCCTTACAAAGGCAGATAAAATTATTTTCCACTCATACCACTGCGAAAACAAACACGGAGTTTAAAGGTTATTTCCTTTGTGTGTTTCTGAGAGACTTTGTTTTGACTCTGAAAGGGGAAAGATCAGGATTTGTCAATGACCTCGAATTCTACTCTGAAAGCTTTTACAGTATCACCCGAGGTGGCAGAGCTGCTCGTTTGTTTATTGATAGGTGTATCACACTTGATCGTGGTAACTTAAACAAAACTTACAAAAAAAAAAAATGCTGTTTTTTCACACCATTTGCAATTAGAACCAAACCAAAATTTGGCACAATGCAGTGACAGTGTGGAGGGGAAGAGGGGGAGGAATGCGTGGTGGGGAATGCTTAAGTAGGAACTACCAAAAAGTAGTTTGGCAAACTACGCCCTGAAAGACATTCCATTCTTCCAAGCCAGAGCCACCTCTGCTCTGTGTGCAGGGAGCACCTGGTGCACTGGGATTGCAGATCCAGGAGTCTCGGAGCTCTTGGAACAATTACCAAAAAAAATAGTTACAAAAAACCCTGATAGAATTAACCAAATTGGCAATTCGTGCTGCATTTTACGTAGCCCAAATTGGAGCCCAGTCCTATCCCTGAGTTCTGCCTCCATCTCAATGAGCTGTAACTGAGTAACTCTGGCTTTCACTTCACCTACCAGGAAAAGAATTACCTTCCTCACAGAGCTTCTTGTATTTAACTAGATATTTTTTTAAATTAGCTTTGACATTCTCAGATGAAAAGAACAATGTGTACAAAGTATTATTACAGCAAAAACTGTATATGACAGATTCCTACATGTTTTCCTGTCTTTTGTCTCACCTTTCCTGTCACCATCCTCCTACAGGAGACTCAAGACACGCTGCAAATGTTTGAGTAATGCCAACTTCAAATTACAGAATTGTAATTAACATTCTCACTCTTCACCAAGCAATGTTGTGTTTATTTTAATCTGATACTTTTTGGATGGAGACAGAGGTTACTCCCCCTGAGAGTTCAAATATCAATAGTGCTCCGCACAACAAGGGAAGTTTTTAATGATTCCCACAAAAACCGCTGCCACTTGCTAACAAGACAATGGATGAAATACACAGAGTGTAAAATTTTAGTCTCCAGTGCCGTTCCTGAGGGACCAAATCTAGAAATGTTACTCAACTTGGCTTAGGATTCAGCAAGAGTTCTCCTGCTGTAAGACCGAGGAGATGATAAAGAGTTTTGAGAACTGGCCAGAGTTAAAATCCTAGAAAGCAAACATTTATAAATTGTCTCTAGAAATGTCGGCTCCCTTTTAATTTCCCAATGAGTGGAGATCAGGGAGAGGATCTTCTCTATATCTCCTTGCAGGAGAACCCACAGAAACATAAAGTAGATTTTTTAACTAGTCCTGAACAGTGATCTACCCCTAATAGTTATCTTAAAGCTTCGATCCACCATTCATCTACATTTTTACTACTGCAACTTCCAGGAGTTTTTGTCCATGTCCATTGTGTCTCCTTAGGAAGACTCTGTCTAGCACAAGGGCTTCTGTCCCAGCTGCGAGGAAATTCAGCCTTTCATCGGACAGACTATCACTGACGGAAACTGAGCAGCTACTTCCCCTATGAATTATTTCAGGGCCTTCTACATGTAACTTTCACTGGCACAAGTATTCCAGGATAACTCCGAGTATAAATCCTGCCGTTTGAAAGTGTTTATTTGTGATTGATTGCTCTACCTAGGAATACTTCTCGTCAGTGGTCACTTTTTCCCCAGAGAGCTTTCATTACACAGTGTGTCTGTAGTAAAATAAAGCCTCACACAGAGACACAAGTAGAAATCGGGTTTAGCAACTCTGTCTGGAGAATTTCACCAAAAGTAAAAATAACCCCCAATATAAATAGGTTCACTGGATTTATTCAGCTCCATACTGCTAGTCACTGCCTGCAGCCAGTTTTACTGAGCTGCTGTCCTGCCTCAAGGCACTTACCAGCCCCGAAATATTTTCATCCCAGGGTTTAAACTGCAACAACTGTGAGGACACGTGGAAGATTCTTCCGTCGTTATCTCACCGTTCAAGCCTGGGAAGGCCCGGGACTCTGGAGATGAATAAACAGTCGGAGGGGAGGTATTTGACTGGTTAATGGATGTGCCGAGCTGTGTGTGCAGGGCTGGGGAGGCTCGGCAGCTCCTGGGGGCCGTCAGGCTGATCACACACAGCAAATCAGCCCCGTGGCTCTGCCTGCTGCTCCCAGCGAGCCCTGATACGCCAGTCAGGCTTTGCTATCGAGTACAAGCTTATGTGTGGCTTGACATGTGCCTTCCACTCGCTGGTGTACCCAGTAATTTAAAAAGCTTTCATATACTCTAAAAAAAAATAAAATTAATACTCATAAATTTCATGTACTCTAAAAAATCCTGGGGGGAATCTTTGTTCCTCACACAGAGCCCAAGCCTGAAAGTTCCCTGTGGAAGACCAGGCTCCCAGCATAGATGTACAATTATTAAGCAGTTGGTTGCATTTCAGTGGTGGTAAAATGGTCCTTGTTTTATGTTTCTCCACAATAACTCCTGTAAAGGCTGTGAGATTCTTTGGGATGGAAGGATGTAAAACTGTGAGTTGCTCTTTATTATATTGATTTGCATGATTTTCTATATGCTCATTTTGCACTGTAGAAATACTCAGGGGGAAACACACTCTTTCTCTTTCACACATCACTGCACCGTATTGGAGAGGATTTAGCACATTTTCTGACTTCATTTGCCAAATTGGGGGCTCATGGTTAAAATTTACAGCTGGCTTGAAATTCCAGAAATTAAACATCATTACCAATTATGTCTCTGTCTTGTAGTGACACGGCTAACCAAGGAAAGAAATATTGGGAGATCTGAACTTTTACCTCAAGGAGCAAATATGAGATTTCCTTTGCAAAGAAGCTGTTCAGTCAGTTATTGAGGAAAACATGCAGTTACTGCTACACTCTCTAAACTGTAAGGCCATTAATCATTACCAGCTTCTGCCAAATCCCCCCAACTTTATTAATTAGTCTGACAAAAATCATTGCCCTGGGAGGGCTGCAAAGATGTAACTCCCTGGTTTGTGAACACCAGAGTACTCAGACCTTGTGTGTGGAAGGTGCCACATGCTTCAGAGTTCTGGAACTTGAACTGTGCAACCTGAAGTTCAAACAAAAGCCAGAATCCTGACTCTGTAATACAGAGAGGAAAGAGCTGTTTGTGATACAGGGAAAAAAAAATGTTACTGTTCAATTATATCTGATGTAATCAGATCACCTTAATTGTGTATTTCAGGAATATGTGGCAATTTATAGACTAAACAAGGGATTCTGGCAGATGCTGCTTGGATCATTATGTTCCTGCTTGGGATTAGCTTTCAAACTTTGCACCTGTATTTTAAATTATAGACCTTCAAAGGTTAATCTAAAGAAAGGCAATATACGTAATGGTAAACTATAGGTAAGAAGAAAATAAAAGCCAAGCAGATACAACTGTGTAGACAAGAGACCCAAAGGAAAGAGCAGGAAGAAAAACCAAGCCACACTCACCTTGCCTGAATGGGAAGACATCCATATTGATTGATCTTGGGAGTTGCAGGCAGAGTATGAGAGGAGTTACCTCGCTGTGATGGGCTTCAGGAAGGCCTTGAGACACCCCTTTTGGGAAGGATTTGATAATCCTGCATTTATAAAGTTGTGATGCTTTGCTTACCTTTTCTGCCCAGTGGCTATAACTGCTGTCTGTGCAACCAGAGAACGGAGGGATGGCAGCTCCTCTGTCCTGCTCTTTGCACGGGGAAGCACAACACAAATCCTGGACGTGTGGCAGCCGTTGTGGTGGAAGCAAGGACAGAGCTGGTGGGAAGTGACAGCTGTGAATACAAAAGAAAAAACAATTGGGATTTGGAAGCAACAGGTGGGAGTAGGATTCAGAAAACTATAGTTTAGACTTCTGAGGAGGCAGGAACTAATCCAGGCCTAGTCGAGTAAGTCCATTGGAGGGGGAACTTGAAGAGCCCAAATAGGAAACAAGCAGGAAGAACGTGCTAATGGTGTGTGAGTGGGAAGCAAACACAAACAGCAAATTCCTACTTCATCAAAGCTGTACTTGTTTCTCAGCCTGGTCTGTCTCGTAACGCTCATCCGAGACTGATACGGTGCTGATCTCCATAGAAAACACTGGCTTGGCTGTTCCTTTAAGAGCAAACCCGGGTGGCCGTAGCTGAGAAGCTGCACTGAGCTCTTCTGTGACAGGTGGACAGGAAAGGGACAAAAAGGGTTATTTAAAGTCCGGCTGCTGTCGGTGCCGTGGCAGGTGCTGTGTGACCTTCTGGAGCTGTGCTCCCACAGCAACGAGCCGGATGTGACTGACAGGGCTCTGTGCCCTCAACAGAGTGTCCCCAGTTATTTATATGGGCTTGTTTTGTCTTGAGGAGGCTCAGGGGGGATCTCATCACTTTCCACAACTACCTGGCAGGAGGCTGCTGTGAGGTGGGGGCCGATCTTGTCTACCGGCAATGAGAGGACAAAAGGAAATGGCCCTAAACTGAGACAGGGGAGATTCAGATCAGGTATCAGAAAAAAATTGTGTTCCCTGTTTGGACGGTCAGGCATTGGAATGGGTTGCACTCTCCGGTGGTGGAGTCACCACCCCTGGAGGTGGTTGGTGATGTGGTTGGACTGGATGATTCTAAAGGCCTCTCCCAACCTCGAGGATGCCACGATTACCTCGTGCCCTGTGCAGGATGGACACCCACCCTCAGCTCCGGGGCACAGCAGGATGGACACACACACACACCCTCAGCTCCGGGGCACAGCAGGATGGACACACACACCCCCTCAGCTCCGGGGCACAGCAGGATGGACACACCCCCGCCCTCAGCTCCGGGGCACAGCAGGATGGACACACACACACACACACCCCCTCAGCTCCGGGATCTCCCGGCTGAGGGTCGGACACGCGCCGGGGCCTCGCGCGCGGCGCCACAACCAGGGCGGGCGGGCACGTGCAGCGCGCGCATGCGCGCCCCCCA
>WEKX01024340.1:63261-113434 GCA_013390025.1 Pitta sordida
GCGGCGCTCCGGGCGCGGGGACGGGCGGTTCGGAGAAGAGCCGCGAGCCGCCGCCGCCGCTCCCCGGCCGCTTTTTGTTCGTGGCCGTCCTCCCGGGCGCTCTTGGTGTGCCCAGATGTGCCGTTGCTGCTGCTGTTTTCGGTCCTCCCTGCATTATCGAACGTTCCTTCGAATGTGCCGGGCGTAGTAAATGCGGCTTTACGGCGTTTTAATTAAACGGTTGATCTGTCGCGATTCGCTCGTGATTTAAGTTGACTTGTAAAACTGCTGGAGGGGGGGGATGTGAGCTGCGGTTTCTGAGGGTGAAGTCGCTTTAAGGGCGGTTTTGTCAAACTTTGCTGCCCTTGTGCTGCAGTGCACCCTGTGAAGCTGAAGCTTTGAGTCCTGTTGGCGCTTGCGAGATTTACTAGAAATATAACTTGTGTCCTTCCACAGTGGGTTATGGGAAGAGATCTTAAACCCCAGGTGATTTGTCAGGGAAAATGACACGTTTTCGTTTGTTTTTCAGAAAAAGAGCAACAGGAAGCAATTGAACATATTGATGAAGTACAGAATGAAATAGACAGGTAAACGTTATCAAACTTTTAAAATGTTCGGGCAGAAGTTGAGGTGCAACTGTCAAAATAGTAAAGTCAAGCTCTCAGTAGTGCCCTTTCTTTGAACTCTGCCCAAATATACTTGCGTTCTGGTTTGATTAGAGGCATTTAAAAAAACAAAGTGTCCTGGTTTCCTGCATAATAGCATGTAATAAAAAAGGTAGAGCTTGAGTTTAAAATTGTAGTAGTTTTGATTATAGAAATCTGGTATTGAAGTTTTGACTTAGTGTGTGTACTGTTTTGTGGAAGTATTTCTTGCTCTGCTTGCAAGCAGAACAAGAAACTTGGATGAAAAGTGAGCTTCTATTAGATACTTTTATTATAATATTCGTGTACTTGTACAACACCTCTGAAATGCTAGTTTTGTGTGCCAGAGCTCTCTGGGCTGTGGGTTCTGTGCTGGTCTTTCCCTGGATCTTCTCTCCGTTCCCTACAAGAACTGGGGGGTGACTGTGGGGGCTCTGTCCATGTGAAGCTGTTGCAGTGTCAGGGCTTTGCCTTCTTCCAGCAACACCTGAGTGTTAAGTCTTCAGCTTTTACTTGCACAGTGTGTAAAGTTGTTTTGCTGTAACTTCTTCACCTGCCCAAAAGTTTGAGGGAATCAGTGGTGTGGTGTGTTACCCATCTGCATCTACCCTTTCAGGGGTAAAGCACTACTTTGCATAAATAAAGGTCCATGCCTACAAAGCATTTAATGTGTTAAGATTCCCTTAAACCAGTGAGATTGCTTTGGGCCATGTTTAAGAGTTGTTACGACTTTGGGACTCGGGTTTTTTGGGCTGAAACCTATGTTCTGATCAAACTCAGCTCTTAGTTAAGTGCTGCTGATGTGCCCTTAACGCCCAGTTCCCTCCCTGTGGTTAACACGGCTCTTCTGTTACAGACTGAATGAACAAGCCAGTGAGGAAATTTTGAAAGTAGAACAGAAATACAACAAACTCCGCCAACCATTCTTCCAGAAGAGGTCAGAATTGATCGCCAAAATCCCGAATTTCTGGGTAACAACATTTGTCAACCACCCACAAGGTATAGAGTTAATAGCCCTCCTTTTTTCCTGTAAATTCACTGTTTGCTTGCTTGTTACATGAGTGTCCTGCAGCTCTGAGGGTTTGTGGAGCTGTCACTGGTCACGCAAAACACTTCCCTTCTGTCCTAATTGTGTTTTGTAAGCTTTTTTTTCTCTTGTACTTATTGACAAAGGAAGGTCTTCTTTACTAAAACATTTTAATCCTAAAATACCTGCATTTTAAACTGAGAGTTTCCCACTTTATCCAGCTCATTGGGCCCTTTTAAGAAAAAAGGAAAAGAGGATTCTGGTTTGTTTGGGTGTTTTTAATGGGAAGGGAGATCCTTGGGACTCCTGGCAATAAACTGTCTGCAAAACAAATTTGTAGACTGCCCAAATTGGGCAAAGCTACAGGCACAAAAACCTGTGTCAGGGAAGGGGAGATGTATGGACACGGTGTTGGCTGCTCTGTGACATTGAACTGCACCAAGGAAGTGTCAGGTTGTCACCTCAGGAAATGCAAACACTGTTGGCTGGTAACTTGAAAAAGAGGGGCTGCAAAAAGTTGGCTTGGACAGATGTGTTGCTTTTAAGATGGATCTTACTATCAGTTTCTTGTATTTTGCCTGCATGAAACGCGTTGCACGGCTCTGTTAATGTGGGATCCCTCGTTCTGTCTCAGTATCTGCACTGCTGGGAGAGGAAGATGAGGAAGCACTGCATTACTTGACCAGAGTTGAGGTGACAGAATTTGAAGACATCAAATCAGGTTACAGAATAGATTTTGTAAGTACTTTGAATTATTCCTTCCCTTGTGCTCTTTACTGGGTTTTTTTAAATGTAATTGCATGTTGGATTGTAGTTTGGAACTTAATCTTTGCACTTACCCATTTAGTGCCAGCTTTGGCTTGGCCTGTGTGTTCCTGTTCCGTGGGTTCTAACTCTGTGCCTTCCACTCTGCAGTATTTTGATGAGAATCCCTACTTTGAAAATAAAGTTCTCTCCAAAGAGTTTCACCTCAATGAAAGTGGAGACCCGTCTTCAAAATCAACTGAGATCAAATGGAAATCTGGGAAGGTACGTGGAGCACCTGGGAGGGGTGATGGCTGCTCGGGGTGATGCCATCACTTCAGTTCCCTTCCCTCTGTACTGAGGCTGCCTTTCCTTCTCCTCTCATCCCCCTTTCTGGTTTCCTACAGACCCAGTTCAGGGTTATCTTGCAGGGTTTGGAATACCCCTGGGGTATTTCCATGGAGATCCGTGGTGGATTCTCTTGCTCAGTTGAGCACACCCCTGGAAACTGAAAGCACAAGTGTGACCGGGTGGAGACATTTCCCAGAGCATGAGCTTGTCTCTTGGGTCAGGATCTAATCTGTGTTTTGTTGTTTCCTTAAAACAACTGTTAAATAAGGAATTCTGAGGGCAGATGTTGGGGGGATCACATAGTGGGGTGTAATTTTATTTTTCTATTTGCTCAACTTCATTTGAGCCACCACATCTCTGTAGAAGTTGCAGCCACATGATAACGTGGGCATAGCTGTCAGCCAGGCAGTATTCAAACATTGTTAATTTGCTGCAGTTGGCTTCTGTAAAAGTTGGAAGCACTTCCATGTTATCCTGAAGATTCTGAATGGAATATTTAAAAGTAGAACTAAGGATTGCAGTTAAGTTCCTGGTTGTTTTGTCACCCTCAGACCAAGGAGAAAACTTAATATTTTTTCATTGAGAAGTAAAACTTCTCTTCTACAAGAACTTGCACTCCTGTACAAACTAGTCAAGTGGTCTTTACAGCATACTAGAGAATCAACCTGAATGCTGGTATTGTTCTTCATTAAACAGTCTAAGCCTATAAATGTTGTGATTCAAACAAGTAAACAAATACTAAAGGTTTGGATTTACTGTATGGTCAAAGAAATAATGTAAATGGTGGATAGTAATTTTTTTCAGACTTAGTGAAAACATTGTTGCAAACTTACTACGCTTAACAGAACACATGTATGTTGTGACCATGTGTTTTAGTGCTTTGTGTGGGGTTTTTATACAAAGCAGAAGATCTTAGGCTAAGAAGGCCCAGACAGGTTTTTATCTCTAAACAGAGAGCCTCGAGGTGTGGAGAGTGTTTCTTAAATTGGGTGTATGTGGCAGTCACTGCAATTACAGCTACTCTGAGTAGCAGTTAGCCATTGGGTCATTAAACACTTGGCATACTTGTGCTTCCTTGGGGTAGGGAAATGGAAATCAAATGTGAGATCCTGTGAATTTTCAGTATTTCTGTGGAAATGATTGAAAGAAACAGGTGGGTTTACTGTTCTCTCACATTGATGAGGAGTGCAGCATCTTCTGTGAGTTTCTTAAAGACTTACCCTGAAACAGGGAGTGGAAACTGACTTACTGTGGGTGTTCGGACTAGTGGATTTCTAAAAGTAATAATAACTTCTAAAAAGACCATGGAAAGAGGTCTTCAGGCAACTTCTTAACTTGCTTTTCAGGACCTGACAAAACGTTCAAGCCAGACACAGAACAAAGCCAGTAGGAAGAGGCAGCATGAAGAGCCAGAAAGTTTCTTCACCTGGTTCACTGACCACTCTGACGCAGGGGCTGACGAACTCGGGGAGGTCATCAAGGATGACATCTGGCCAAACCCATTACAGTACTACTTGGTAGGTACAGCCCTGAGCCGGGGATCCCTGCCCACAGCAGGTCTGTGAGATCGAATCTGATCACTGTAGTTGATGTTGCAAATGTGTCTTGAAGGTTCCCGATATGGATGATGAAGAAGGGGAGGGAGAGGAGGATGATGATGATGATGAAGAGGAGGAAGGATTAGAGGATATTGATGAAGAAGGAGATGAAGATGAGGGGGAGGAAGACGAAGATGATGATGAGGGAGAGGAAGGAGAGGTGAGTTAACTTTCCCCTCATGCCATCCATCTGTGCTGTGTGAGGGATCTTGTAAGAGCACTGAGCTTTGTAACAAAGTTCTTTTTTGGAGGCAGCAATGGAACTGTCACTACCTGAACTGTGGAGTGGTTTCAGGGTAGTAATAAGTTATGTTTGTGTATGTGAGAGACAGTGTAAATACTTGGCCAGTTCCTAAGGGAGGTGCTCTAGAAGAACTCGGATGTAATAAAATAAGTAGTGGATATTCAAGCAATGCGTTACATGCGAATGGCTTTTGTTGATGCATCCAGTCATCCTCCCACCTGTTGGGTTCTGTTTGTGGCCAGCTAAGCTCAGACTCTGTTGGGTTCAGGAATTTCCTTTACTAGCAAGTGGGATTCCAGGGCCAGCATCCAGGGTGTTGGGAACTTAAACTTCTCTGAACTGGCTGTGGTGTGTCTGATTTCCAGCAGCACAAACCACTTGTACTGAGAGGAGCTCCGGCTCTATTCTGTAACCTTGAATTTGGCGTGTGAAAGTTGAAGCACTGCGGAGTTTAAAATGTAGGGGCAAAAACATAACCCCTTCATTTTTCAAATGTTAAACTCAGGTCAATGCTTGTGGTGATTCTAAGTCAGGGTTTCTCAAAGCTCTGGTGTGTTTTATTGGGACTCCTGGGTGTTGATTCCTGTGTGAGCAGTAGCTGGGCATCATGGCATTGCTCCCACTCCTTAAAGGGGGCACTGAGATGGTCAGACAGGACACACTGAGTGATACTGTGCTCTGCAGGGTGGGACAACTCTGGTCACTGCATGTGCTCTCTGAAGTTTATTGAGTAGATTGTGTTAATTGTTGCTTATCTTTCAACAGGAGGATGAAGGAGAAGATGACTAATTGAACACTGATGGATTCCAAACCCCCTTTTTACCTTTTTAATTTTTCTCCAGTCCCTGGGAGCAAGTTGCTGTCTTTTTTTTCTTGTGCTCAGTCGCCTTGTTCTCTTGAGGTCTCTTTTTCTCTCCTCTACACCATGGTTCACGATTTATTTTGGGGGAAATACCTTGAGCAGAACACAGTGGGAAAGAATCTACCAGTTTCTGTTTCAAGTTCATTTTTATCCCTTTCTGTCTCAAAACAAAAAACTGTTTATGGAATCAACACACCATGTTCTGTGGGAAAAAAGAAAACCTTCTGCTCCCTTCACTCTGCTGGAAGCTGAAGAGTGCTAGGCCCCTGTGTAGTAGTGCATAGAATCTAGCTTTTTTCCTTCTTTCTCTGTATATTGGGCTCAGAGATTACACTGTGTCTCTATGTGAATATGGACAGTTAGCATTTACCAACATGTATCTGTCTACTTTCTCTTGTTTAAAAAAAAGAAAAAAAAAACCTAAAAAAAAAATAAAAATAAAAATGGGGTTATAGAAGGTCAGCGGGGGTGGGTTTCAGATGTTGGGGTGGGTTAAGTGGGCATTTTGACAACATGGCTTCTTCTCCTTTGGCATGTTTAATTGTGATGTTTAACAAACATCCTTGCAGTTTAAGATGACACTTTTAAAATAAAATCTTCTCCTAATGATGACTTTGAGCCCTGCCACTTGATGGAGAATCAGCAGAACCTGTAGGATCTTATTTGGAATTGACATTCTATTGTAATTTTGTTCTTGTTTATTTTTAAATTCTTTTTTTTTTGTTTTGTTTTGTTTCACTGGAAAGGAAAGAAAGATGCTCAGTTTTAAACGTTAAAGTGTACAAGTTGCTTTGTTACAATAAAACTAAATGTGTACACAAAGGGGCTGGTTGGTCTTCACTGAAAGAAAGTTTTAATATCCTGTTTAGAACTTGCTTCTTGTTTCCTGGCATTTTGGGGGGCATTTGGTCAGTATTTCTGTGGTGCAGTGCAACCTTGTGGTTGCATGGACTGATAGTTAATTTAGTTTCCACTATTTCAGTACCTGTAAAGTGTTTAGTTCCTACTGCACACTCAGACTTTTGTAGGGCCATGTATGAGGACACAGGTTTATATCCACGTTTCACAAACACAGCACTTGATTCTCAAGAGTTTCTGACTAACAACTTGCAGTACTGTATCTCCAGTACACCAGTTTGCTTTAAAATACCACGCAAGCTCAGAGTGAAAAGATCAAGGGGTCTTAGGAGATTTGGGTGGGTTTGCAAGTTGTTTTCAGTTGAAAATAAATGTTAAGTGCAGGCTAATTTGGGGGCTATTGGAAAGACCAAGCTTCTTGGTGAAGCTCTTGTATAAAATATTGCTCCTTCTCTGCTTTCTTTCCTTGGTAGCAGCATGTGTATGTGCTTTACACATTTTAAAAGGCTGCATTTGCGAAGCTTGTAACGATTTCACGTGGAGGTTGTTGGTACTGGTATTCCACAAAGTGTAATGGAAGTTGTTTGAACATGCTGTGTGCTTTTGAAATATTTAAAAAAGTTGTATGAGCTAATCTGAAATTCAAACAGCTCTTTGGATGTGTAGAAAAGACTTGTCTTCTAGGAAGACTTGCTGTTATATTCTCTCGATTCCTTTTCCTCACAGAATTTGCTATGGCCAAATTCAGCTTGGTTTTGATGCTTAAGAACACACTTGGCAGCACAGGATCTCGAGTTGAGACGAGCACAAATGACATGTGTGAGGGAAAACATTCTGTGAGTGTGTGGTCCAGCTTGGCTTCAGTCCAGTTGTCGGAGACAATGCAACGTCCAGTCTCGTGATCGATGCGAAAATACGACAACCATGTACTTCATTCCATCTCAACAAAAGCTGCTGCTCTGGTCCCGCCTGCAAAACAAAGTGCAGTGTTGGTCAGTAATGGTTCTTAGCATCTAGGGAGAGAAGGAGCAAAGACTGTAAATCCTAAAAATTTTAGAGTCTTTTTAATTCCTTTTCGCTGTAAGATCGAGAATTGCTTCTTGTGGTAAAGGGTCAGTGTGCTGTTAGTGACCACACTGCCTCATTACTTAATCTTTAGTCCTAATTTTAGTTCCTCAAGGAAAATAATGTTTTGCAAGGCTTGACTGCTTTAGGAAAAACATTGTACTATTGTTGTTCCACCCCTGTTGGTTACTAGCAGAAAACCTTTAAAAAAAAAGGTTGGAAAGTAATCAAAGCTTCAGGCTCTGTAAAGTCAAATTGCAGGAATAAGAAATAATTAAATGCTACTTAAAGAGATTTTTCTTGCGCATTCTTTAGGGTTTTACAGGGTGCCAAAATGCTCTTGCTGCTGTACTGATCATGCTGAATTTCCTGTGAAACAGAAGGGTTTTCTCATGGCAATGGCTAAAGTGTAAACTGACATGGTAAAAGAATAAACCATATTAGTTAAGCATTATCCTAATTATTTATTTTTAGCAATGTAAATGAGCAGGGTTTAACACATTTCTCTGCAACACTGAAGGAATACTACAGCTGGCCATCATGTGCTCTGAGTGTTCAATTAATGTCTCGTTTGCCTGAATATATGTAATGGGTGTCCATTTTTTACTTGATTTATTTTATATGCATATAAAGAGCTTTTAAAGGTAGACATCCACCTTGGATGATAATAATGGGAGATTCATTTTCATTAAATATCTGTCTATCATTAATTCCCCACTGCTTGAGCTCCTCACATCCACTTAATCCTGCCAAGTGCAATTTGTCACAGGTGGATGCTGACTTGAGGCTTTGTGGTCTGAATTTCCAGGGTTAGAACACAGAACTGGCAGTAATTTAATAAAGGTGAAGCTACTGTGTTGGGGCTGTATGACTTAAACTGGCTCAAAGTTTATTTTTGAGTTGGAAGTTTTAATTGCTATAAAACGGAGTCTTTTGTCTGTAATTTTTAGTGCCAAAGGAAACAAATACATCTGTGTATGTAAATATGGTTAGAAAGGTTTGAGTTCTTTAAGCAGATTATCTGTGTACTTATTCATACTTGTCAACATAGTTTCTTGTCCCTGTAAACGAGCATTATCTGAATCGATTTCTCGGTAATTTCTGACATTCATTTGAATCGAAGTGTTTTGTACCCCACTAAACCAGGTGCATAAGGATAGTACTTTGTTTATTGGATGCTTTTTGTTGGTTTGTTTTTTAAAACAGACTGAAATCAATGAAATAATTTCTCTGCTGTACCTTCAAGCTCTCCTTCTGTTTGAAGGAATTAAAGTACATTGAACAGTTACTTGATGTTACCATTTCTAAGAGTCTTTTTCAAAAGAACCGGTTTAGTCCTGAGCTCGGATCATCTTCCAAGGGTGGCGTTACAGTGGAGCTGAGGCGCTTCTCCTTCATGGAGAAGAGTGAGGGGAGGTCACAAAGACTCTGGTACAGGACACCTGCTTCCTCCAGAGGACAGATTTACACTTAATCTCTCATCCTCCCTCTCCTGGCTTAAAAATGGGAACTCTGCAGACTTTTTGTTCCTTGATCATCACCTTCTCCGACCGCAGTGCCCTCTCTCAGGTTCAGTGGAGGACGGGGGCTCCTGTTCGAGGTCGGGACCCCCCTTAACCCCCAGCCCTGCTCCGGGAGCCTCCAAAGAGACCGCACGGCTCCACCCCGGGACCGCCCCGACCGCGGGTGGGAAACCGCGCCCCCCCTGTTCCAGAGACAGCCCTTCCCGGCTCCCAGGCAGGAGCCGCTCCGGGAGCATCCCCGGCACCCGCGGGATCCTGGGAGGGCTGGACAGACGCGCCGTGCTCCCAGATCTGACTCATCTTCCCGAGGGAGCTGCTGCACCCACCCACGGGCTCCCTCTCTCGTAAAATGGGTAAGACACAGCCGGGGCATGGGCTGGGATGCCAAAGGCACGGCCCCCTCTCCTCTGGGATCACTGGGAGCCAGCCCTTCCCCTCCAAAGGCTGGGGAGCTCGTCCAGCCGCGTGGTTCTCGGAGCTCCAGCTCCCCGGGCTCCCTGAACTGCTCCCAGCCCTCCCTGTGCCTCCCCCGAGGGTCCGAGAGCAGGAGGGAAGAGGGGGAAGCCCCTGGGCAAACAGCCCCTGCAGGAACTGCCCCAGACAGAGCCCCACACAACCTCTCTCCAGAGACAGATCCCTCTCCCCTCGGGGTTCGAGCCAAGTTGAAGGTGTGGAGGAGTCCCTGCTCCTCTGGGACTCAGCCTGCACCTACCACTTCGACTTGCCTCTTTATAGCACTCCCACTGAATGAACTGTCTAATCAAAATAGTGCCTTAAACACTAAGCAGAGCCTGGACCATGTTGCAAATACTAACAGGTTGCAGAAAGGTTTATATTAATCAAATGCACTTGCTTTGTTAACAACAGGGACATATTCAAAGGTTTTACAGAAGTTTAAGGCTTTATTAATTCAACTCAGTTAAGCTAGATCTAAAATTTACATTTTTTGGGTACTCCCTTTGACTTATTATTCAGTTGTAGATCTAACGTTCTAATTAAGTAAAAGGAAAACATTCCTGTTTATTAGTGTATCTCTAAATTTGTACGTGGGAATAGTATAACCTCCAGATGCCTTCTGACTCACAGTCGTGCACTGCTCCAGGTCTGGAAAAGCCGTACTGGTGCGGTAATAACATTATGTAATACCGCTGAAGAGGGTCCTTAACACCTGCAAACAATAAATATCTTTTTAATTTGTTTTAAGCACCGGGCCTGTGACACACTGAATCCGTCCTGTGTGAGGGGATGGCAGCACCGCGGCACGGTGGCTTTTCGTTCACCAGGGATTGCTGAGGGATTGCTGAGGGATTTCTGCCAACCCAAGGCGTTTAAGGTCATTTTTTTTTCATTCAAATATTCAGCTGAAACCTCAGAACCTGCACGTAGAGGGGCAGCTCTGCAGGGAAAAAAGTTCCCTAAAGCGCAGCACCGTCCCAGGGTGGGAACCAGGGATCCTGTGCCAAGGGGAGCTGCGCTTCCCCTGCGAACAAACTTCGGCCACGAGTCAATTTCGAGAATTAAGACTGGAAACCACCCGGTGGCATCAGCACAAAGCACGGGGGGGGGAACCAAAGGGGCTTCTCCTCAGGACTCCCAGAGGGGGGACATGTCCCTGCGCATCCCGTCCCCTCCCTGTGGCACGGGCCCTGCACCCCGCTGCCACCGCGGGCACCGACCTCTCCAGCCCCTCCTTCCCCTCGNGAGGGCGCTGGCGGCGGCCCCGGGACCGCCGAGTTTGAAAAGTGCCGGTGCGGGCGGAGCAATGGCGGCCATGGAGACCCCGCAGGTGAGCGCTGAGGGCTCGGGGGCGGCAGCGGGACGAGCCTCGCCTGGAGAGACGGGGGTGTCCCTGTGGGAAACCTTTGGGGGTCCGCGCACCCCTTGCGGGACCCTCCCTCCTTCCCTCCGTCCTTCCATCCCCCCTCGGGGAAAGCCCCGCGCCCCGCCCGGAGCCCCCGCGGGCGGAGGGGTCGGTGCTGAGGGTCTGCCCGCTGCTCCCGCTCCGCTCGCCTGTGGGAACATCCCCTTTTCGCCCTCAGGGCAAGCGGGGTTCGAGCCAAGTTGGTGCCGCCGAAATTCCTGAGCTGTGCCGAGGAGGTGTGGGAGGAGAGGCGGCTGCTGGGGCTGGCGCGGGGCCGGGCGCCGAAAACATTCGTGTCTGGGACGAGCTCCCCGGGGAAGGGGGAGATGTCCTGCTCTCCTCCGCTGAGGAGAGAGTTTCAAGCATAAAATCTGGGAAAGAAGGGATGGAGAGAGCGACACAAAGAGCGCCCGAGCGGCTTCTCCCCATCCCGGTGCCTCCTGGGCTCGCTGCTCCACACCCTCGCCCTTGGAGCCGCGGAAGCTCCAGGCAGGACCACAAATGCCTTTTCCCAAAGTTAGTTGTGGGGTTTTTTTTTCTCGTAAGGAGTGACTGTGGGCTGGCTTGAGGATGCCGAGTGCAGGGCTCATCCCTACGGTACACGGTTGTGAGAGATGTTATCTAAGATGCCCTGGAAACACGCGTGGGCTGCAGGGAGGATGGTATCCTAACTTATTAAATCAAATTATAAATCGGTTTCTATATTAGTGGTCAAAGTGTTAAGGGCCAGGTTTGCTCCGGGCTTTGCGCAGGTGAAACTCATTGCTAAGATGAGCCTAAGGGAGGGGATGGGAAGGGATCTTCCCAGCTGCAGTTCAGGAGATTNCTTCCCTCCTCCGGCCACACGGGGCCTCGCCCGCGCCTTTCCCCTGAGGGCGGGCGGCGGCGGCTGCCCCGGGGCCGTGAGGGGAAGGGCGGCTCCCGCTCCCCAGGGNCCCGGGGAAGGGGGAGATGTCCTGCTCTCCTCCGCTGAGGAGAGAGTTTCAAGCATAAAATCTGGGAAAGAAGGGATGGAGAGAGCGACACAAAGAGCGCCCGAGCGGCTTCTCCCCATCCCGGTGCCTCCTGGGCTCGCTGCTCCACACCCTCGCCCTTGGAGCCGCGGAAGCTCCAGGCAGGACCACAAATGCCTTTTCCCAAAGTTAGTTGTGGGGTTTTTTTTTCTCGTAAGGAGTGACTGTGGGCTGGCTTGAGGATGCCGAGTGCAGGGCTCATCCCTACGGTACACGGTTGTGAGAGATGTTATCTAAGATGCCCTGGAAACACGCGTGGGCTGCAGGGAGGATGGTATCCTAACTTATTAAATCAAATTATAAATCGGTTTCTATATTAGTGGTCAAAGTGTTAAGGGCCAGGTTTGCTCCGGGCTTTGCGCAGGTGAAACTCATTGCTAAGATGAGCCTAAGGGAGGGGATGGGAAGGGATCTTCCCAGCTGCAGTTCAGGAGATTAAGTATAACTCTGATACAGCTGAAATTGCTGCTATTATTAGGAAACAATCTGGACACTTGGTTACGACATGAGACTGGCGGAAGTCCTGGGTGAGCTCTGGCAGCCTCGCTAAAAGCGCCAGAAGGAAGCTGATTTCAGCTAGCTGGGGTATTTCTGTGCAAGCTGGAAAGGTGTTTCAGGGCTGTGTTGGAGACTGACCTTCCTGGGGAACCCAAGAGCAGCTGCAGCACAGGCTGTGGCAGCGTCCTGAGACCCCGCCGAAATTCCTGAGCCAGAATGCAAAATGGATCAACCCAAATGCAAATTCAGCTTTCCTTCCTCAATAATATTTTATCTTCCTGGTGCAGACAATGTTGGTGTTACAGCACTCTCTGATCCACAGAGGGGAAGAAGGATCCAGTAAAACATGCCATGGTTCCATTCTAAGTCTATTTAGAATTTTAGCGTGGTGCATTAACTGGTGTTCAGATTAGTGTTCAGAACTGCCCAGACTGTATCTGTTCTCTGAATCGATACCCAGCTCTCCATATTCAGCACCTTTTATTGGTGTAACTGTTGCACTCCTGCTCATTCCATTGCCCTGAGTGGATCCAGGAGGTTTGCTTAAACTCATTTGCGTAGTTTGGATAGAAGATAAATCTGTGTGCTTTTATTAATTATTTAAATGAGAATTGCAACCAACAGACTCCTTTTAGTCACTTGCTACAGGGTGGATAAAGAGCTTTTTGATTTTCCAACTTAGAGCTGGTAAAGGTTGCCTGTGACTCAGGAACTCCATGATTCAAGTTCTTCCTTACAAAACTTTGGATGTTTTTCAAAGCTCTGGCTTAGTTCCTGGCTTTACTAATTGGGCGAGAACTTCCTGGAATCAGGATGTTAATCTGAACCTTTTTTGTTTCGTTACCAATCTGAACAACTCCTATTTTGGCTATTGTAGCCTAAACTTGGGTTCAGGCCAACTTTTAAAATAGATTTTTTTCCCCCTTTTTCTTTTTGCTGTTAGACTGAAATGGTAGCAAAAACTGATTGAGGATGTTTGGTTGGGTCTTCGATTAAGGAATTGTTTCTGGCCTAGGTTTGGGATGCCTGGAACCCTCTGAAAGTGCAGTTATGTACACGGGTAACACAAAGCCAGTGTGGTTTGTTGTTGGAAATGTGGTCAACCATTACAGAGTGTGAAAGCAAGTCGGGATTCCTGAGTCTTGTCTTTAGTCACTGATGTGCTGTGTGATATTAAGTCAGTTTCCGTAGTGCTTGACCATTTCTTTTGAGTTTAAGCAATGAGTCATTGACGTAGGTTATTAATGTACTCGGTACTTTGAATGCCTTAAAGCTCCTCTTCCTATTGAAGAGAGAGGCACAGGCTCTTGCTTGGATCTGTTCTGGTGTTGAGTGGCACCCTCAGGGATGCTTTGCAGTTCCTGTCTGAGTCCAGTGTTTGTTTGGGCAGTGAGATAAAACCTCTGCCCTGCTTGGGCTGGGTATGCCCAGAGTCTGGGTCAGAGCAGCTCTGTCCACAAGCCACACTTCACTAGAACACGTACTATTGGAAATGATGTAAAACAAAGCCCAGAACAAATGTGAATACTACTAATGCAACTCAAAGCAATCAATGTTTGAAGTGGTCTTTAGAGAATAGAGACTGAGACACCAGGCTGTTCATGTTGGCAGGTACAGCAGACAGTTAAACTTGCTCTTTACCCTGTTCATTTGTACAAACAGCTGTAGGGTTTATATTTTCCTTCTTCAGGGCTGACAGCTGAGGCTGAGCACATGCTTGTGGCATTCTTGAAAGCTCTATCAAATTAGCTGAGATATGTCTTTGAGCAGTCAGCATCGAGGCATAATCAGATAAAAATCTCTATCTACATCATCATACTGTTACAAAGCTAGTGTTGGTCAGAACAAGAGCAAATATTGGCTGGGCTTTGATACCTGAAGAACAAAAGTGTGTGTAGGCATTAAATAACAAGGAGACAAGCAAGAGGAAGGGTTTTCTCCATTATGGTTTAAAATCAAATTAAGGCATGATAGAGATGAAAGTTGTGTTCAGTCTGAACATGGTTGGACTGTGTTTTCTCTCTGAAATCCTCTCGCCTAACGCTCTGACTGCAGGGCAGCTGTCTCCTGCAGCTGGACAATGGTGTGAATTTAATGGATCCAAGCTTCCAGCAGAAACTGGAGGGTGAGAAGGAGCTGCTTCGGAGGGCGATACAGAAAGAGCTGAAGATTAAAGAGGGAGCAGAAAACCTGCGCAAAGCGACAACAGACAGAAAGAATCTTGTTCATATCGAGCACGTGCTGAAATCTTCCAACAGAAAACTGGAGCAACTGCACTGGGAGCTTCAGGAGCTCAATGCAAGGATTGTCATAACAGGCAAAGAGGAGAGTAAGACAGGTAGGTCTTGGGGCATGATTGACAGGAAAATTCTGTTACAGTGCTTCAGTGTTTATAGATATTGAACTGTTATAGTTTTCCACTGGTTCACAGGTACTGGGAGCTGCTTCTGTTGGTGTTTATCTGGTGAAACGGGAGAGAGAGAGAAAAGGAGACAATGTGAGAGACCAGTGGGGGGACAAAACCAGCTGGGAGTGGTGGGTGTGGGTGATATTCAGGAGTAGGTTGCAGGTGGAATTGAAGGGATTTAAAAAGAGATTCTTGCAGTTGAAGATCCAAGTGTCTCACAGGATGAATGAGTATAAAATCGGAAGAGTGCTTGTTAGGACAGGTTCATTGATAAACTAAAATGTTTACAGATGGGAGCTTGAGCTTCATTTGAAACAATGCTTTACAGCCAGTTTTGTAGACAAGACTTTTTTTTATCTTATTTTATGGACTAACTTCCTTTTATAGAGTCATCCATCTATAACCCAGTGAAACGAAATGGGAGAAGATGACTAATAATATTGATTGTGTTGTTCGTGCAGATGGATCTGTATCTCCAGATCCTTGTCTCTGGGAAAGAAACCCAGACCCCATGGCGAGGAAGGTTGAAGCTCTGAAAAAGCAGCTGCACGTTGAAATGAAAGTGAAACAAGGAGCTGAGAACATGATCCAGATGTATTCGACATCCAAGGTAAGCAGGAATAAGCAGCCATTTGGGAGTTTGGATTACTGGATCAAAATGTGTATTTAAAGTCTATACACAATTCTCTCTGATGTTCTGTGTGAGAGAGAAATTAATTTGCAAAGCTTGTCTGCCTGAATCCCTGTTGTGTGTTTTGGGTCTCAGCATAGTGGCAGCACATCATGTTACTGCACATAAGGGTGGTATAAGAGGTACATTCAATCACTGACTTGAAGAAAGAAAGTTAACAAAGCATTGATATTGTACACTGAGTTGCTGTGATGTTTTGATATCACGGTGTTGCTTAGGTTAAAGCACAGCAGGTGGTATCTCTTTGTGTGAGAAAACTTTGCAGAGGTTTACTGGATTCATATTCATCCCACTTTTTCAGTTGGGCATAATCATATTTAAAAGTCAAGGGATAATTTAAAAAATGCAAAATCCAAGCTTATTATGAAGGTTAATTCAGCAAGACCTGCAGTGTGAGGATTGTGATATTTTTTTGTTCCAAACCCCTGCTCACAGAACACTGTAAGCACAGTTAACCAGGGAACAACAAGTCTCAGTGACTGCAGGGTTTGATATTAACTGGACACGTCCTTGACCTGTCCTTTCCCCCTGCAAATGGAGATTGTGATCTCAGTTCTTGATCCTCAGCGGTGCCTCCTTTACATAACCACAGTGTGTGCCATTCCAGAGTCATTTGTGACCCCACCCTCAGGTGTGAGCACATCATCCTAACCCATTTTTAATGTCCACGGTTCTCTCTCTGCATCCATTTCCCCTGGCAGGAGCGGAAGCTCCTGGCTACAGCTCAGCAGATGCTTCAGGACAGCAAGACAAAGATTGAAATAATCCGCATGCACATAGTGAAAGTGTCCCAGTCAGCAGGAGGGATGGAAGATGCAGTGGATCCAGCAGGTAAAGTGCTTTGAGTAACTGACACAGCCCAGAACAGATGTGGCCCAAGCCGTAAGACCCACAGTACTCAGTGGATTTTCATCCTTGACATATTTTGTCTGGCCAGTGAGGGTGGGGAGCACCATCAGTGCTTTGGAGCTGCGTATTGAGGAGCTGAGGCACCACCTGCGCATTGAAGCTGCTGTAGCTGAGGGGGCAAAAAATGTGCTGAAGATCCTCGGAGGGAGTCGGGTCCAGGATCGCAAGTTTCTGGCTGAGGTAAGTGGATACTGCTCAGACCTTCTTGAGAGAGTGGTTTCATCCCTCAACCTTAGTGATTTAGTGTGAATGAGGAGAGTTAAGCAAGTTACTAATTTAAGAAGTTCCTGTCTCTCTGTGAGGACAGAATAATGATGATCACTTTCCCTTCTAGGGGTAGTGTTCCTTCCTTTGGTGAAATTTCTCAGGAGTGACACTGATGGAGTGGTCAGGATCTGGGGGAAAATAGATGTTGTCCTGTTAGAGCTTTTTAAAGCTTACTCTAGTAGTTCCTAAATGATCAATAGTACCTGGTCTGGGGGCTCTACATCAAAGACTTCTTCTTGCTTTCTCCCCTTGGTAGGCTCAGGGTCGTTTGCAAGAGTCCTCTCAGAAGATTGACCTGTTGCGCTTGTCCTTGGAACGTCAGCTCAGTGAGCTTCCTCCTGATCACCCAAAGAGAGCACTCATCAAACAGGAGCTCGTTAACACTTCCTCCCTGGGAGCCAGGCATGGCAGCATCCAACCCACCTCAGTCATCAAACCCACAGCCCTTACAGGTACAGGAATCCTGCATGGCATGTTGTTGTGAGGAGGGTAGAGGGAAAGATGAGTTGTATTTCTTCTCATTGTTGTCATGCCACTCGTTATATGGACGTTGGATTTTCTAGGAACTGGGTTTGTATCTCCCAGGCCAGGCAAAGCTTTCTGAGATATGGGTTTGCAGTCTGTTAATCTGGAGTTGATTTGAACTACATATTAACCAAGAAATCGTGAATCTGAGAAATTATTGGACCTCTGACTGAAATAACTTTTTTACATAACAATATTCCTTACTCTCCTAAAATTCCACAGGAACACTGGAAGTGAGGCTGATGGGGTGTCAGGATCTATTGGAGAATGTCCCAGGCCGTTCTCGAATGACAAGTTCCTCTCCCATCTCTGGTAGCCCAAGTGATTTGAGGTCCCTTTCCCGGACAAGAGTTGGCCTGGGCATCCATGGCCGGGGTGTGGCAGGAAAGTACCTGCGGAATGAAGAGCCGTGCAGTGAGTATGGGGCTCCCTGTTGGCCTTTGAGTGGCACAAGGGAGCAAGGGGGATTCCCACTGTGGTTCCGAGGGAGCCTGGTATGAGTGTTGTTATAAGACACCTGATTCCTGCCAAACTAAGAGAAAGAATGAATGGTGTTATACCTGGTCCCAGGAGTCCTGGAAATTACATTTGCTTGGGATGTTCAGCTTCAGTGTGAGAGATTTTCTTTGGTGAAAAGTTATAATCCATGTTTTCTCGTTTGTCCAGATGAGGTCCTTGCTGTGCTCAAAGTGGACAATAAAGTGGTTGGTCAAACAAATTGGGGACCAGTTAACAACCAGGCATGGGACCAGAGCTTTGTCATTGAGCTGGACAGGGTAAGTCTGGCCCAGATTCCTGTGCTGTGTTTGTTTTTCCATTTCTCCTCACCTGATCTGTTTGTTTACTGCCATTCCACTTGATTCAGCTCCGTACTGCTGCTGTCCCTGTGTCCTTTGATGTGCCAGTTATCTCAGCCTTCCCCCGAAGGCAGAGCATCTCTGCCAGAGATTCAGCCTGAACAGCATCTGTTGTCCTTCTCTCCTTATCTGGGCAGTTTTATTTCATCTTATCAGCAAAGTGGCTCTCAGGGATTTCTAAACGTGGAGCCAAGGCAGCAACCTCCAAGAGGGTCTGTAGCTAAAAAGATCTGAAAACATCAAAAGCAGGGAAGAGAAGGACTCAAGAAGTTTTTATGCTCTTTATTTTACGGATTTATTTTTGTTGTAACAACAGCATGTATGTGCCATTTCCAGAGCACAGGGCAGGATGTAACCATTCTGATTTTTTGTTTGTTTGTTTTTTCTCCCCTATCCCACTAGTCTCGTGAGCTGGAAATTGCAGTTTACTGGAGAGACTGGAGAGAACTCTGTGCAGTGAAGTTTTTACGGTTGGATGATTTTCTTGATAACGAGCGTCACGGGATGTGCCTCTCGCTGGAGCCCCAAGGGATGCTTTTTGCAGAGGTATAAATGTAAGCTTTGTTTCCTTTTCAGAGGGCTCTGTCTGTCTAGGGTGCCTGCCCTGAAAGCAGTTGTTCAACCCAGAATAGAAGGAATGGAAGGAGCAATGATCTAGAAGGGTAAAATGACTCTTGAGAATCCCTTTGCATCAATATCCCATATAAGAATAATGAGCAACATGATATAATAGATGTACACGTGCCATAGCCTGGAGTGACTCTTCAGCTGCTCCACTGTAATTGCGTGTGTGTGCTGTGAAATTCATTGGAGTTTATTTGCCTTCATTATGAATCATTGGTGACACTTTAATTAAACATATGGCTTAATGGTCAGGATTGAATCATAGAGACTGTAGAATCAGAGATCCACGTTCCCTCTAGCTGTGCTTATTTTATCATCTTTCTGAGGCCAGTAATACTTTAAAGTACCATCAGTGAAGAGATGATCTAGATAATCCCTTAAAAGCTGTAGTACTTTGTCTTTTGTGTTGTGGTGACAGTTCCTGTGGTAATCTTTCCAAAGTAGGATCTGGACCTCATGTACCAAAGTCTGCCTTCTTGTGTTTTGTGGTGATTTGGTTTGTTATTTTTGGTTTTTGCTTCTGTGCCATGAACTACTGTGTTAGTTATCCTGCAAATGGATGTGTTCTTTATGCATGGCTTTACAAATTAGGTAAATTCTGGTGGGATAGGGATTAGTCTTCATTCTGGAGAGTTTCTGCATTGCAGGTAGCAGGAAATTCTAGTCTCTAAACCCACAGTGGAAGTGACAGCTGTTTAGAGACTGAAGCCAGAAAAACCCAGCCTGGATTCTGTGGGAGTGGCTCCCAATTTACCAAACAGGAGTGGAGAATTTAATGAGAGAACAGGCACGTGGGAAAGTCTGGATTTACAGTTTGAATGGAGAATAGTGACAAGTGCCCTTTGCTTCCCTGACAGGTGATGTTCTGCAATCCTGTCATTGAGAGGAAGCCAAAACTGCAGCGACAGAAGCGCATTTTCCCCAAACAGAAAGGTGAGGGGCTGGAGAACAGATTCTGGAGTTTCTGAGTTATAGTAGACTAGCATGAACAGGCTACTGACTGTCTGTCAAGTCTTCAGAGCTGGAATCTCAGATTTTTGGGATTTACAGACTGGAATAACTTGCATACTTTCTTTTTTCTCTGCAAATACTTTCTTGTGAAGCTGAATAAGGTAAAACTTCACATACTGAGATTTCATGGCAGTGGAGATAAATGAGATGCTATATTCTTCAGGAAGTAGTAAAAATAATATGCAAAAATATTTTTGTCTTTTTAGGACATTTTCAGAAACTTTTTATTAATGGGCTGCATGATTAAAATATAGATTTGAAATAGAAGAAAACCTGACCACTTTAGTACAGTGGTAAGTGTCCCCACCTGGCGTGTGGGAGACCCGGGTTTGATTCCCACCAGGGAGACAGTGTTAAGAGTTGAACTTGATGATCCTTGTGGGTCCCTTCCAACTCAGAATATTCTGTGATTCTGTGATTCTGACTTCAAATAAAATCGACTTTTAACATTTTATTAACTTTCAACTTGTGAGCTGTTACATGTGGGCTGAACTTAGGTGAAATAGTAGATCTGTTTCATCATTATTGAACTTTCTTCCCTGGAAAAACCCCAGTTTTCCAAGGGAGGGATGCCTTTTTGGAGAACACATGGGTTTTCAGGTGAAAACTATAATGTAACAGTACATGAAACTGCAATTCATGTGTTGTAATGTCACTGGTGTTTTGACTCTGACTTCTCCAGGGAAGGAGTTTCTTCGAGCTCCTCAAATGAACATGAATGTTGCTGCCTGGGGTCGCCTGATGATGAGTTTCCTCCCTCCCTGCAGTTCCATCAGCACTCTGAGCCCCCCACTTCATGATCCCACTCAATCAGACTTGTCTCCAGTTTCCCCACAAAGTCCTGGTGATTCACTGTCCAAGTTGAGTAGGTAAGTGTTGCTGGATGACACTCTGGAATGGGTGTAGGACAGATATTCAAGTTCTCTTGTACCCCACTAATGTGGAAGAAGACGCTGATGAGCAAAATGTATCTGTCTACACAAAAAGATGTACAATTTCTGTGCTGCAAAGGAAAGGAAATTCCACTCATAAATGTCTTCACTGGTTCAGTAACTCATCTGTGCAAGGTCTCAAGATTTCCTGTAAATTCTGGATTGTATTTCTACACACCTGTGTTTCACAGATTTTATAGCAGCAGAGGGCCAGTGTTGGAATGTGAGTCTCACCAACTTTTAGTTCATTTAGGACACCATATGTTTTGTTGATCCTTCACAGACTTGGTGTGAATCAGGGAGTCCTGTTGTCCAGCGATTTGGACTAAACTAACCCAGCAAAGGTGTCTGTGTACAATGCTTGGCCCTAAGGCAAAATCTCCTTTGATTCTGTCTTACAAATGCAGTGATTTCCCTGTGGCCAAGTTCACCTTTGCTGATGCAGCACCACCCAAGCCTCCACGCCTTTTCCTGATGGGCAACTCCAAGGAATCAACACCATCTCCTGCAGATTCTCCGGTAATCCCCCGGGCTCTGTTGGTTGCTGTTCTTTCAAGGCCCTCTTCTTCTTAGTTTATTACTGAAGAAATTCACTGTACCACTGAGGCTGGGGCCTCCTCATTAGCTGGGTGATCTCCAGGGATTCAGAATCCAGAGTCTTCACAAAGACTTTTGTTGCATTTTGTTGCTTTTTTAATAATTCTTGGAGAAGCAAATTGGAAGGTAGGTTAGCTTAGGGTGTCCAGAGCAAAGAATGGATGACTACAGAGAAAACAGGGAAGGAGGGCCAGCAGGCTTCTAGGACCAGGTGAAATTCTTTGGTGTTAAAAAAGAATGGGCATCTCTACTTTTCTAACAGTAAGGAGCATGAAAATTGCTTTGAGTAATAAAACAGTTAATGACCTCTGTTCTACCACGTCTTACCCTTTCTTACTTGGCTTTGGTGATAGAGGAAACTACATTCTTTGATCATGGTGACCCTTGACGTGAGAAGTTTTTTTTCTAGGAAGGAAATGTTCTCCCCTAGACTTTTAAAACTGTTTATTTTAAAAGGTTTGACCTTATAAAAAATATTGTACATGAGAATAGTTCTGTGCGCCAATAGACAACCTGTTTTCGTGCTGCTTTCCCCTAAGCAGAGGCAATGACCAACTGCAAGAACTTGTCAGTGATTATGCTGGATCCTGACAGAGAACAAAACTTGGATGTGGGTGTTTAGGTCGGATTCCAGAGGGTGACCCACTGCATGTTTCTGTCTCTTCCTAGTGCCTGAAGAGGCTGCATGTTGAGAGGTCTTGCAGCTCTGCCCTAACAGGATTTCAAATCCCGACGTCTCCAAGGTAACTATGGACAGCATGAGCTGTTTCGGGACACAGGTTGAAGAGTCACTGGGCTGAAATCTTTGAGCATGCAGTCCAAAATTCTGCTCAAGGTGTACTTTGGTTCACTTCTGTCTTTGGCAACTCTTCTCTGTTTGTCTGCAGGAAAAAGACAGTTCAGCTCGAGGACTTTCACTGCATTGCTATGCTGGGCCGTGGCCACTTTGGGAAGGTAGTACAGAAGGGGTGCTCTGTGGAGGAGGGCAGTGGGGCTCTGCTTTGGGGTCTGAATAGAAATGTTTCTGTGAAGGAGAGATCTGTTGCAATGCAGAGACAAACCCAGCCCAGCCACACACGCAGCTGAAAACTGTTGATAACAGTCAAAATTCCTGAAGTTTTGTGGCTTCAAGTACTGGAGAAAACTGTCCTGGGAGAGCCAAGTCATTTCATAAAGCACACCATTACCATTCCTTTAATTATCATGAGGATCACTGGTGGGATACCTCCATTCCCAAAATCTGTGGGCATAGTTGCTTGCTGTGAGAGCTCTGAGGTGCTCACAAAGCCCTGGGCCAGCTGTGAGAAGAACATAACTCACACTGACATCCTCCTGCCCTGCTGCAGCACAAGAAGCAGAACAGAAGAGCTCCCTTTACAGAGTTCCTTGAGCTTGATTTTGAGAGTGACTGTCTGGAGTGAAGCTGAAGTAATCCAAGAAGGAAACACGGGATTTGTTTGAAGTGCAGCTTTTCTGTTGTTTTTCAGGTGCTGCTGGCCCAATACAAGGCAACTGGGAAACTGTATGCCATCAAAGCCTTGAAGAAGAAAGACATTATTAGGAGAGATGAAATTGATAGGTGAGCTTTGTCTAGGGATGGTTCTATTGCCAGAGCCTACATTAACACACCTGTAATCAAGTGTTAGTAGGTATGATGTGTACTGGCCATGTACTGTTAATGTAAATGTGATCTTAAATCTAGGGAAACCAAAATTAGGAATAGGGAAGCAACAGGATCTAACTTTTATAAGAATGACACCTGAGGAACCCTCCAAAACTCAAGGCTTGGAAGTGTGTAAGATAAATGTTTGCAATAGCCCTCACTTTTTATTTCTCTGACTTCAGCTGTAAAGATTTTCTCCTTCATCCTCTTTCTCAAAACAGGCTTTTCTGCTGTGTTTTAACATTGACGTTTTTGTTCTTTGATTCCTGGCAGCTTGAACTGTGAGAAGCGAATATTTGAAGTGGTCAATTCTTCTGATCACCCATTCCTTGTGAACATGTTTGCGTGTTTCCAGACCCCTCATCATGCCTGTTTTGTGATGGAATACACTCCAGGGGGGGATCTCATGATGCGCATACACGAGGATGTCTTTCCAGAGCACATGGCACAGTGAGTTAGAACGAGTCTAGTCTCTAGGCACTATAAATTTTTAACTTGAATCCTATATATATATATTTTCTGCTAACTATTTCTGTCTTTTAGGTTTTATACAGCCTGTGTGGTCTTGGGGCTCCAGTTCTTGCACGAGAAGAAAATTGTTTATAGGTAAAGCCACAGAGACTCAAGTTCAGCAACCTGAAAGTTGATTTTTCCTGTAGCTGTGTCTGGAGCTCACTGTCTTGCTGGGGTTTCTAATCTTTCTGTCTGTCTTTATTTCCTCCCCTGCCTGTCGCTATCAGCATGTTCATCGTGCTCACAGTAAAGAAAGTCACCTAGAAGCAATTCATCTGGCATGTTGCAGGTGATTAATCCTCTGTGACATGTCAATACATTCTGGGGGGCACCTGTAAGTCATTGCTTTCTTTTTTACTCTGATAGTCAAGTAATTTGTCATGCTGTTGTGGGAGCTCTTTTCCAGATGAATAAGCCCTACTCAGCTCTAAGCTGCTTTGTGAGCCTTTCATTAGGAGGAAAATATCAATAAATTAAGGAGAATCTTCCAAATAGTGCGTGATTTAAACCAAATGTAAACTTTAATAATTTTACATTTTGTTCTCTTTATTAACATCTTCTGTCTCTTACAAAAAATATGTTGGATGGCAATTGTGAGACTTCATCCACTGGTTTCTTTCCTCTCCTTTCCCTGCAGGGACCTGAAATTGGATAATCTCCTTTTAGATGCTGAAGGATTTGTGAAGATTGCAGATTTTGGATTGTGTAAAGAAGGTGGGTGATTGGAGAAGCTGAAATTGAGCCATGAGGATCTGTTGAGGATCTGGGCTTTAGTAGGCGGATGTATGAAAATAATAAATAAAACACAACCAAAAAACTCCAACAAACCAAAGAGTAAACCCCCCTCACCTACCTGGCCATGGTGAATCTGGGAAGAGTACTTTGTCCTTTAATCTTCAGGAAATTAGCTTGTTTGTTCAAAGGTGCCAGAATATGGGATGCTGTACAATGTGTACATGAGTAAATGAGCAATGGCATCTGCAGGAAGTTTCCTTGGTTTTGCTGTTTATTTAAGCACTGTCTGTACATTTATTATTTGCGGGGGGCCTCAGGTTTCACACTCCCTCACTGGCATTTAGAAGCCTTGATGAGGACACTTGCCCAGGTAACAATGTCAGGAGACAAACTATGGCTTTCAGAAGGTGAAGCTGCCTGTCACCCATTCATTAATGTGTGCTGGACTTTACAAAAATTTACAGGAATGTTTTTACAGGAATAGGTTTTGGAGACCGGACAAACACCTTCTGTGGCACCCCTGAATTCCTGGCTCCAGAAGTGCTGACAGACATCTCGTACACACGGGCAGTGGATTGGTGGGGACTGGGTGTGCTCATTTATGAGATGCTTGTTGGGGAGGTAAGGCCACCTTTCCCTCAGGAGATCTCACTAACCAGGCTTGGGGAACTGACCAACTGAGAGAAAATTTTGCTCAGTGTAGCCATGTATTTATTAGAACTTCAATTACACTTTTCTCATTCATGGTGCTTGCCAAACACTAATTAATCCAACAACTCCCTGCTATTCTCATCCCTGTTGAATAGTGAGGAATGAGTGCTATGTGGATTAAGTAACAGAATGTCCCAATTGCAGTCACCATTCCCTGGAGATGACGAGGAGGAGGTCTTTGACAGCATTGTCAATGATGAAGTTCGTTATCCACGATTCCTTTCGACTGAGGCACTTTCTATCATCCGTAAGGTAATGGTGGGTCTCTGGGAGCCTGAGGAATTTGCATTTCCTGTTTGAGGGGATCCAGGGGATCGATTCGGGCCAGACAGCATTGGCATGTGTAATCTGGAGCTGCCTACACAGACTAAGGAAACATTTAACATTTGCACATATTTTCCTTTCTTTATCATTGCATAAATGCAGTTCTTCTGTCTAAGGATGACTAAGCAGGCTGCTTACTGCTCCTGCTAAGTCTGACATGTAGAAGTGTTGATTCAAGGGCAGAAATGTAAGAGCCATTCAGTGGAGGTGGCTGCATTCAGGTTTTGAATGTGACTCCCTAGTCACAGGTGCACAATTAAGCTGAGATGCTTCATGCAGTTTATAGCAGGCATCTTACTGCTGGTGGCAAGTTGTTTACGAGGAACTAGGTCTGAGCTATTCCTGGCTGATGATGACCTTGGTGCAAAGTGAGAGTGAGAAGACTAAGGGATCAGTTCATCGCCTTCCTTTTGTTTTTCTTCCTGGAACGTTATTTCTGCCCATCCTTGTTCCTGGTGTTTAAATTTGAACTGATATTTCTGCAGCTGCTTCGGAAATGTCCAGAGCGCAGACTGGGAGCGGGGGAAAAAGATGCAGAAGAGATCAAAATCCAACCCTTTTTTAAGGTAGGAATCTGCTTTATCCCTCTCCCTCATCTGCTATGTTTGGTGAGAGTGATTTGGTCTCTGTTGGTATTGAGGCACATTTCCATTAGTTATCAGTGAGATCTTAGTGGTAGTTTGTTGTACCTCATTGCTCCATTCAGGAATATGTGTTTCAAATCATGTTTGAAATGACATCTGTAAGCTGCCAGAGCCCCTTTGTTATTTCTGATTGTGCTGCTTCTATGTACAAACATATCTGACTTTAGAGACATCAACAACTACTCCTTTTTAAATCCGACTGCAGCATCAAAGATGTTGTCTAGTGTTGACAGTGATTGACAGGCAGGGTATTTGATGTCACCTGCATTTATCAGTCTGGCCCCTTCTCTCACAGGGAATTGACTGGGATGCCTTGCTTGCCAGGAGACTGAAGCCCCCCTTTGTGCCCACGTTAAAAGATCCAACTGACATCAGCAACTTCGATGAGGAGTTCACCTCCCAAAAGCCAATCCTTACTCCTCCCGAGGAGGTTGCTGTCCTCACCCGCAAGGAGCAGACTGTCTTCAAGGACTTTGACTTTGTTTCCAGACACCTTTTAGATGTGTGATTCCTGTGCTGTAAAAATCGTGGAGAGATTGTTACCACCTTGAAGAGAGCATAAGGAGGACTTGGCACAGGCAGCGGAAAAATCAACAGGACCCATAGAACAGGTAGTGCTGATGGCCCCAGTGCAGTGCCCTGCCAGCTCAATTAACCTGCTCTGAGTTTTCCATCCTCATTTGTTGGAGGGATACTGGAAATCAATTATCTTTAAGGAATAATTAACATTTGACTGGATGTATCTTCTGCTGTCACTGAGCGTGGATGGAAATTTGGAATTTAAGTTGGACTTGAATGAAAACAAATCATCTCTGCAGCCCAGGTTACTCTTTGCAAAAAGCCTCAGTAAGCAGTGTGGCTTTTTGAAGTTGTAGAGTAGTAGGGGAGTGGCCACTTCTCACTTATCTTCTGGAGAAGAAATGCAGCATTCCCTCTTGGTGAGGATTTTATTTCCCACGCATAAATATGTGTGTGCCAGACAAGGAATGAATTTGAACACAACCAAGACAATGATGTTTTATAGTGATCCAAGTGATTTATCATCTTAAGGAAAATTGTGCTCTTTCTACTTCATCAAGGATGCCAAATCTTAGCTATTGTTTTTAATTATATAAAACCCCACAGCTTTGCACATGTTTTTTCCTCTTTTGAAAATAAAGATGCCTTTCCTTATGATAAATGTTGAGCTTTTCATCTCCCTTGTGATAGCTGAATGTTTTATATCGGGGCTAAGCCACAATCTGCTCAACAGAATTTTATCTTGGTCTGTAAATGTCAACAGTAATATTTTCTTTCTTCCTTCTCACTCAGGTTGTCTGTGTACATATTGCACGGTGTCCTCAGCTGTCACATACCAATGACTGCAGTCAGGTTGCCTCTCTCCAGATTTTATCAATGTGCATATCCTGTAGCTTTTGGGGGGGACAGCTGGGAGTGTTAATACTGGAAAATCAGCAAGTTAAAGATGATTTCATTTGCCTACCAATTACACTTGATAAGATACATTTTAATCTCTTGAATTCATAATGTCACTTTATTGGGCAAAAAGGGAAGGGTCTTTAGAGCTGAAGCATCATCACACTGATGACAAGCAGGGACACACAGTCATTGCTCTTTAGGTTGGTCCTTAGCAGGTGTAGACAGGAGAGGGACTAAGGCAGCTGTGCTGATCTGGAGATAAGGATCTAGGGAACTGGCATTGTGAAACCAGGACTGGTTCAGCTGCTTCAGAATTCAACAAGGTAAGAGCCACGTTTGTGCCAGGCAGAGATGTTTCACACTGAACCTGGACTTCCTATTTTCAGAGCCAAATACACCTGCTCCTGAAAAGTCCCTGGTACAAAGATCCTTTCAGCCTGGCAGGGCATTGTCTCCTTTAAAGCAGAATGCACCTTTTCCTCACTTGTGTTTGGGTGGTAACAGTTTCCTGCTGGCCCCTGTGGTGTGTTTTATGACTTTTAAGGTCAAGGTCACTTTAAAGTGGGAAGTAGCACAATGGGTTTGCTAGCACATGTGAGACCTGGAACTTGGGCTCAAAGAGAGAGGCATAAAAAACTAAAATATACATAATCAATATTTTATTTTATAATTTATTGTTAAAAAATGGCAAATTACCATCCCAGTGCTTTTTTTAAAGAATTACACAACAGAGCAAAACTGTTTTGAGCTGTAGTATGTGCCAACAAATTTTTACTTGACTGATACCTGATGATCCATACTTTAACAGCCAACACAGTGACACAAACAAACTGCAGAATCCTGGATGGTGTTGCATTCTTACAAAAATAATCCTTAGTGTTCTGGTATCTCTTTGCAGAATTTCTACCCTGAACAAACCAGACTGGGCACAGATTACAGACCCTGGAGTTGGTCAAAAAAGTGACCTGCTGGTTTTACACTGCTTTTGGACTGTCATGCTGTGTCAGTGACTACACTGTCCCTTCATGAGTGTTCATCAGATTCAAACCCTGAGTGTTCCTGAGCCAATTAAGGCACAAAGCAATTTTAACTCATGTTTTGTTGTGGTGGGTTTTTTTTGGTTTTAACAGAAAAGGGTCACGACTACAATTCACACCCCAGCCTTTTCTGCTTATAAAGCTGAAGTTGGCCATCCCAAACTTCCTTGTAGTTCCCCATGGAAATCTGAAGTATGACCTTCTATTTCACTGGAAAACAAGTACTGTCCTGAAAGCTGCCAGCACCCCTCATCTCAGTGAATCAACCAGGACCTGGCAGCTTTCCACTTGCACTGAAATTATATTCTTTTATTACAATCTCACCAGGATGTTGAGGTAGTAGTAGTTTTACCAATAACTCAGTAGCCAAGCAATACTTTTCTGCCCAAAGGAAAGTGGATGGTATTATTCTTCGCTGACTCGATTCAAAATAGTCTGTGAATTGTTAGCAGCTTCATCAATTTAGAAAAAGCTGTGAGGAAGCTGCTCAGGGCATCACCAAGTACAGACTAATTATCTCATAAGCTGAGCTGGGTGTCTTACAGCTGCTTCTCATGCACATTAACAGTATTAAGCCTCAAAGCTTTGTGGAAAGCACTAAGTTGAGGCATGTGGACAAAATGAAATTTGCTTTTTACTGTCTAAATATTTACTCAAGTATTTCTATTACGTCCCCAATGCTACTGACAAAAGGCACTGCCGTTCTCACAGTCAGAACTAGGCTGAGGAAAGGCCACAGGAATTATGTTGATCCTGGCTGGTTTTGTAATAGCTGCTGTTTCCTAGCAGCAAAAGAAGCATGTGAGACCTTGGAGAAGAGAATCCTTCAGGAGATGTGGATGCAGTTAACAAAAGGAAGTAAATTTAGAGTTACCAGGAATCAGCTCTGCTGGCCTTGGCCTTTGCAGAACTGGTGTCTCACCTTTAACAGTGTTACTTGTGTACAAAAAATAACCCTGGCTATCCCTAAGATGTCCTTTGCAGGCTGAGCAGGTTCCATGACGTGTTAAAGTTCAGTGCAAGGAAGCTGCAGCAATTGCATTAGCAAAGCCTTGCCCAGCAGCTGCAGGTGTGCAGGTACTACTGGGGCTAGACAGGCTCACTGTTCCTGTGAAAATAGATTTTCTCCCATGCAGTGAGGTGGCGTGAACAGAAGAATCTCCAGAGGTTGAGGATTATCCCTTGGTCAAAGGGATTCTCCAGCTCGGAGTGGCGCAGGTAGGAGATGCGGTGGTGGGACATGAACTCCCAGGTCGTGGTGTTGCAGGAGATCAGGTACAGGTGAGACACAAGCAGCAGCAGGACCACAATGGTGAATATGACTATCAGCAGGAAGGACAGGACGAGGAAAATGTTGTGCTGCAGCCACTCCCAGGACTGTTCAAAGTAGAGGCCTGACCTTTCAATTCAAAGATAAATGAATCTGCTGTTATGGGAGCAAAACCGATGACACATTTAAGTTTCATTCTTAACTAGTGAGCTGCTGGTAAGCAACTACAGAGAGTTAGTATACTATAAAGCCCTGCACCAGTAGGGACTGGAATCTAAGAAGTTCAGAAGACTCTGGTTCCCCTGACAGCTGAGAGACAACTGCCTTGAGAGAACTCCTCTCCTGGACAGCTGGAACCCTGCTGGAGTTTCCTGCACTTGGATTTGCAAACAAAGATCATGTTACAGTAACTGAAGCAAAAGGAACAATGAAACCTAAATAATCAGATTCTACTCAAGATTAGGGGGCTCCAGGATGCAAATGAGGGTGAAGATCCACGGCCCATCCAGTCACTGCTGTGCTCTACGCCAACCCTCCCGTGGGCCTTGAGAAGCACCACAACCATCATCAATCCCAGAGGTCCCAATGCCACCTCAGGCCTTACCAAGCAACGTGGCCTCCCCACAGCAGAACCACAAGCTGCACACTCAGGTAGCCTATGAAGAGGGGGTGATTCCTTTCTCCTACGCAGTTCTCAAGCCAGGGGCAGTGATGGTCGTAGCGCCGCACGCAGTGCTGGCACAGCTGGCAGTGCCTGGCTCTCAGGGGTTGCTGCAAAACAGAAACAATCAGGAAAAAAAACAAACAAAAAACAACCACTGGCAAGAGTCCAGTGCTGTCCCGCTCTGTGTTGGGTAGAAGAGAATATAATGCAAAACTGGCTTCCTCCAGAGCAGTGATGCTCCTTGTGAGACAACCCAAGGGGATCGCGGTTCCCCTGGCACAGACCCAAACGGGTGGGATTCACATTAAGTGACTGTTACTGAATAGAGTGAGGCAGGGATGGGATGGGATGTTTTCTGGAGATGCACAGAAGAGGGAAGTGTCTCTGCTTCTGTGGGAGTCCAAAACACTTGCACAGGAAAGCAGCTCAGGTACCAGGAACAGAGAAGATGAAACACTGAGCAAAGTAGTGTTTCCTAGGATTACTCCCCTGAAGCATAATAAATGCTTTGCCAGCTTTTTCTCTTGCAATAAGCTCACTTTTCCTGGGAGATACTTGTCAGGAGTTCATGGAAGCTGGGAAAATGCTTAATTTTATTAACCTGATAAGGATCACTCTGAAAACAATCCTTTCTAGGCTTTAGGCAAACTGTTTTAAGAGCTAATTAAATTGCTCTAATTTCTCCTTCATGCTATTGTTTATCATTTCGGCCAAGATTCTGTTGTTTAAGGCCTCCAAACAAGCTCACAAAAATGAGCAGTTCCCTTCTGACAATCAAGGTATTTTCAAAATAACCTTTTTGATAATACTGTAAGGTCTGGTTGATATGGCAGTAAGAAGGTGGAACACAATTTTTCTGTGGTAAAAGAAGATTCTTGTTTCTAGAAGCCCAAAGGGACTTGTTTCAGCCTTGGAAAACTGGCCTTTGGGCCAATGTCCATCACTAACACGTGTGTAGCTACACAATCTGCCTGGCCTCCTCTGAGGGGCAATGATGGAGCAGGAAAACACCAGCAACTGCAGCAGAATTAAAAACCAAGCTGTTCCAGCCTGTTTTGGATGCCCACCTTCACCAGGCAGTAACCACAGCGCCGCAGCTTAATGTCACCTGGAACCTGGGGCACCACCAGGCCTCGTCCTTCAGCCTCCTCTGCCTGCAACAAAAGAGAAAGGAAGGGACTGAGGAGGGTTTGTGTGGTGCTGTCTTGGCATGACTGAGATGTCTTGCTGCTTCCTTGTACTTAACAGCTACACACTGATGGTTATCATTAGGAATGTTAAACAAAAGAATTCCTTAGAATTCCTACAGAAGCTGCAGCCAGTTGTGGTACAGGGAGAGAGAACAGGCTCCTGTAATCATCCAAAGAATGTTTGCACAGAGGCAGAAATAACTGTGGGTAAGACACAGTTTGGGACGAACCCAAGCCCTCACTTCCAAACACAATAACGATGCCTTTTCAGGATAAGCCGTGCTACTTATTCGTACACAGCCAACACTGCCATTAATGATGGATGACTAAGATCAATGATGCTTTTATCTCGCACAGGCTGTAGGGCAGTGAACCTCAGGGAGATCATCAGTTACTGAAACTTTGCATCTCCATTTACCTCACCGTAACTTGTTCGTGTACGTGTCCTCTGAGAGAGCAACAAATCCATAAACAGGTCAATAAATAGAGCTGGAGAGAGCACTCTCTGCCAGGCCTACCCTTCAATTTAGGGTTTTTTTGCACTTGTACCACATAGCAGTGGTTAGAATGTAATTGGTCATTTATACATTCCACGGGCCGTTGCAGCCTTTGTTGTAAGAGGCCACTTGGGCTCAAATGGCACAGTCGCAGGGTCAGTGTGGTGTGAAAGGCACATTTAAAGTCTATGAACCCTATTGCTGTTACAAAATAAGGATGGGAGACAGCCCGGCCTCATCTCTAATGGCCTGTGCATGTTTCCTGGGCGCCAGCACAACAGAAACTGTTTCACATTGTTCTTACCCAGCAGAGTGGAAAAACCACCTCACCACTTTGTTCCTGTATGAAGGGATTTACCTTCACTTCCTCTTCGGGCTTCACAAAACCCGGATCCATGAGAGACACCTTGAAGTACATCAGGACGGAGCACAAAACCAGCGAGACGAACCCCAGCGGCTGCAGCAGCTCCCCGCGCTCCTCTTGCTCGCGCAGCTCTGGCAGGTACCCAAAAAAGACAAGTGAGCAGCGGCTCCTTGGGAAGCGGCCGGGATTCTCCTGCCCTTAGCAAAGGGACCCCGCACCTATGGCAAGGGGAGGAAACGGGGGGAAACCGGGAGAGGCTGAGAAGGGGCCGCACAGCCCCGGCCCGGCCCCGCCTCACCCGTGCGGTGCAGGAGGAGCCCGAGCGCCAGGGCCGCGCTCAGGGCCGTGTGTGCCCCCCGCACCCAGAGCCCGCCGGGGCCCATGGAGGCAGCGGGGCAGGGCCGNCGGGGCTCTCCTCCCTCGGGGCGGGTTCCGCTGCCTGAGGCTCGGTTGCCCCGAGGAACCCGGGTTTGCTGCCTCCCTACCCCCGCAGGCTTTTCCTCCCACACACGGCCGGCTGCGCCGGGGCCTTCCCCGGGGGAAGGTGTTGGTGGGGGTTGGACGGGACGATCTCCAGAGGTCCCTGCCAGCCCTGACAATTCCGTGTTTTCCCTCAGCCCCTTCCCACGTGTCGTCCCGCCCCGACCCCGGGCTCCCTGGGGCTGCCGGGCTGTTCCTGCTGGGCAAACTGCTCCGCACCTCCGGCAGGACGGGCACTGCGGGCTGTGCACAGCGAGGGGAGAAGGGGATGAGCAGCCGCTGCCGTTCCGAAGTTGCTCACGGTGGTGCCTGAGGGGTTCCCTGGGGTCTCGCCGATGCGGTTATTCCGTGTGTGGGTTTCCATCCCCCGGGAGGAAGCACAGAGGCTGTGCCTGGCCCTGTTAACCGAACGGAGCCTGGAGAACGGCAGAAGTAACCCGGGGAGGGGTTTGGTCTGTAGGGAGGAGGCTCCCGGCTGAGCGAGGTGGTTGGACTCCCCCGACAGCCACCGACTGAAGCAGGTGTGTCTAGAGAAATGTCCCTTGTCAGCTGAAACAGACACCTCACAGCAGTTCCAGTGCACTTTAGGTGTGTTTTTATCTCTTCCTCGTGATACAAAAAGTCATGGTAACTACAGCTTAGATGTACACATTTATACACTTCGAGTGCCTCTCTAGGGGAGATGAATCCCATCACAGTCCTGTAGAAGTTCCTAAATCACTGCTTTCGCTTTAAACTCTTTTCGGTTTTAACACAGATGTACCTTACTTTAGTGACCTTCCTTCCCAGCAAAAATTTGCAATGAAAAATCACATTTTCTGCAAATTTGCCCTCCAGCACCTTAAAAGTAGCTGATTCCTTGGTACTATTTACCAAAAAAACCTATTATATTTTAGTCTCTTTAAGTGAGCCAGTAGCCACTTCCTGATTCCCGGACAGCACCAGACTCCGTGGGTCACTTTAATGGTTTACCAGGGACAGGTGGGTTGAAATGTTAATAAAAATTGTAGAGTCAATCTCCCAACAATCATTCAAATCCTATTGCTTTCTTTTATTTAAATTCTAGATAAATGCAGAAGCTACGGCTATCCTCCCTCAGACACCTCACAGATTGTACTGGTGCTAAAAAGAACCGTGGGTAGTGTTTTTCCTTCTTTGCAGAGAGGTGTAAACTTTAAAGGAGGCAATTTGAGTAGTAACCATATTATCCACTTGAAAGTGGAAACATTTTGATATTCCAGAATGATCTGTCCTAAGGAGTGTATTCTCAGGCTCTTTGTGATTAAAATAATTTGGTGCATGTTACTCTTTTTATCTTCTCCTTCACCTTTAAAACCCATCTTGCAGTGATCAGAGATAATCTCTGTCTCAAGGGTTTCAGCCTCAATGAGTGGTTGAAATCAGGCTCAGTTCCAAAAGGTTTCTACTAGCAAGGTTCTGAGTGGAGAATCTAGGTTCTCTTGGCATTCCAGCCAGGAATTCCATGCTGCTGGAAGCCTAAGGTACTTCTCTATGCTCGTACAACTTGGCACATTTTCAGAGGCACTTCAGGTTCACTTGATTCCTCCTATTCCGTTCACCTCGAGTCTGATCTTTTGGACTCCACAATGAATGAAGGGGCAGTTGAACCCTTCCAGGACCAGGGTCTTTAAGAAGAAAGTCACAATGGCCTTGGAGGAGATTGACTGAAAAAAAAAGCCAGAGGCTTTTCTTAAGTGGGCAGAAACTGAGCACTTACTAAGCTCAGGCTGTGGATCCATTACACAGTACAGAGCAGTTTGTACATTTAAATATTGTCCTTATTTTTTATTCTCCTCTCACACAACTTCCTAACAATACTCTCCTCCTCCACATCTCTTTTCTGTTGACAAACAATATTGTATCCCTTGGCATGATGAGAGGCAAAGCCACTGACCTGTATCATCAACACACGGCAGTTCCTTTCATTTTTAATTAAATATTTGACAGCAAATGGCCCAGTAATGTCCCTAAATAAACCACATTCACAGACCAAAGGACGAAGACACTGTTGAGCACTGGGTTTAATACAGAGAGGGTATCCAATGGATACAACAGAAAAGTTAATTCGTTCAGAATTGTAAGGAAGCAACAGTTGTGCATTTTGATTTTTTGCTCAGTTTCAACATGTACAAACATTTGAACCAGGCCCTCAGCATCAGGACACGGACAGAATAAAAGCAGACACTTGTTATAACCGAGGATATTTTCTTTCAGCAAAACGAAGAAATACATATTTGGTTAGCTTAAAAACTTTCTTAAAAACATGAGAAGAGTTACAGAGAGAATCAGTGACAGGTGTATGAAATCAAAACAGTCTGCTAAAGCAGAAGTGTTTCAGTTCAACAGGAAATCTCCCTCAATCCTTATTTAAGTGCTGTCTTCTCCTCCAGCCCCATGTTCTTTTTTTCATCCATTCCTAATGACTATTGTCCTCTATGCTCCATACACATGGTTGTCGTGGAGCCCAGCAGCTTCCCTACTTTCAATTCTCTTTTTCCAGTACAAGCTGCCCTCTCACACCTGAGCTGTGGCAGGCTCCTTGCTGAAGAGTCTCAAGAAAATGCCTTTTCTATGGATAGTGCCTGACTGCCGTTCTCCTGGAGCTCTTGCCCTGCTGGTAATTAATTGCCTTCTTCAGGTGATGAGCTCACAGCTCCAAGACTTTTCTTCTCCCTCATCCTTTGCAGAGACAGAGTGACAGCAGCAGAAGCCCAGCCAAGGTGACAAGCTGGGCAGGGATCACTGCTGCAGAGAATCATCTCTTCAGGAAGGTGCAGGAGCAACAGCCACCGTGCAGGTGAGTTATCTGCAGTGTTCTGATTGCCCCAGATATCAGTGCTAAACTTTGCTGGCTTGGTTTGGATGAGAAAGTCTGGTGCTGCTGGGTGCTGAGCATCCTACAAGGAGATGCCAGTCCTTGTAAGCAATTCCTCCCACAGATCTTGTAAAATGGAAGCACTCGTGGGAAGTTGCCCAGCAATTTGCTCTCCTGTCTGTTCCAGGGAACAGTCACCTGGCACTCTGCCTGCTCAGCCAGGGGGCACTGAAGGACAGGGCAGCCTCCAGCCAGGAAAGAAAGTCCACACAGGTGAGGGATCCTTTGTTAGCACAGTCTCTGCAGGCAGCTACTGAGTTGTGTTTGTGCTCTGCTTGCCAAGCTTTGCAATATTAAAGGAAATGCAGTAGTGAAAAAATGAAGTGTCTGAGTGGGCCAACAAATACTGAGCACAAGGAGCCTCTCTGTCATATTTTTACATGCTATGAACTTCTCTCCAGCTGGATTTTCATTTCACAGAGAAAACACTGTTCTGGTTTTCTAGACAAAGTTGGTCACTGGCTCTATAATTCTGTGTGGAGTTGAAGTTTCCTGGCTGATTCCTTTGATCCAGAAAAGCTGGAAGGTCTCAGAGGCTTCCCTGGAAGAGGCAAGTATTTCAGGATATCCAACTTCTCCTTTTATATTAAAGAACTAAGCCACTTTGCCCTTGCCTCCTTTGCAGAACATTGGTATGATGTTTGCAGGCAGCTCTCCCATTCTGTGCTCAGCTCTGGATCCATGGCAGCAATTAACTCTGTCTACAAAAAGTGCTTTCAGGTCATGGTACACTGTGCCTGTGATTTCAGTTAGGGAAACTGAGGTACAAACTAGTTTCAGACTTCCAATTACAGGAATTGCTGGACTGTGCTGATGTTCAGAGGATACCTTTCTCTCTTTGGCTCCTTACTGAAGGGAAGATGTCATTTTTCAGCTCACAAAGTCTATTGACTTGAAGACATGGAAGCTCGTAGGCAAAGCTTGTGTTACTCTTACAGAGATGGTGCTTCTTTTAACCTGTCTCAGAATTTACCCTGCTGGTGGCCTGACTCAAAATCTTCTTTGTAGTTCGCTGTGCCCAGTTGCAGTTTGCCTTCCCCGCGGGATCAGTGACAGATTTCAGCAAGCTGAGCTTTTCTGGCAACCTGGCCTGACTCCATTAATCTCCTTGTTGCTGGGAATTTGAAATCTTTTTATCCTGGTTCAGGCTCAGGTGGGTCTTGCTGAGGGTCTGTGAGCACCTTTACAGCGTGAAACAAAGCTTTGATGCAGCTTGGATCTTGTTAGTTTGGGATGCAGCAGGTGAGACTCCAGCAACAGCTGAACTCGTGGGGGCTCTGGTTTGAAAACCCCAAACTTTTGGGGTCTTGAGGCAGATGGAACCAAGCCATTGGTTCTTCATTAGCCTTGATGTAGTTGTGCTAAAATCCCAGAGAAAAGGCTGTTCCTCAGCTCCACTGTCTCTCCAGGGTGGCAGCTGCATTCTGGGGACAAGGCATTCTGACACCTCACATCTGTCCCCTTCTGCTCCACTCCCACCTTGCCAACATAGTCAGGAGTTTTTGCCAGGTAATTCAAGATTTTAGTGGCAGGAACAATGCCCACTAAATGGGCATTGGAAAGGAAGCAAACCTGGTGGGTGGCACTGGCCCATGAAAACTTCAGGGCAGCAGCTAAAGGGGATTAAAGAGCAAAGCCTGACTCCCCTAACTGAGGCTGGCAGTACTTGCAGCCTCTCTTAGTTCTGCATCTAGAAGGATGATTAGCAAATGTTACACAGAAAACAAATCTTGAAATAAGCTTCCCCATCTCAAAGCATTAAAGACACAAATTCTTGGGGAACAGGAGTAAGAGAGAGAAAAATACATTTCGAACGACTGCAAAAAGATATAATTCATCAAGTTTTGCAAATCTTATGAAAACAATTCAAAAGTGACACAAAAATATATATAAGTTTGAAAAATACTTAAAAGAAAAAAAAAGTACAGATCTCACAATACCAAAACAAATGACGTATGGTTAAAAAGAAAAATAAAAAGACATTGAATAACACCATGTTGGCAGAAAAAGTAAACCTTTCCAGGCAGTGTGTTCTGTCAGTTAAAGTGTCAGTCTGTGGATCAAGGATCTGTCTCTAACGTGCTCACAAGGACAACGTGAACTCTGAGCATTAGCAGAACCTCATAGCAGCGAGTCAAATCCGAGAGCGACGTGGACAGGGGAAGAGAGCAGCGAGTTACTGTGCTCAGAGGCCTGAAATGTCCTGCCTCACGTGGCCGTGGGCTCCTGCTATCAGGCATCAAATCTTTCCTAAATCCCTTCTAAGGGAAGGTCTGTGAATTGTCAAACCGTGGTGAGCAAGGGACTGCACTGTGCTGTTGAGTGTCTGGCTGTGAGAACCTTGGCCTTCGGCTGCTTGAGCCGTTACAGGTCTGGAGTGTTACAGGTGAAGACCAGCTCAGTGGGACTCTCCTCTCGCCTGCATCACAAACTGGAGGACATCACAGCTGCTGCTGGGAGCAGGGCTGCACTGGTAAGTGCTCCTGGGGTCAGACAGGAACAGGGGCCTTCTGCTTCCAAGAAGAGGGGGAAGGTGTTGGATGGCTATTTCATGGGATTGCCCTCCAAAGGGTGCCTGGAGACTCCCCAGTCTCCGCAGATAACTTCAGCACCTCCACTTCCAGCAGTTGTGCTGCAGTAAGTATCTGGTATAGGGATATTACTGCACCACTGAGCACAGCTTGTGCTGTGGAAGAGCAGAGCAGCTCCAGTCCCTTCCTGGGATTTGCACAAGGGGTACAAGCTGCTCTGGACCAGGGCCAAGGAGAGTTTATTATGAAGAGGGAAATATTCTGTTTGTAGCCCTTCCCCATGAAACAGAACACAACTAAAAAGGTGGTGAAGGTTCTGGGATGAAGATGCGTAGCCCTTTGTGAACAAACTTCATGCCTTGCTGCACAGGCTCCCTTTGAGAGAAAAGCTCTGTGAAGCCAAGAATGTGTAACTGGTTTTACTGGTCATCCCTGACCTTATGAGGCTGGGTGGGCTGACAGATCCTACTGTACTGCCAACAAGGACAAACACATCCCTAGACTTTATTGGGAATGTCTTACTTCCAAACAACCCACACACAGTTAGCAACACTTCCATTAATGCGAGTCTGCTATAAAAATTCTCAAAGGAGCGAAATAAGTTGGAAGATCCTTCTTCCCTATTTCCTCCATTTGTAAATATCACTAAAAGGTCAGTGTTTTGGTCTGTCTCTCTGGTATTGTGTCCCCCAACCTCTCTGACCAGATAAACAGCTCATCATTGCCTGTGGCCCCACTGAGCAGCCAATGCTGATTCAGGACTGGTGTTCCTGCAGACATTACAGGACCTCATGCAGTACAGCAAAAGGGAATTTTCTAAGAAGTGGGAAATAAACATGTCACACTAGTGATCACACAACTAGGTCTTCAAGCTTATGGTCATTTGAGGCTCTTTGTGTGGTCTAAAATAAAAAGGTTAAAAGATACATGATGTTGTTGTCTTTGTTGTTTTCTTTTTATACAGAAATCATACACACGGAACTTCAACCTGAAACTTCATGACAAAAAAGTCCACTAATTTAAGGAAAGCATTTTGTTGTGCAAAAAGTCCCTCCCCCCTCCCCTGTTCACCTTCATCTACTGAGGGTCTCACACACACACATAAAGTTTCCTTCCAACGGGCAAGTTGGTAAGAAAGAGTCCTCCCTATGTACAGTGAGTTAGAGAGAAGCTGGATACAGTGCTGGCAAGAGGCATGGGGTGATTGCCTCTATCTGGAAGTGTCCATGTTCTCCTCCTTAAAGTTACTGCAGTGCTCTATAACTTTCCTATGGATAAAACAAGGACAAGGAGAGAGGGTTTAGTTCAAAGCTTAGTGCACCTCAGTTGTGGGACAGTAAGGTGAGAACTGTCCCACAGTTGATCCCTGTGTAACTGTATCCTGTTTGTGTCAAAACCAGTAAACACCACACAAGCAGCTTAGCACTCCCAGTTTGGAATGTCAAGTCATGGTAGTGCACATCCACATCCCCACGTGACTGTTCATTCACCACCCCCACATCCAGATTTCCAGACACCTTCGAATCACAGGAGGAAACACGTGCACACAAATGTCATTCACTGTGTGTAACTGTGACTGTTTTCCAGGCCCCTCCAGCACTTGGTGACCCTTCAGCTGTGGGAACACCTGCTGCCCACCCACCAGGTATGTATTCCCAGCCCCTCTCTACCTCTCTTTTATATCCTACAGGTAAGGAACTACACCTCTCACTTTGGCAATGATCAGAGACTGCACTGGCTTTTAAAATCCTGAAAGGATGACTCCAAAGGAAGGTCACGTATGTGGGAAAGTTCACAAAGGTGATGAATTCTCTGCTGTTTGAAAAATGCTCTCATTTTAACTGTGCAGTCAGCAGTTTAGTGACAGACCAGTATGATTCCAGTATGATTCTGGAGACAGGGAGCCCACACAAGTATGGGGGACAGTGGTGATTGGAGACTATTGGCCTAAGAGCTGCATTGGCCATGTGGCTCCCTTGGTCAACAAGCCAATTCTATTTCCAATTTGCCTGGGAATGATCTGTGTGTATTGCCCACCTATAAACACCTCTGCTCTTCTCTTTTCATCCTCTTTTTCCTGTGTTCACGTCTTACCCCTCATACACATCAGTCTAGGCCTTGCTTTGGCAGCCTCACTCGATGGGGAAGAATAAAAACTAAACTAAACTGAATGTTTGTGGTCGTGCACTTGTGTCCTACCGGGCCATTTCCTTGGTCTCTTGCCGTGCTGAGGCCATTTTAATCATGTCCTTCAAAAGGGGAATCCCACCTTCTTTGATCAGCAGTGGGCAGTACTTGTCAGCTGCAGAGAAAGGAACAAAACAAGTCCTTGTGAACCCTCTCAGAGGGGGTACAAAGGGCGGCAGAAGGGGAAGGAGAAGGATCAAAGCAGTGAAGGAATTTCCTACACACCAAATCTCATTGGTTTTGTCTGGCTCTGCTGCCTGGACATCCCTGCGTCATTCAAAGAAGGTTTTCTCAATACTTGGCTAAACTGAGATGACTTTTTTTTGCTGACAGCCTCAGGTCCACCCCCTCAACTTCTACAGCGCAGAGGATGTGATTACAGAAAGGGAACTTACGGTAGACAGAGACCAGGTTGTAGAGTGCCCAGGTGGCCCAGTGCTGGCTGACTGGGGAGATCCCTTGTGGAAGAAGTCTAAGGATTGGTTCAAATGACCTGCACAGAAATATTGCAGAAGTTGTTAAAATCCAAGAGCTGCTGCTTTCAGCATCTTTGCCACTCACAGCAATACAAACTCTGCTCCAAGATCCCACAGCAGTAAATCCACTGGCATGCCAAAGACTCTGGCACAGAGGCCAAATCTGTGTCCCAGGGCTGGCAGGATTGCAGGCACCACCACTTCAGCACAAACACTGCCCAGATAAATAACTGCAACGAAGGCAACTGAGCCCAAGAACTGATTTCTATCCTCCATCAGTCATTTCCTTGTGACAGCTGAAGCCCAGCAGCACTGATCAGTCTGCAGAGGGGACAAAGCCAGACTATGTCCAGGCAAAGCTGGGACCACACGTGCAAGGGTTGCTGTGTTTCTTCTGACAACAATAAAGTGTCTATACTGTGGAATGGGCACTGGAATGTCAGTTTTGGACCCCTGCCAAGCACTAAGGGAATCCTGAGTACCCAATACCCTCTTACAGGAAGGGTTTTGGAGGATCCAAATACCCCCCAGAGAAGAATGAAAGCTACAGCACGTGACTTTTGGAAACAAACATACTTAAGGAGGTGCAAAAGACAGCAGTCTCAGAGCAAAATGCTTAGGCAGTCTCAGACAGATCATGAGTTTCACCAGAAACATGCAGGAGAAATCCTGATGGGCTCCCAGACTTCTCCCACAGGATTTCCAGGGAAGGTAAAGTGTCTAATTTCAGCAGCTAATGTAATATCTTTCAAGAGAAGATGTAAAACCCTCACTAAAGAATATGTCCCTGAGGATGTTTCTCCCTCACTTTGAAAAGAGCCTTCAAGCTGGGCTGTATCTCTCCCTTTCTGTCTGTTGGTATTTGCTTCCTGGGACAATCCTGGCTCAAGTTCGTGGGCCAAACTTTTCCACTCCTCACCTGTAATTGATATTTCTCCTGGAGTTGATATCCCAGCTCTGGATGGCTGCCCACATCCTCTTCACAACTTCCTCTCGGTGGGGCTCACAGATCCCCCAAGCCTCTGGGCCGTCAAACATGATATGGGAGAGCACTCCACAGGCATTGTAGGACACCTCAATCCCATCAGCTTTGCTCTCCAGCAGGTTGCTGCCAAAAGAGAACGGATCACTCAGAGGTGTTGTAATGTCTTAATTATATTTAAAAATGAACAAAATTTGCTTCTTATTGTTCAAGGAACCGTTCTCTCTCTGGTGGGCTCCAGAGCCCAGCTGGTCAGCCAGGCGCTCACCTGAACACACTGATGAACTGGGAGGTCATGAGCTGTGGGCGGAGCTCCTTCACCTCTGCCACGTTGCCCAGGAGGCCCAACATGTTGCGGTGCAGCTCCTGTTTCTCTGGGAATTCCTGGATGAGCAAAGGACAGGCTTGTACACAGGTAGGGCCGTAGAACAAGGAGCCCTGGGGAAAAGCTGTACAGTGCATCTAGAAAGGCTGGGTACTTCTGAGTAGTCAGCAAAGTTCTAAAGGGACTGTGAAGTGAGAGAATTGAGATCAGGGTTCACTGCTCACTGCTGCTCTGCTCGGGGGGTCTGAGCAAAGGTGGGGAAAGGGAAAGATGTGCTGAGTGTAAGTTCCTCTGTTCTTCTATAGGAGGATGTGAGAAAGAAGAACATATACAAGCTTTACTTTTCTGTCTGTGCAATGTAGGAAGCACTGCTTGGAGAGGAGCAGAGCCAGGGATCCTGCCCAGGCACCTGCATCTCCACTGCTCATGGCAGCCCCTCCAGACACAGTAAGACACACTTACTTTCAAGCACTCCAGGAACAGTTTCATGCCACTGTAGTTAAGGAACATCTCGCAGTTATCTGGGGTCTCATCAGTGATGTTCCAGAGGGCACTCCAGGAGAACTCCATCACCTGATCACACTACAGAGTCAAAGAAAGGGACAGAATCAGAGCTTTGCTAATGTGGGAGCCCAGTGCAAACCAACCACCTGTTTACTCTCTGGTATCACCCTAATGACTTCAGAGGTAAGAAAACCTTGTTATTCACTTTCAACTTGTCACCAGTGGAGGGGTTTTTTAATATTTTTGCCTCCCTATCACATTCCCCTGCCCTCACCCTGGGACAGGAAATTCTGCAGGGTCAGCTGAGATGTCTAGTGTTTGTTAGAGAAGCTGAGCTGGCACTCTGGGCTGATCTCCATGCCTAAGTCACACTGAAGAGAAAACTCTGTATGTTTTTCTGGGGAAACACTCACCGTTTTATCAGCCAACTTCTTCTGAATCAACTTTAGCATTGTCTGTGGACAAAGGAAGGGAAGAGTGAGGAACAGTTAAAAAATCATGGAGCTAAAACTTAACTGCTGTGGTACTGCAGGGATGACTATGGCGAATTTTCAGGCATATTTGATTTTGATCCCTAGTAGAGAACCTACTTGGTATCTCATTCTCTAAACCACTGGGACTGGGTTGTATTCAAAGTTGCAAGTATTCACAGAGCTGAACTATGCCAGGCCCTGAGCTGTTCAGTTCACAGTTGAGTCAGTTTTGATGTGTATGACAAAGTCTGGGATGGGGCATTACTGGACAGAACCAGTGGCCTCTGCAGCTCTTGCAAAAGGTGGGGGATATGAGTTGAGCTGGGAAGCTGATGCCCTCACAGCCAGCCTGTTCCTCAGATCATGACTTCCAGTGGTGGTATGAGAAGGAGAAGGTTCCAGGAAAGGTTGGCATTGCTGGGACACAGGTTCCCTCCTGTGATACTGTGAGGTTGGATCTTGTCTGGATGCTTTTGGTGGACTGCTGCAAGGGAACTCTGCTAGCCTGGGTTAAGGGTAAGTAGACACCTTGGGACCATACCAACCATGACAAACCCCATCTTGCCCACAGCCTCTTTGTGGTCGTTGTCCACCTGGCAGACCAGGGCGTTGCAGAGGTGCACAGCGATGCGCTGGATGGACTCATCCTGCCGGCTCTGGTTGAGGATGTTCAGCAGCAGCTCGTTGACTCGGCGGTACTGGAACTCCAGCTCCTCAGGGATGCTGAAGTTACACAGTGTCAGGCAGCAGTTTCGCTGTACCTGGGTCAGAAGGAAGTAAACGCTGGGCCAGGTGGCCACACAAACACAGACCTCGTCACCTCATATTTTCTTTCTGCTTGGTATTGAAACAACCTTCTTTCCTGACTACAAGTATTAAAATTTCCATTACCCTTCCATTCAGTGCTGTGCTTTAGCCATGCTCTATCAGTACCCTCTTCTCTCTCCCTGTTACTCCAATCCAACACAATTATCCAGGGCCCATTGCTTCCCAAGGCACTTCCTTGTGGCCTCCAAGCTCAGTTGGCTCCCAGTGCAGATATTTGAGATGTTTCTATTGACTCAATAACCCCAATGCCCACATCCATTTCACCCCACAGTCCGTGCTGGGTATGTGCTGTGTGTCACACACCCCTTGGCCACTATCCATGGATGTAAAGGGAGCCTTGTTATCATCACCTTCTTCCCCTTTTTCTGGGGAAGATCACATGGCTAAGGAGCACGCTGCATGTAATCCCCATCACTGGGTGAGGGCACAGAGCAGAGCTGGGCAACTGCTTCTTTGCCTTGGCTCACACCCTGGAACCTGGGAGATCCAGATGCTGACACCAGGCTAAAGACTTTATACAGGGAATCTGGAGCCAAAGGACCCTGGAGTGCTCTTACTGTGACCTCCTGGTAGGACTCCATGCCATTCAGCACCACCTGGATGACCTGGCGCCGCAGCTTCACGCTCTGCTCCATGCGGTACTCGGAGTTGGTCAGGTAGAAGAGCGCCGCGCTGCCCGTCACCTGGATGTTTTTGTCATCCTTGTGGCACTTGAGGGCTGTGATCACCAGCTGTGGAGAAGTAACATGGAGCTTCAGTGCCACTGACTTGCTGTGGAGTCTTGGAGCGACTGTTAGAAGGATTGTTAGAGTGACTGCAAGGAACACACGGCCCAGGCATTGAGGGAACACGCTTATGAAATGAAGGTACCCAGTTCCACTGCAGCACTGGGACTTCCTCCTGAACAGCTTGATATGGTTTCCCAGGGTGAAAAAAAGACTGGGACTGGCACAGTTTCCATTGTCAGGGTGAGGCAAAGGCTTACCTGGAGGGCTCTCAGCAGCTGGCTGCAGCGCTCGATGCGGGCGATGTCGAACAGGAGGTTGATGGCCCGGGAGGTGATTTCCGGCCGGTGCTCGGTGTAAGCCTCGATAGCATTCAGGACTTGCTCTTCATTCTTGTCTCCACTCACCTGGCATGGAGGAACAACAATAGTCAGGGAGGAAATGATGAAGGAGGAAAACCATCCTGAGAACTGTGAATGCTGAGAATTCCAAGTGTACAGCCTCCCTCTACCCTGCCAGTAGGATTCGGACCGGGATGAGACATAGGCTGAGTCACCTCTCAGCCCAGAGGGACTGGAAAGGGCACCCTTGGAGCAGGAGGATGCTGTTCACAAGTAAGACTTCTACTGTCTTAAAACCTTTTCTGCAGTCACAGACATCCTGATCTCCATCAGGCAGGATGATTTTTCCATGCGCTTCTGAGAGGCATGTATTTTAACCATTGTAAAAACCATGTGGGGTAGGTCTTGCTTTCTGGCAGATTCCCTGCATTATCCAGTAGTTCCTGAAAGGTCAGAGCTCAGCTGTTACACCCAAGACCCAAAGGACTCCACTTTACTGGCAGCCAGTACTTTTCATGTTCTTTCAACCTCTCCCAAGTTCCTACTGCTGACATTCCTGCAGCCCCGTTACCTTGTAGGCTGGAATATGAGTCAGGCGGCAGAGAGATGTTTCAAAAAGGCCCAAGAACTGGAGTGGTCGTTTCAGACCCCGGAAGGGAGCAATGCTGCTCTTTGCTGGCTCAGTGCTGGGGGAAAAAAACAAGAGATTGCTCATGTTGGTACCTTGTTCCTTCTGGTGTCAGCCCAGGTCGTCCTGAGTGAAGGGTGAATGTGCTGAATAGAACCAGCAGTAAGAATTCATGCAGATAGAATGCAGCTTTCCCAGGTAAAATTTGTCTTGGAAATTCACTAGCTGGAGTGAAGATTTCCTCTTAAAGGGCTGTGGGTTTCACCGATTCAAAGTATTGGCAAACTGGACTGCATGTCATCTGGCAGACCAAGTCTGCCTCTGTCAGCATCCAGGGAAGACTGGTTTTGCTGCCACCTTCCTTACTGACCAAGAGCCAGCTCTGGGGAAAAGGAGCCAGTACTGTCCCACTTATTTGCTTCTGTTCAGTAAGTGCTCCATAGGAGGGCAGAGTTCTTGGCTGAGCTGGAAAACCAGACCTCTAGCTATGCCTCTACCAGGATTTGCAAAGGTTGATCTGCCCAGTAACCAGGTCAAATCTCAAAATAGGCCTCTAGATTCCAAGTTCCTAAAGCACTCAGGCCTGCTATGAATACAGTGAGTCAGTGTATAAATGTTCTGCCTCAGAAGAGCCTGGATTTTAGTGAGGGTAAGAATGTTTTGTGTAGGAAGTATGTACAGAGCTTTGGAGGCCTTTCAGAAATAATCCTGCAGGAGATCCCAGGGAGAATGTGTGTGGAAAAGAACTGAAATACTTCAGACATGTATGGCAGGCAGATGGGATGATTTCTCTTATTGCTGTTACAAGTCCTTATGTGTGTTGCATACAGCAATCACAGCTGATTCTCACACCAGTCTTTACTGTCAAGGGAAGCTGGGAAGAGCTGTATCCTGCTTTTCACTATTAATTAGACCTGCAGAATTTGGGAACTTAGAGGAAGGAACTGCTCTTAATTCATCTTTGACTGATGTACCCAAGCAGACCTCAGGGACTGCTGTTCCCTTACCTTGTCTGGCCCATCTTCTCCTCCATGCTGGGGATAGTGCAGTTCTCCAGCATGGTGTGCCCTGAGATGTCGAGCGAGGTGAGGTTCACCAGGTTTTCCACAAACAGGTTTAGAACCCTCCGGGTCAGCTTGAATTTGTAATAACTGGACAGATGGTCTCGGGAAATATCCAAGTGCCTGCAAGTGACAGAGACAACCTCAGAGCCTGGGAAGCATTAGCTGGGGCTTCTGCCCCTCTACCAGAGGAAGAGGACAAGCCGGGTGTGATTATTATTATTTATTGTTATTATTTCCTTCCCAAGATAGAGGAATGTGGTTCTGCAGGCTCTGGCAGCAGCAGCTGGCCCTGTGTGTAACCAAAGCACACAGGTATCTGGTAGAGGTCTACCTGGAATGGAGCACAGTGAATCATCTGGCCACACATCACAAAAGAAATGGCTCCAGGCTCAGGAACTCTCTTTCCCAAGCACCATCCCAGCAGCCACCTGAGCATTTCTGCCTGGAGATTAAGATGCACCAGAAGATCCTTGCATGCCCAGAAACATATCTTGCCTTATCCCACAGATTAAATTACACAAGTTTTTGTCTGCTTCCCCAATCTTATAATATTTCTACCTCAGGCTATTACTCTATCCTGATTTCTTTCAAGTATTTAAATGCTTAATCTATTTTTGTTGCTGTTTTTTGCTGCTAAGGGAGCGGTGGTACAAAATGTCTTCTACCCATTGCAGACCAGGTTTCATTGCAAGTCACTGGGAGTTCAAGTACTTGGATTGAGAAAATGTTATGCAGGATGTTCCCTGAGCCTCCAGGGGGAATGTTAATGTGGTACCCCCTTGTGCCTGGGCAATGATGATGATACTAAAGCCATTGCACAGCATCCTTCCTGTGGATAGCAAGGCCTTTCTCCGTGGCTTGGGAAGTCTTGGATCCCTTTCCCAATACCACTGGGAGGTTTGAATAGCAATTGTCTCAGCTCTGGTTCAGGAAGTCGTTTCACTGTCAGCACTCTTGGGTCAGGAGCACCCATTTATAGACACTGCTCATTCCCTCAGCTGCCCCATCCATGCCCACTGGATCTACTGTGCATCCATTCCATGGAGCACACCCAGCAGAGAGGCTGAGCTCTGACATTGTCCCAGTTTTAACTCAGAGCAAGGCTTAAACCTGGGACATTCCTGTTGGACAAGTGGTCCGGGGGACTGAGTATCACAGTGTGATTATCACTATCTTGATTTATGTAAACATCTGTATTAACTTTTTTCTGCCATCTCTTGAGTATTGACCTGTTGTATTTTATTTGGCTGGTTGGGTGGGTGGGGGTTGGTTTGGTTTTGTTTCTTCTTTTTTGGTGTTTGGTTGGTTTTTTTGTGGCTGAGTGGGTGGATTGGTTTTTTGGGGAGGGGATGAGTTACTTTTGGTTTTCCAAGCAGAAGTTTCTGCTAAGTGGTGTCTTTTTACAAGCAACATTCAGGCTGCTTTTAGATGTGTCAGATATGTTCAGTGAGTCAATGAGTGAGCCTGTTCACAGGAAGGTTCACAGCCTGAACCCAGCAGTGAATGCCTCTCTGTTAGCAGGCAAGTAGACCATTCCTAAAAGACCTTTCCCTCCCAGCAGGAAAAGGATAAACAAGAAAGAAACAGATCTGCTGACCTGAGTTTGCGAAGCTGTGCGATCACCTGGATGTGCTCCTCTGAAAGGTCCATGTTGTAAAGCACTAAGGAAACCAGACTGTCCTTCCACTGGGTCAGGAATCCCACATCATTCAGCTGGATCCCCGAGAGATCCAGAGCTGCCAGGGAGGCCAGGGGCCGCAGCAGGGTCTCCACGTTCACCCCCTCGATCAGGCGGCCCAGGTTCAGGAAGCGCAAGCGGCTGAAGCCTTCGAAAGTAAAGTCCTTGACCAAGACCTGGCGCGTGGGGTTCACCAGACAGTCATCCTCACAACCCCCGGGGTTCTCCTCCTCGTAGAAGATATTGCAGCAGCCAAAGAGGCTCAGGGAGATCAGTGTGTGGCTGAAGCTCACCAAGGTCTGCAGGCTCTTGGCTGTCAGCTTCTCGCAGTTAGTCAGGTAGAGCTCAACGAGATCCTGGAAATAGGGAAATCAAAGGTTAGAGATGTTTCCCAGGTGAAGTGCCTACACCTCCCCCTGGGACAGCCAAAGAGTGTGCCCACCCCATGCCCTACAGTGGCCTTGGGAGCTGAGAAGGGAGAAGCTGATCTTATCCCAAGGAAAGTGTGGACAGTGAAGGATGGAGTCTTGGGAATCATTGTGCTTGGGATTCTAGCTGGTGCCCACACAGCAATGGCAGCTGTCAGTGCCACACCACCTGCTTCCTGATGGCCTCCAGGTCCTGGTCCTGCACAATCTGTTCCCGCAAGTGGATCCGAGCCAGCCTGGTGCTCCGTGGGTCTGAGAAGAGGGTGAAGAAGCTTTCATGGGGCTCGAAGATGCTGTCTGTCTTCACCAGCTCCACGTACCTGTGTGGGGCAATGGCATTAGACCAGCATGGCACAGGCTCAGCTACAGCTCAGGCACCTGCACCGGTGACAAGGGAATGTGACACCAACCCCTTCTTAACACCCAGAACACCCTTTGGGATGAAGGAGCTGAAGCCTTACTTCTTCTGGCACAGAACTGACAATCCTTGGGAAAATCTTGGGCCAAGATCTGTGCAAAGCTGTGCGTGTTTGCGAGCAAACAGGATTCTTGCAAGCACGGACTCCAGGAATTTATTACCTAGCTGTTTAAACTTAGTAATTTGATTTTTTTTTTCATTTTTTCAGAAAATTAGCTGGCCAAAGTTCTCTGCCAGATGCTGTAGTCACAAGTTCAGCCAAAAGAGACTGTGGCAGCCAATTCATATAAATCCTTGGAAACAGGTTGCTTTGTAAAGCTATGGGAACAGCAGCTTTAAAATTTAACATCTGTTAGCACTTTGCACTCTCACTTTTCTGTTTGGAGAGAGCTGTAAAGCTTCAGTGGTGTAAAGTGGGAGGGCTCCTTTGGTGCTTAACTGTCATTCCTGGAAGAAGTAGTGACTGTTTCACTCCGGCTTTACATTTTTGATTTCCCTTTTTACAGGATCTTGTTGATCTCTATCTGACTCACTTGGAAAGGGTGATTTCCACAGAAATTAAGAGTGATACATGGCAGTACAATAACCCCTGAAACGCTTCCTTTTGAAGTTAATGCAAACCCTTACTGCCAATATGACCAATGGGAAAAACCCAGCCCTAGGAACTCTTCCTCATTTCCCCCTGCCCTTTCCCATCACTTTTTGTGGAGAACTACACACTCCTTTCTCTGAGCTCCCAGCTCCTTTCCAAACCAGGCAAAAGCTTCCCCAAACAGGGCCTGAAACATACTCGTTGACCAGCTTGTCACAGATCTCACTGGGCAGGAAGATGTCGGGGTGGAGCCGGAGCGTCTCATTGTCCAGGAGGTAGCAGAGGGTCCCCTCCAGGTTGCGAAGGCAATAATCGGTGCACAAGGTCATCAGCGACTCGGGGCTGTCAGATGCCATCTTGAGGGAGGGTACGGGAAGGGGAAGAGCGGAAGGAAGCTTTTGACTCAGGAGATTCTTTCCTCCACTGAAGTTCCGGGATGAATTTACAGGGACATCAGGACAGCTGTGAGCAGAGGGGGGAAAGAAACACGTTGTGAGAG
>WEKX01024340.1:119703-129796 GCA_013390025.1 Pitta sordida
GGGGCCGCGCTCCGTTTGTTCCTTTCTCCTTCCCTTCTCCTCCCCTCCGCTCCGCTCCCTGCCGGGGCTGCGCGGGGCGCGCGGGGGTTCCGGGGAATCGCGGGTCTGGGGGGGTCTGGGGCTGCCCGTAACAACCCTTCTGACACCCGCGGCTCCGCTCCCCTCAGGATCGCGGACTTCCAGGAGGTGCTCGGCGAACCCACGGTGGCTCTGGCCAAGCTCCGCGAGCTCTGCTTCAGCGGTGAGTGCCCGGGGTCCCCGGGGCCCCCTCTGCCCCTGGGCTAGGACGGTGCCGGGACGGGCTAACGTGGTTGTTTCTCTGCCTGGTGTTTGTTCCGCAGGAATCCCCTTTGATGGTGGGCTGCGCTGCCTGTGCTGGAAGGTGGGTTCGGCTTGGGGCGCTCTCGTTTCTTGCCAGCGGTGCTTTGGGTTGGTTGAGTGCTCGCAGTGGTTTGGGGCGCTTTAAACTGTAAACAAACAATAAATCCGGAGCTTGAAAGCCGCTCGGAGTCAGCAGTAGTTCGGGGAGATCAGCACTTTGCATGCGAGCAGCATCGGTTGTAAGCTGGGAGTGCGTTTTGGCCAGGTTAACTATTGATCGGTCCTACAAATGGGTCTGTGCTGAGAACCCGTCCCTGAGAGAGCCCTGGCTGCTGCCTGGCAAAGCGCTCGGCTTCCTGGAGAAACCTCCCGGCTTCCTGGAGAAACCTCCCGGCTTCCTGGAGAAACCTCCCGGTGTTCTAAGGAGCCGGTTCTCACCACTGTGTTTGTTTGCTGTGCTCATCTCGCAGGGGTAACAGCTCATTTAATACTAATTCATGTGCATCTGTTCCCTGGGCAGATACTCCTCAACTACCTCCCGTTAGAGAAAGCCTTATGGAGCTCTTTGCTGAAGAAACAGAGGTGAGGACGTTGGTACTTGTCCATTTGTTTCTAATGATACCTGCAGAGAAGAACAGTCCTTAAATAATTAAGCACCTTCATATAACAGATTGTTCCTGTGTGGAATGTGCTGCCTGGAGGATTGACCCCTTCAGCTGAACTCAGCTGGAGAGAAAATCCAATGCCTTCTGGCTGAGCAGGGTGGGACAGAGATCTGTCCAGACTCTGTCTGTGTGCTCACCTTGACCTTATCTTACCCTTTTTTTTTCTTTAAGGGATCTGTATTCCCAGTTCCTGAAGGAAATGATCATCCAGCCTGGGATCGCCAAAGCCAACCTGGGTGTTTCAAGGGAAGATGTGACCTTAGAAGATCATGTAAGTGTCCTTAAGACACTTTGTGCTGCAGAAAATTCCTCAGAGCTATAAACTGTTGTTGTGGAGTCTGGACCCCTGGGCTGCTCCTGGCTCTGTTCCCAGCTGTTGTTCCCTGCCAGGGGGAGGGAGGGTTCCCAGGTGCCAGTCTGGCACTTGTGTCTTGGTAGCCTTGAGTGTGAATTATTGGCAGAGCACCAGTAGCTCTGAAAGAGCTGTGCCCAGCTGTGCAGATCCCTCCTCCCCCAGTTTCAGCCTACCTGCCCAGGCTGAGGGTCTCCCAGGGAAAGGAGAGGCTCTCCTGGGAAGTCAGATCCTTGAGTGGCCTTGGAGCTGGTTAATCTGAGCAGAGAATAGAAAAGGGGCAGGAGACTCAGGATTTCCAGTAGTGCTGCTGACTTTGTTTTCAGTAGACTACTTCCTGCATCCCTTGGCATTTTCTGTCTCTGAAAGTGCTGTTAAGAGTGTTTGTGTGGGAGGAGGGAATGAAGTAACTGATCAGAAGAGGCTGTAAAATGATACAGCTGCTTCCATGACCATCCTGAACATTCACTGCCCTGCAGTCACCTGCCCCTCTGATCTCTGGAGCCTCAGTGGTGTAAAACCACACAGTGATCTTTGAATCTCTTGGAATGTCGCTTTTGTTTTCACAGTTAGTTGTTAACTTTGTGGGGCTCTTGGTGTGGAGAGAGGAATGTGTGTGTGGAGGGGAGAGTTAAGTTTGTCCTATTGGAAAACTGGTCAGTTGTTCATGGAATAGCTTTCTTTTTTCCTGGGCACAATGGTGGGGTTTAATCGTCCTTCTCAGGGCTGAAATGGAGGAGGATACTTGTAACTCTTAAGCACAGCACTGAGTACTGTATGTGGGTAACTGTTACCCGAGCCCAAAGACCATCCCACTTGTACGGCTTTGGAACTGCAGTCAGGAATCTTGTTGATATGAGACAGGATACCTGGGAACAAAATCATTAAGAGACAAGTGGAAAAGGGTTAAAAATGGGAGGGAGAAAGATGAGCCTGATGTGCTGGCATTATGTGGCAGAGGGACAGCAGGAATGTTAAATCAGGGTATATTTACTGAGGATTTTGATACATGTGAAACACACTTATTCTCCTTGTGTTGTTTGTCTCTTTAGCCCCTCAATCCAAACCCAGACAGCCGATGGAACACTTACTTCAAGGATAACGAAGTGCTTCTCCAGATAGACAAAGATGTCAGGTGTGTGTGGGAGGTTTGTGAACCTTGAGAGGTTTGAGTGTCACACTGTACTTTAAAAACCAAGTTTAATATTAAACCAGGCCTCCCATTCACCACGGGGCACCTACTTCCTTCTCGTGCCTGATTTCCCTCTGCATCTCCCCCAGGAGGCTGTACCCGGACATGGCGTTCTTCCAGCGCCCCACGGACTATCCCTGCCTCCTCATCCTGGACCCCCAGAACGAGTTCGAGACGCTGCGCCGGCGGGTGGAACAGACCACGCTCAAGTCGCAGACGGTGGCGCGGAACCGCAGCGGGGTCACCAACGTGAGCTGGGGGCTGGGGCTGTCCCTGGGGCAAGGCCTCAGAGCTGGGGAAGAGTGTTTGTTCCTCGGGCTTTCTGTTTCTCTTGTGCAGTGGAATTAAGGAAATACCCCAGGAGAGTGTTCTGGGAGCTGGATGTGGTAGAATCAGTTGATGTGCCTGACAAACAGTAAGGAATTAAAGGTGTATTTAGTTTTAAGGATTGTTTTTTCATGGCTTGTGGCAGAAGCTGGAGTCACGAGTTGTTTTATAAGTGACATGTGCCTTCCTAAACAAAACACTGCAGAGTTACTTTACTATGAATGTATTATGAATTCACATAGTTGTTCAGCTCTGGATCTCATACCTAGTTCTTCTCCTAAGCACGTGTTTATCTGCTGAAATGAGTTGTGTCTTTCCTCTTTTCCAAGAGTTACAGCACACGTGCTGCTGGGGAATTTGTTTTTTCACCACAACAGATCGATACCTTCCCTCACGCTGCTGACAAAGAAGTGGAACTGCTGTGGTTCCTTACTGTGTGGGATCACATGGTGCAATGATTCAGGGGATTTGTGTGTTGCTCCACAGGCTCTGTTGTTCAGGGACAGCCTGAACAGGACTGTGTGCTTCCCATTTCTCTTGCTTTACGTGGTATAAACTGTCCAAATCTTCTGGGTGCCTCTATGTGTTAAAAGCCAAGCCTGGCATGTGCACTGAACAGTGTGCCAGTTGGTTATCCTGGTCCAGCTGTGGTTTTGCCTTGTTTTCCAGGTGAGCTCCCCTCTGAAAACCACCCCCAGTTCTCTGAGCGAGTACGAAGTGCTGCCCAACGGCTGCGAGGCTCACTGGGAGGTGGTGGAGAGGATCCTGTTCATCTATGCCAAGCTGAATCCTGGGATAGCCTACGTTCAGGGGATGAATGAAATCGTGGGGCCTCTCTACTACACCTTTGCTACAGACCCAAACAGTGAATGGAAAGGTGAGGGATCCCTTGGAACTCCCAGTAACAGCTGTTGTACTGGGAGTTCTCTGCATGACACGAGGTGTTTTGGGGACCAGAGCAAATTGGTAGGAGTGAGAGAGCTGAGGACATGGGAAGTGAGGATTTTTGCGGTGATTTTGTTTGTTGTGCTTGGATCTGAGTTGCACTAAATCCCTTTAGAAGCTCCTGTTTGCTTGTGCTACGTATACATGGTAAGGGAAGAATGGAATGGGAGGACTTTGCCTGTTGCTTCTACTCCATGAAGGCTCTGAGGGTGTGTGCTGGTGGGAGGGAGAGCAGATGATTTTCTTGGGCACAGATAACTGGTTTGTGACCTGATGTCACAAAGACCTTGTGTGGCCCTCAGAGTGTGTATCTGCAGTGGCTCTGTAGATATTTCTAGTTAAAACAAAAAAAAAAGCCAAGATCTGATGGGATCTGTCCCTGAATCCAGTACAGCAACCACATTATGGAGCAGGACCAACTCTGAAGCTGTGGGTCTCTGTCAGTGATGCTTCCTCTCTTCCCCCCTGATTCTATTTCCTCTCTCCAGAACATGCTGAGGCAGACACGTTTTTCTGCTTTACCAATCTAATGGCTGAAATTCGGGACAACTTCATCAAGAGCCTGGATGATTCTCAGTGTGGTATTACCTACAAAATGGAGAAAGTGTACTCCACCCTGAAGGAGAAAGACGTGGAGCTGTATTTGAAACTGGTGAGGAGCCAGGTGTTTGTCTGGGTCTTGGCTGGGATGGGAAGAGTGGAGCTTAACAGTCAGTGTCAGCCAGTTTGTTAAACACAACAGAGAGAGGGTGTGAAGGGCTTTGCTGTGGAGCACAGAGACTCTTATCTATGAAACAGCCTCTCCTTGGAGCCCAGAGCAAGCTGACACAGCAAGGCTTACTTCCCTGCCTGGGTCAGGGAGCAAACAATGGTGGTTGCACAGCTGGGAGTCCCAAGGGACTTGGCCACGGTCCTTGGTCACCTGCGTTGAGCTGTAGTTGGAGCTGGAGTCCTTATTCTCTCATAGTTACCAGGCAGAACATGGGTTTGCTGTAGAGTTGGCTCAGAATTTGAGGTACCAGAGCAAAAATCATCTCCCTTTTCACACACTTCTGTTGCCACTGCCTGCCCTGATAGCACTGACTTAGACTGCATGGAGATCATTCCAAAGGGAAAAGGAAGTCAGTGAGCTGGATGATCCCACCCACACAATTCTGTTGTTGCCCTTCATCCCAGGGTCTCCAAGTGCCTTGGCTTTGTGTGAATTTTGTAGAACATGTAGAAGGCAGGTTTTGTTATAAACATTTTCAGTCTAATCGTCCATTTGGTGTGAAAGTCTAAGGAGAATTTGGAAGGGAAAGCTTCACCTTTCACCAAGTAACACTGAGGTGTTTTTCTATCTAGAAAGATCAGGATATATTTCCTTTATAATCCGAAAGATGGATTGTCAGCACAGTGACACAACCCACAGTGTTGGCTGGTGGCTGATAAGGTGGAGAGAAAATGAACTGCCTAATGTTTGGTAGGCAGGAAACAGTCTTGGCCATGCAGCAGCTGCACCTTGAGAATATCAGCAGGACCCTGAACTTGTTTGACCTTGATTAAACTTATGGTCCTTTGGATACAACATCAGAAAACAGGAAAGCTTCAGGCTAGAACTGCTTACAGCATGTTTTACTGACCATCGGTGTGAACTCCATTCCATCTTTGTTTCTCTTTGTGAATAGTAAACCTTTTGATAAATGCAGGGCTTCTGGAAAGGAGAGGAAATCCTGACAAACAGTGCCTCTGCTAGTGGGGGAGGGCTGTAGCTTTGCAGATACCACGCTGTTCAAATGGGAACTTCAGAATTCCTTGGCAGGTTTAACGGAACTAACACAAATAGTGCCTTTAGGGAGAAAAACTTCCTTTACTCTGTGGACAGAGGAGCATTTTCTGGCTTTGCTGTAGGTGTGGAATGTGGCTGCCCTGAAAATCTTGGCCTAGAGAGTCTCCAGAGGAGGCAGAGGGTTTGCTGATGCTGCAGGAGGAGTTGGGAGCTTGGAGCAGTGTCGGGGAGGAGACGGGGATGGAAACATGGGGTGCATCTCTTGCTCATAGGGAGCTGGCCAGGAGCACATATTCATTCTTTGCCTGGTGCCTGTCTGACAGCAAGAGCAGAACATCAAACCCCAGTTCTTTGCCTTCCGCTGGCTGACGCTGCTCTTGTCCCAAGAGTTCCTGCTGCCAGATGTGATCCGGATCTGGGATTCCCTCTTTGCTGATGACAAGCGCTTCGATTTCCTGCTGCTCGTCTGTTGTGCCATGCTGACGTAAGTACACAGGGAGTCGTCCTGTTCTTCCCTTTCCCGGCTCTCCCTCAATCCACTGGGTCTTCTCTAGCCGTGTGTTAAGGCATCTGGTGAATACAGATAGAGCCACTGTTCGTGGGGTTACTAAAAGTGTTTTCACGAGCATCTCTAAGGGCACAGTGTAGTCTGTGCCCTTAAAATTCCTTTGTCAAGAGTCAAAAGTAGCTGGAATAATTTCCATCTTTCAGGCTCATCCGGGATCAGTTGCTGGAAGGAGACTTCACTCTGAACATGAGGCTGCTACAGGTGAGGATTAAATAGAGTGGGCATGGGGAGCAGTTTGAAAAGTGTTAAAATAGTACTGTGAGAGAGGATGATGGTGTGTGAGAGTGTGGGAGGGTATGCCTGGCTCAAGAAAAGTACCACATTTCTGATGTTTGCATGCAGGCAAATCTGCAGGGCTCTTCCAGTAACACTTTCAGTGTGCTTGTAAGTGGGAATCTTGTGCACCCCTTATAGCCTACAGAGAAATCACAGGCTGCAGCTTTCTAATGTTTGGTCTGAAAAAAAACTGAATAATTTTGAGCGAAGATGTGAAACCCTGTGTAGTACTGTTAATTTTTTTGGCCAGAGGGTTTTGTTTAGTTCTAAGATCTGTGAGAGCCTGAGGTTGGAAATGCCTGCGCTGCACAGTTGGATATCTGGGGTTCTGCCAGTTCCTGCTTTGGGCTGTGCAAGATACTGGCTTTGATAAGGCTCTCTGGCAAGAAGAGAGTCCTGGGGCAGCCCAGCTTTGCCCTTGGAGGACAAAGTAAAAAACATCAAACCTTCTTGAAGGGTGTTGAGGTTTGATCAGTTACAAAACAGGAAACTGTAGCTGTTAGGGGAGTAACTGAACATGGCAGTGTGTTACATATAATAGGCCAAGAATGTTGTTGTCAAGGTTTTGCCCTGGGTAAGTGACACAATCTGTATCGGGAATGCTGGGTAGTCACTGGAATCCCTTTGTTTCTTTGCCATAGGATTATCCTATCTCGGATGTTCATCTGATTTTGAAGAAGGCAAAGGAACTTCAAGATTCCAAATAGTCCATGGGCCTAACAAGAGGCGTCAGAGGAGCTGTGGCAGTGGATCTCAGGAGATGCTCCCATGCAGTGTGGTGCACTGAACTCCTCGTGGTCTCTGCAGGTTTTATTTGGCCAACTGGCCCCCTTGAAGACTTCCTTCTACTCTATTTATTAGGTCAAGGATTGATTACTTCCCCATCTACTTGGGTCTTGCACTCCAGATTTTTCCAAGTCTCAAATGCCTCTTTGCTGCCAAAGGCAGTTCTTTGTATCTTTTTTTAATGACTTTAAGTTTGGAGAGAAAGAAACCTCCTGTCTGCATATCCCTGAAGGGATGGACTCCTGTACCATGGAAGGAACACACGGAGTAACTTCTGATGGGGAAGGGACAGACTGAGTCCAGTGAATCTTGGTGAGTGAGTATAGAAGGATCTTCCTCCTGTGAACAGAATGTATTCCAGTGAAGTCACACATTCTGCCATTCAAGTAACTTCTGGATTCTTCTCCCTTGTGTCTGCGCTTGGCCTTCCCTGGGGTGTGTGAAGAAGAAGATTGAATCAGTTTCCAGTGGTTGGACCCCCTTGCCTGGGAAGGAGCCTTGGGAAGCTGAGCTGGGAGGACACAATGACAAATGGTGGCTTTGTGCACTCAAACTGCCTGAATCCAGAACTGCCTTATCAACGAGGCCTGCTTGAAAGCAAGACTGGTGGTTTTAATCCCTGACTCTAGTTTCCAGTCAAGCCTTACTACACACAGCCTTAGAGCAGGATTGTTGCTGCAGGGAGGCCCCAGGCTGCTTTCCTGGCTCTGGACTGGAGCATATCCAGCTGCAATCAGGATTCTGAAACACAAGAAATGGACCCCTAATCATGTGCAATGAAGACAGATGTATCATTACAGGCACAGCACTGGGGTTTTCTGCCTCAGTGACTCACATAATACTACCCTGTGTTGTGCTCTGGCCACACTAACCTTGATGTTGTCTCATAGTATTTCTTGCCAGGGAGAGGCATGGGACAGTTCTGACCTACACAGAGTCCTAGCACAATCCAATGGGCATAAAAGATCTGTCATTGGCTGACTGCTGGTGCTGATCCACTGCTGTGTCCTGGTCCTGTTGGAGTCACAGTCCTGAGCTGGGCGCCTGTTCCTTCTGAGAGGGGAAACTGCTGCACTTCAGATACAGTCGAGCAGGTTCAGGTGAACATGGACTGAGACAAACCAGAGGGAACTGCTGACCTGCCACAGTGTCAAGCTGATCCTCAGAGGGAGGAACTGCCAGCACCCAGGTGGTGCAGAAGCTCTTGAGTGAACACTAATCCAACGTGCTTTTCCCTTTCTTTCCGTGCTCTTCTGGCTCATCTCTGTGTAGCTGTTTGGTATTTATCGGTATTGATTTGTTAAAGGTCAGTCTTTGTAAGACCTGCTGAAGCTGCTGGTGGCCTAGAATTGCCCTAGCAGGAGGGAGGTGGGCAGCCTTCAGCTTTTTTTATTGGTGTTATTTCCTTCACTGAAGGCCAGTTCTTCACAGGCTGCTGTAATTCTCACAAGGGTATGTGGGGAGACTGCAGGACAAGTTGGTGCATGTCCCTGTGTTCTTGTTGGCAATCCCAAGCAATCTCTGCCTCTTCAGAAGATGCTCGAGTAGCACTGGTGCAGCCAGGTGTTGCTGCTGTGTTGCAAGAGCAACTGAAGGTTTAAAGCAATCTGTAATTAATACCTGTGGCAACACTATCCCTCTCTGCTGCAATCTTTTCTAGAGGGTATGGTTTCTTTCCAAGAAAAATGGAGCAGGCAGACCAGGACAGCTGTGTGATGAAACGTCCTGTCTGCTCTAACCATTGGAGGTTCTCAGCCAAAAGGTCACACTCTTAGACAGAACTGGACCTGCTCCAAACCCTTCTGCCTCAGAACTGCTCTAAATACTGATGTAGCTCTCCCATTCCATGTACAAGCTCTGCTCTCACCTCCCTGAGTACCTGGGGCTGGGCTGACCATTTTGGGTGCCCCTGGCAAGTGCTGGGTTCCCTCACAGGTAACAGGAACATCTGTGAGGGTTCCTGCTCTGAGCAGCTGGAATTCCCCTTAAAGTCACCTTGAGGAGGCAGCGGCAAATCAGGATGAAAGTATTACTTGGAGATGAACTTCTGCACGTTTCCAGAGCAGCTTTGGGGCCCCAAGGGTGACCTGCCCAGACAGGAGCTGGGCTGTAGCACTGCACACCCTCGGGAAGGCACAGGGGACGTGGCAGTGCCTTCTCCCTTCCTGGGGCTCCAAGGGCTCAGGTTATGCCACCTTACTTGAGGGGGGGACAGCAAATGCTTTTGAAAGGAGTCTGTAGTGGTTTAAAGGGATGTGGTGAGAGATTTGGCTGCTGGAAAGGTTCTCTGGGGTGAATTCTGTGGCCTCGTTCAGACTGTGGCTGCTAAATTGATTGAGTTCTTTGGGGAGAGCTTGTACCAGCTTTGATCAATCCAGACATGGTTGGTACAGGAAGAGCTGGTTTATATTCCTCCGTATTTCCCTCCTGTGTGATGGGACTTTGTTTTAGCTTTTTGGAGCACTCCTCTAAACACTATTTTGGTAACACTTCCTTTACTAAGCAGGAGGCTGTGTAACCCTTTTCCCTTGCTGCCACTCGGAGCTGCGGCTGCTCCAGGTGCTGCCGTGTCCTTAGGGATGAGAACCGCCAGCTCCTCCTTCCCGACATGATTTTGCTTTGCCCTCGCACCCGCGGGAGCGGTGCCTTTCCCTCGGGAGCACCCGCACAGGGGGACCCCGGTCCCTCCCGCCTGGCTGACCGCCGTGTCCTTCTGTCCGCTCTCCCGACGGAGCCTTTCCCGTCCCTCCCCCGTCCCGGGACCGGCGGCTCCGCGGGTGCGCTCTGCCTTAAAGCGGCGATGCCGCCTCCTTAGCGCCGCCTCCCGTGGCGCAGGCGCGGCCCGTTGCAGGGATGGCGGTCCCCACAGTACCGGCCATGCTGCGGGCGCGCT
>WEKX01024341.1:0-41014 GCA_013390025.1 Pitta sordida
TGATACTGTGATATTGTGATACTGTGAGTCAGAGTCAAACCCCATACGAATCCATATATCACTCAACTCGCGTTACAGCACCAGCAGGAATAATAAACGGCTGGGGTTTGGGTGCAAATTCTCCATTCCTCCTCTGAAAACTGTATTACCATGCAGACAGGAATGCAATATCCCTCGACCCTAAGGGATAACGACTATCCAGTTCTCAGTTTCTCTGAGGAAGAAATTTTAGGGCTGTTTCCTATCATTAGGCAGCTTTCATGTTCATGCACACCATTCAAGAACATCAGACGCAGGAGGCAGGCCATGGCACTCTCCATGTTCAGGGAGGTTGCTTCAGCTATGATATTAATTCTCTTCTTGTTTCTTCTCTTTATTGCTCCTTGGTGCTTCCTTTCAAACCAGATGGGGCCTAAATTCATCAGCAATAGGAAAGATGGTGCTAGTTCAAAATGTTACACTTAAGATTTACAGATAACAAGTCCCTTCTCCTCAATAATGATGAAAAGAGTTGCAGGTCAACTGAAAGCAGAGATCATCACAAATTTTATAAGTTTTATAAAACTTGACCAAGAAGGAAGGGGTGGGAATCGAGGTTTTCTTTATCTTCCAAAGATCTATTGTAGCTATATGAAAAGCATTTTCCACTATGTAAATGGGTCTTACACAGATTAAGCTGTGATTTGAACCTGTTGCAGACAGACCAATAAAACATTCCCAAAATTCCAGCTACACAAGTCCACCAGCAGGATTATCACTGCATTCTTGTTCTACTCCTAGATGCAGTAATCCCTTGAATATTGCAAGAGGTCAGTTCCAGAAAGATGTCACGATAAGTGAAATCCAATACGGTAATTTCAGTAAACACAGTAAAGCTAGGGGACAAAAAAAACACAATGTATTGAAGCCGCAAATGGTGAACCATGAAGTAGTGAGGGATTACTGTACTTCTATGAAACCATCCCTGTTTTTAGAGGATGTTGAGGCAGCCACGCCTTTGTGCTCAGCAATGTAGTCATGCTTGTCTTCTCAAATCCACTTAATTTTCAACAGAGAATGTTTACGAAAACTTTCCTAGTTGTGAAGGTAGTTAAGTGCCAAAAGAGGATATGAGGGAGACTGTGAAATCTCTATTATTAAAGATTTTAAAGAACAGATTACTCCAACAGCTGTCAAAGGCAGCTTAGACATACATGTTTCTGCCTTCAGGCAGAAGAGTGGACAAGGAGACATTCTGGGACCTGTGTCTAGGATTCTACCCCTCTTCTGCACAGCTGCAGCCAAAAGCAGTGCACTCAGACATCTTCTTCCAGTGACACTTCCTGCCATCAGTGGATCCACTTGCTGTATAGCAGTATTGTCCGTCTTCTTCTCTCTCCACCATCTTACATGTACCAAAGGCAGAGAGATGTATATGGGATATGGCTGTGTCCAGTTACTCTATAGGAATCACACACAGCAAGCAGAAGTTAAAGAAGTTTGGGACCCGCTGAGTTGGGAATGGGACCACCCCTTTACAATCTCATTGCTGAGGAAGATCAATGGTTTAAAGCCATATTTGCCTTCACGTGTGACTCCAAGCTAAGTACAGCCAAACTGGCCTGGAGAATGCAGGCCAGTGGCAAGAGTCATTCACTGAAGACCTGAAAGAACGGTTGCCCATGCATCTTGCCTCACTTCATTTGCTTCTCAATACATGTCTAACAGCTTGCAAACTGGCAGCAACCCAGAAAGCAGAGGGGAAGATACACATATTCGCCCTCACACATGCTCACTTTTACAAAGGATCATGTTGCAGTTCCTTAATTCTCATCTCTCTAAACCAAACTCACCAACAAAGCCAACATTTTGTCCTATTAGAACTCCTGTTTCTGCAAAAGGACAAGTTTCTTGGCAGTAGGAAACAGGTTGTGGCTGCAGACTCTGCACATGGCACACACTTGTGCCATTGGTTTGTGGCTTTCAGGGAGCAACTGTTGTGCAGTCACAAAAACACAAAGAAAGAAAGGAAAGAAATCAAATATTTACAGGAGAAAAAGTCATCCTACCCCACATGGTACAAATTTAGGGATGCATTGTAGCTACATTATGCGCCTATAGCTACTGAAACAGTTTCCAACAGAATGTTTACACTGTTGTCTGGAAGCATATTGTTTGCCTACTTTTCAAAGGCAATTTATATGCAGCACACATCACAGCATGCACAAAAATTCAGACAAAAACACAGATGCATGCAACAATTCCTGGCCAGCTCGCGTTGCTCCTTATTGTTTGTTACTCAGAAGTACCTAGGAAAGAAGGGAAAGGTATCAACCCATTAAAGACAGGTGTTTTGCTTGAGGAACATACAATCTCTGTTTAAAATAAGGTATAATAAGTGAAGGTAACAGAGAGTGAGGGACTGACATATGGGAATGAATAATAAGAGACTTTATTTGTGCCAGCTTTATGCACTCATGTGCCAGCTAATTGAATACAGGATTCATATAAATACCAGTCTCCTACTGAAGCAACATGCTAACTGTAGCCAGTTAGCAATTTATCAGGAGCTTCACAGAGAAATTAGTGAGAAATTTGGAGGAGTCCAGGGAAATGTGTGAGGCAGGATAAATGAAAGGGCATGTAACAAGGAAACAGAAGGATAAAGAATGTTGACATTGTCTAGGCAGCAATGCAAGGAGGCTCAGGTAACTTGGTTCCTGTGAAAGTCATGGATGAAAGGATAGAGAGCTTATATCTAAGTTGTTAAATAGTGGGGACCAAGGAGGACTGCAAAAAGCGAAAGAGGATGAATATGTCACTATACCTTGAATAGACCAGGGATAACAAGGTCAGTGGTACTAGGAAACTCTGGGTGAAAAGGGTCACAGTGAAAAAAGAGGAAAAAGCCTTCTCAAGAAACAGTGTAGAGCCACCAAATCAGTAAGTGCCCATGCTGGGAAGCATGAGGATGAGGACTGCTCTATATCCAAGGAGAAAGGAAAGGAGGAAACACCTCCGGCAGCAGAGGCAGTACCAGCAACAGGAGAGAAGTCTACTCAAGGGTGTGTGCTATGGCCAGCACATGCTTTAATTTTAACAGTCAGCTCTACTGAACTACCTTCAGCCAAGGTCTGAAAGGACGAGTATAAGGGAAGAAGTGAAAGCTTCCTCTTGAAGTGCTCCTTTGCAGAAGATCGCTCTCTACCCAATGCCATCATTCTATGGATCAGAGCCAAGTGTCCTACTTTAGGTACCTTGAGTTTAGGTGTTGTGAAAACCCCTCACTAGTGAAATTGCATCGAAGTCCCTGTACTGCAGTTCCCTATGTCACCATGCAGACAGATGTCCTCTCCTCCAGGCTCTGTGGCAGGCACTGTTTCTGTTCAATATTGTTTATAGACCCCAAAATCTCCATGGGGGAATGCCAAATCAATAGGCAAAGAGGTGAAATAAAGTCATTTTATGTTGGGGTTTTTTTCTGGTTTTAAAAGGACAATCGTCTTTCTACAAGTCTGAAAAAACTCTTAAAATATTAGCATAAGCACTGCCAGCTGCCAGTGCTCCAAGGGCACTTATTGCCTCACTGCCCAAGATGTCCACTTGCTGGGTCTCCCCCCACCCTGCCCCGGGCCCCATGTCAGCTCTCAGGGCCATCAGCCCCTAAACAGTGATGCCACAGCAGGAGCGGTCGCCAGTTCCCTACATCCCTCCCTTGCCAGGCCATGGACCCCATGCAACCTGGCCCATCCATGGGACCATGTCCCAGCCCAGCCTTAGCCTATTGCTCAGAGAGGTGCCCAACATCTGAGGCTGGGGTTGCCCTCATCTGGCTGGGGCAGTGGGATGGGCCTTGGCTGCTGGGCCTGCCCTGACAGACCTGTGGGGAGTCCCAGCTACATGCTGGGCACCTGCTGCCTGAGAAATATGAGCACAGAAAAAAAATCAAAGGATGAGCTCAGCCTTGCTAGCACCAAAACATCCTGATCCAGTCTCTCTACACAAAGTATTTTAAGTTTTTGAAAGGGCAGGGTTATTTCTGCTTTCCTTTTGGTACTGAGCTACTGAGGTCCAACCTGGTTATGGTTTATCTTCTCCGCAGTGACACTGAGCGGTACTCTGAAGAGATGGCTGCTGTCATAACCTTCCCATCTCAGTGATGTCCAGCTGGAACATGATGCCAGGTCATATAGAGTCTGGACCACGCTGCAATTGAACATAGTGGGCAGGCACAGCAACCTTACCTCCAGTGGAAGCTCCATTCCAGGCTGATTGCAGTTGCCAAAGGGGAAAAAGTTGTACCCAGGAATCATAGAATCACAGAATATTGGAAGGGAGGGGCCTTAAAGATCTTCTAGTTCCACCCCCCCTGCCATGGGCGGGGACACCATCTGCTACACCAGGATGCTCACGGCTCCATGCAACCTGACAATGAACACTTCCAGGGATAGGGCATCCACAACTGCCCTGGGTAACTTGCTCCAGTGCCCCACCACCCCCATAGTAAAGAATATCTTCCTTATATGTAATCTAAATCTACCCTTCTTCATCTTAAAACCACAGAAACATTAAAGATATTGAAGAAAGGACTTGAGTACCTCTGTCAATTCACCAGAATCAGTCACTTACATGCTAACATCGACTCCATCCCTAAACAGTGGTGAGCTAAGGAGCCTCAAGGTCTGTGCTGATGGCATTTCTTAATAATAAGGGAAGAGCTGCTCACCTTCCACAATACACACATGTATGAAGAGGGAAAAAATATTCTGTGTAGTCTTTTCTTTGTCTGTTCCCAACCAAATCCTTATTTGGGCTGTTACAAATTATTAATTCAGCAGCCCTGTCTGTACTGACTGATCTGATTACTGCATCATCACCTCCATGGCTTTCAAATTAATTTCACAGATTTCCAAGAAACAGATGCCGATAGCTGATAAGTGACAGCACCTGGATACAAAACATCCCATCAGTTAATCTTCCTTCAGTGTCTTGAGCAACATTTCAGCTTGGTGGAGAAGTGTTGCCCTAACCAGCCAACATATTTCTGTGCGGGGAAATAAAGCCCACCTTATGTACTCGTTAACGTACACATTCAGACCTTTGCATTTTTCCTACCTAAGCACACAGATTCCAGGTGAGTCCAGTGATCCTGTTTCAGACATTTGGTGCCTTGGCTTACTAATGGTTATTTAATCCCAGAAGTATACATAATCCCAGTCATTACCTATTCGTCACACATAGCTTTAAAGGACTCTATATAAACAGCTGAGATTCTTTGAAAATTTTTTTATTAAAACAAAAGCAATCAGTTGCATATGTATTGATTTTGATTATCAGGGGACACAGACATACAGCAGATCCTCAAATCAGTTGCATATTACAGTAGAAAATTAACCACATGAAATTCTTTCTTAGTCATTTTAGAGCTCTGAATTTCAGTGTTTCAGCCTGCTTTCTGAAACAATGAAAATAAGACACTGTTACAGTGCACATACTCAGAAACTATCACACAATACTTGTAAAAAAAAATGAAAAACACATCATAATATTCAACCAGTTTCAGCAGACTCCTGTTTTCCACAAGACCTCTTACCTTGCTATAAGATGGAAAAAATTGTACCCTAGACTAACAAGACTCTCAAGAATCTAATTACAGAATGGCAAAAATACTGAAAAATGGCACATCTAATAACGTCTGTAATTCTATGGCAATGCATTAATATATACACCATGAGCAACTTGTGTTCAGTAACGTCAATGGGAGGATTTGCATCAACTTAAAAGAGCATAAAGGAAAGGAAAATAGGATTCCTTGCCAGAAAAATGGAGTATATGGCTAAATTGTAGTAAGACCATTTGTAAGGTTTAGACACAGAGAATTATTAGGGGAAGCAGAGTGGAACAGAAGACGAAATTAATGAAAACCCTACTGCCAGTTTGGTCTTCACAATTACTCCAATAAGGCATTTTGGGAAAGGTTTGAGCTGTTCAGAGGCAGCTACAGGGAAGGTCCAGGGACCACTGTCCCAATCTATCACTGATGTCAAGGGCAATGAGCTCTGTCCCCTCCCTGATGCCTTCTTTTCCCTTCCTGTGGTAGGACTTAAACAACAAAGTACATTTCTACCCTCCCTTCTGAAGACTTGAGCCAGTTTCTTCTGCTTCCACCTAACAAATGGATTGCTGTCTCCCAACCAAGTCTATTTCCTAATGTATTTTAATCCTTCAATTACTCTGAGACCTTATTTCACCCTGATGAAATTCAGTGGAAATTCATTCTCACTTTCTGATTGCCTTGCCTGTGTTACTCTGACAAAGGCAAATCAGTGGGTAACTAGCTTCTCAGTCAGCAGGTAAGTTGCACCCAGCTATTTCTGCAAAGAAAATGCACTAAACCTATGCAGTAAATTTACCTTCAGAGGCAGGACAATTTTAAAGCATTGAGCATCAATAAGCACCAACCAAAAACTAAAGAACCCAGTACTGCCAAATACTGCTGCCAGCAATACTACTGACCAGAGCAAGCAATCACCTTAAAGAATACAAGCAACGCCCAAATATGACACCCAAAGATACAGTACATCAGACCAGATGAACACTAAATTAGCAATAGCATTGTCTAAAGGCATATTGGATCTCTTAGTTTAGCTGCTGCTAGTTTTATCACATGTATATGTCACTGAGGTACTAAGGCTTAAAGGTCACATCATAGCTTACAAGGTAACCATTACTGTAAACATATAGTCTCTGATCTGCGGGGTTATAGTCAATACTCTGAATTGTATCCAACTTTTTATCCATAATGACACTCATTCTATGTTCTTGGCCAGTACTTGTGTCATACATGTAGAAGATCTCCTCTTTCCTAGTGTTCAATGGCCTTGTGGCGTAAAGAATACCACATACCATGAAAGCATTGGAAACAGATGGCTTGTACTGTCTCGTCTGCCAAGTATTTAGCACTTCAAGTGTGGTCTCATTGAGATTGCTAATCACAATGTTGCCCACGTTATTTTCTGTTGAATATATTACCCATAACCCACTTTCATCCACAGCAAAATCTATGTCTTGCCATGCTACACCTGCATAAGAGAAACGGTTACCAGTAGCAGCACCTGGAAGCTCCTTCCTCAAAACCTCTCTGTTTGCTTTTATATCATACTTCACAATAGATCTTGAACTGTAAGCATGATAGTATAAATAATTATTATACAGGGCAGCACCACTTCCTTCCCCATATGTTATTCTACGTTCATACATGGGTTTAAACAATAGTAAGTCATCAAAAGAATCATAAATTCTGTAGTATTCCAAGTATCTCCCATCTGTGTTCAATGGTGCAACCCAATAGAGTTCCTTCTCTGGATTAGAGGGAGAGTAATCTCTACCCCAGGAACCATATTTGTAGGAAAATCCTCTCCAATTCAGCTTTACCACATAGGGCTGGCTAACATTCAGCAATCCACGGTGAATGCAGCTACCTGCAAAGAGAAAAAAACAAACAGGTTTTCCAAATGTCATTATTAGGAGAGAGGGTTTGCAGACCATAACCTCTAGACTGTGCTTACTAGGCATTAGCTTTGTGGCAAAGCACAGACATAAATGAATAGTTTCATGTGTCAAAGGTTCATTTTGGGCTAAGATCACCAACTGAATGGCACCCAGTGTTTGAAGCTGACTCAAACAATTTAGCAATCGAAAATAGATTACATATCATTACAGTTATTTGAAGGGGGAGGGGGAATTAATTCACAGAAAATAAGTGCTCACTGTGCTGCTCCATACAAGGGATAGATTTCTGTTTCAAATCATTTCATGTTGGCCAGCCTGATGCACAAGGAGATCCCTTGGAAAATATAATTTCAGAAGCATTTTAGATTATTTTCTACCTCAGTGGAACTGAAAGCATGTGAGATGGGGAAAAAGAAAGTGGAGCATCTTATTTCTGTGTATTTTACTGAGGAGGGAAAGGAGGGAGCAGCAGCAGCAGTCACATTTCAGATTAGCATTCTGCTCTCAGAATCATAGCTTTGCAACAGTGCATCACAGCCACATGGTGCCTTCCACCTCAGACCGGCAAAGAACTCTGCAGACAGTAATAATCACAGCCTGGGAAATGTGGACTGATATTACTCTGAGTTTTCATGTGAGGTGACTCTAAAAAAATATGACTTCAAGCTGAGCCAGAACAGCTCTGTTTTACACATATCAACTGCAAAACCATTTTCAGGATCATGGAAAAATTAATCTAAATACAAGAAATAGTTTCACAGGTTCATAGGTTATTCTGAGTTGGAGGGGATCCTCAGGATCATCTAGTCCAACTCCCAAGCGAATGCCCACCCAGGGATTTCCTTTTACTAATAGTGAATTAGTGACTTTCCTGTTTCCTGATAAATTCTCAATAGTATAAATCACTGGTGGTAAAAATCCTCTACTCAGAAATGTCCATGGGCTTCTGATGAGTCCAGAGCTGCTGCTGGCAAAAATCAGCATGCACTTTTCCAAATGCTAACACTGGCTTTTGTATTACTGCCACAAAAGTGTCCCAGTTTTTTATTTGTAAGATTATGTTCACCTGAAGAAAGGCAGACAGAGATGTCAAGTGACTGGCACCAGTTCACAAGCTTAGTGGTATTCCAATGTTTCCCAGTACACATTAGGATGCTCTAGACACTAGACAGTCTTCCTTATTAAGGATGGAATAGAATATGAACAGACTGAAGTCTCACATACCAATTAATTAATAAATTAATGGCCACAATTGTTTGATGTTAATAATAACTCCCTCAATGCAGGAACTCCATGCACTGCCACTTATGGCGTCACTGATAAAAGTCAAGATTATCTTTTGAGGTTTTAATACTTTGCAAGGGAACCATGCATTTCTTAGAGCTTTCACGAAAAGAATGGCTCATAAGCTCAGTCATATGAAGGGATATAGGATACAAATAACTACTGTCTTAGCACGAAGGAGAAAGACAAATAAAAGAGAAAGAATTTACTTTTTGCCCTCAAAGCTGATTATCCCTAAGCAAGGCCAGACAAGACTTGTGGAGATGAGTTGGAAACTCCTAAAGCCATTGACAGAAAAAGCCTAGGAAACATTGTGGTCTCAAAGGCATTGAAGCCTATCCCATAGTTAGAAGGAAATGTAGAGACAGACCAATCTGTCTACTTGGAAAAAGACTGGGAAACAAGATATTTGGTGAAAAAAAATGTCGTATATGCAGATAAATCTTTTATCTGATCTGCTTTGCCCAGAAGAAAGGTGCTCTGCCTCTGGGACAAGGAAACCTGTGTTCCAAATGTTAATAATGTCCAAGCAAGTGAGTAACATTTGTGCCAATGTGTAAAGTCTGGGCAGTGGAACTCTCCATGTCTTCTCTTCTTTATCAATCAAAATGCAGTGTTTCTTTTCTTCTACTACGTAACACTCTTACTCCTCATAGTTTTGTGCAGTCTTGCACTAACGACTGTAACCTGAGGGATATGTGACTCACCTGCAGCCTCCTCTCAACATCTATGAGGAAGATAGGGAACAGTTTTATATTAAATATAAATTACTATGCTGAGCTAAATCCTTGTGTCCACAGGCCATGTTGATGATTTCCTTGGAGTCAGCATTGCCCCTGGAAGCAGCTCTTTGTCACTGAGTGTCCAGCTGACACCAGAGAGGGTGACACAAGTTGTAAACAGTCTCATCTCCTCCCCCAGACCCTTCTGTGTCCTGGGATTCTTGCGGCTGAAACATGGAGTGACCCTGCTTCCCTTCTTGCCACCAAGAATCAATGCGAATCAGGATTCCTGGCTTGGAGCAGATGAGCATTTAAGCATGCACTTAAGTGCTTTACAGAGGACGAGGCCCTGGAGCCGAAACCTCACTTCCAAATATAGCACAGAAGGCAGGCGCTGCTGTATGGCTGGCCAGGCTGTATCTCTGCAAATCGCACATAGCATGTCTAGTTACATGGCCTCAGCACTTGGCACAGATGCCAGCATTTGGAGGTGCTTATACCTCAGCTCATGCAAAGGAAGAAAGCTAAGACAGGCAGTGCAAAATGGCTTGTAGCTTGCCAACTTTATAAATCATTTGGAACTGTTTTTTTCGTATATCTTTAATATGTATTACGAACTCTAGCATGAGGACTTCTATAAAGCTGGTGACATACTGAATATATTACTGTGCTTAAATCACAATAAACTTATCTCAGAATTAAATGGTTATTAAATGCTCTAAAACTCTCCATTTGTTTAGAAAAATACAGCACTGAAGCTTGCAGGTAGTGGAGCACTGCTAAGCTCATCTATATGCGACCTCAAATAATTTTTCATGTCATTAAGCAGAACACAATTCCAGATTTATTTTAATAATTCATGCATTGTTTCATAAATAAAAAACAAACGTATGTTCAGCAGAGAGACCTTTTTTTTACAAAAGAAATAATAAATTATTATTTCTCCCCTTAAAGAGATCTCTCTGCTGAACACTTGTTTGGTTTTTATTTATGAAACAATGAATTATTAAAATAAAGTTAGAAGTGTGTTCCGTTTTAATAACATCAAAAATTGTCTGAGGTTTCAATAGAGTATGTGCTTGATTTTGATTTCCATGAAAAATCTCTCCCATAATTATTTTTTCTTTTAAAAAATAGCTCTGTGGTAGTCGGGGATGATCTGTCTTTTGCACAGGTTCAGAAGAATTCATTGTTGTTTATTTAATCTAAATTTGACTCCCTGTCTGAATCTTGTGGGGGGGAAAAAAGCACAAAGGAAACAAAGTGTCATGTAATTTTGTAAATATTAGAAGGTACTTGAAATAAATCCATATGTATTATTCAAACTTCCAAGTTTTTAACTACTTTCTGCACTGTTTTGGGCCACTGATAAATGACACCCTGGTGTTTTTGCATTCCTTTGTTTCATGCTAATGTAGCAAATAGATGAGGGAAGAGTAACATAGGTACGTACATTTATACTTCTCCTCCCTACACAACGAACCAATATCTCAGCTCAGTTGTCTATTAATCACAGTATCACAGTATCACAGTATTAGCAAGGTTGGAAGAGACCTTGGAGATCATCAAGTCCAACCTGTNCCTGATTCATCAGAAAAGGAGTTGATACTTAATTGTCAGGACTGAAGGGAGCCTTACTTCCTTGGCTAATGGGCTGCAGAACTGAACATGAGACACATCCTGTTGAGACTCACTTTACCTATTTCACTCTGAAGCACTGGTAGAGCACATCAGCCTCTCACTCCAACAATACAGGAAAACATTCCCATCACCTTCTCCCACCAAGAAGCTGCATCTGATTGCAGAAGAGAAGTGACCACAGTTGGCCCATGAAGCCAAAGGTCATGAGACAAAGTGGGACTCACATTTAAAGCAACTGCCATAAGGGGCAGAGAGACCAGAAGAAGGATGGTTCTACATTCTCACACATGCTCCCAAGCACCAGATATTCACCCTACTCTCCTACCAGGTGAACCACTGCATCCAGATGTGTGAGCTGGTTCCAGCCTTACTAGGACTTTAGATACAGACATCAGAGCTCTAAGGAAAAGGTTCATCCTGGCTCCTACTGTCTCGCTGACATAGGAAGATGCACAAAGACACTCCAGTCTTTCACCAGTATCATGGGGCATAGACACAGGCTGACAGCTTGTGTTAAAGAAGACCTATGTTGGCAACATGTTGAAGGGGATGAAGTGGAGGGAGGGCTGGAGTTCGTGTGACCTACCTTAAGGCAGCTGAAAGTTCAGCTCCCTTAGGTCAGCCTTCTCCATTGCCAGTGGAGAAATGCACATGTCTTCAGGGCCAGTTCAGGAAGTCCTGGAGAGAAGGACTGGCCAGCTCTTTTCCAGTGCCTCTAGGCATGTCTCTCTCTTTTTGTATGGATGTATGTATTCAGTTCAAAACACAACCCAAAAAACTAAAAAAGCACAGACAGTTTGGGTCCATGGGGGGTAAAATAAAAGGTAAAAGTGAAACCACTATAAGACTTCAATAGGATTGCCTGAGTTTCAGCATTAGGCTACTGCAGGTCTTCTTCCTGCTGAGACCTATTCACCCACAGCTTGAAATCTTTAACTTCTGTGTATAAAAGCCTGCCTTCCTCCCTTCCTTCTTTCCTCCCTTCCTCCCTTGTTTCATCTGACTCATTTCTTCCCGCTTTCTCTCTCAGATCATTTCAGTGAGATGTGACATAGAATCTGCTGCAAAGTCCTCAAAGAACCGTCGAGGGGTGGTTCTTTCCTCTATACAGAATCACAGAATATTCTGAGTTGGAAGGGACCCACAAGGATCATCGAGTCCAACTCTTGACATTGTCTCCCTGGCGGGAATCGAACCCAGGTCTCCCACACGCCAGGTGGAGACACTTAGCACTGTACTAAAGTGGATTTATACCTACCTAATACAGCAAGATGAGATCAGCACAAAGGAAAATTAATAGATATATATTTCTTCCCACTGCAGAGTTGAGGAGATGCCAGAAGTCATTGTGGATAGGAAAGCCAGTGATGATGAGGGGGATGATTAGCTATACATATCAAACACTCGGACACCACCTCTCCAGTCAGAGGCTAATGCAAATGGAAACCCATGCTTACTTTCTGCTACATTGTTTGAAAACAGGCTTGCTCACTCTGAGAAATACAGCAGCTCTGGGGGATAGAGTCAGAGGGACTGCATACTACAGCAGTGTGAAGCAAGTAGCTTTAATTAAACTTGCCTTTAGACTCATGATCTTAGACAGCTTGGGGATTAGCCAAGCTCTCTCTAGTTCATGTTGCCTACTGAAGATATGTAGGAGAGAGGATGAAGGGGGAAAGAAAAAGCAATATGAAAACAGGACAAAGAGTCAGTTTAATACAAACTTCATAAATATAATATGAAGTAAAAGCAGGGCAAGGCCAAGTGGTTTGGCAGGAATTCAAGGCATTGAAGCTTGCCAAGAAAACATATGGAAATTGTGTTCAAACACATAAATGAGTTCTAGAGAGCTTCAGAGGCATAGGTGTCATCATCCATCCCTTCATGGAGCTGCTCTGTGTAGTCCTCTCTTTCCCACTTGGTGAAAGCTGCCAGGCTCCCCAGACAAGCCAACCACCCAGACCTAAAAGCAGTCCCTTCCTCCATCACTCATGGAAGGACACGGTATTCTTGTTCCAAAGCTCAGTACTTTCTCACCAAAATAAAAGCTTGCTGTAGGCTTGAAGAGAACGAGATTGTTTCTTTCCACACACCATCACCCTCAATAAATCAGTGAGATGCCCTTCAAGTACTTTTTTTTCATTGAAACATTTTAAGCCTTTCTTTAAGGAGCAGAGAAGGGCCTTGAGATTTTTCAGTGCAGGTTTTTGTTTCAGCTTTCTCTTGTCCGATTCCCAGACAAGGTGTTACTTGTGCATTCTGTCAGAGAAATGCAGCAACTGCCTGTACCACCATGAATCCCTAAGGAGGGGCTGCTCACTCTAAGGGAAGCTTGTATTTCTGACTCTCACCTTTCCAATTATATGTTTGAATTAGCTGACTCCAAGGTGATGAGAGATGCTGATGTGTTGGTGATAGGTGTAAATCTGTGGTTCTTGCAAGCAGGACGCTACTCCTCCTTTTTAATGGGCTCCTCTAGCTGAACTCTAACCAGCATATGTGAATAAGCAATATTCTTCCCCTGGGCATTGTATACAACACAGCCCTCTTGCTCTTACAATACTTCACCAAAAGGAACCTCTATGTATAAGAATACTCAGGGGAACAACATAGTTTGATAAATCCTCCTGTCTGTTAGCAAGCAGGATGCTTGACCTGGCATACCTAAACTAGTACGTATTTCCTAAATAGTTTGCTCCAGTGTGTCATATCTGACTCTTAAAATTTCTCAGACTGTGATTCACTCACAATGTGATTTTTCAAACCGAACAAAATGTTGAAACAAAAGTTATTCCAGTTATAAGCTAATTACCACACCCCCGGTGACTGTTGACACCATTGTATGAACTGCACTCTGAGAGCTGCTGATCCAGGCCCCAGAACATAACCTTTCCTAGTTAGGAAAATTATAAAATCTTAGTTTCACTGAAAGCAGTATTACAGCTCCCACTTATTTCCCTGAGACTAGATTTTCCCGCCAAATCTCTTGACTTTCTGTTTTAGAAGAGTCTTTTGCCTGTGAAGCAAAAGTAATCTTCATGCAAATCTACCTTCCTGACCTTGCATAACAACAGCTTTAGTACACGAACTATTGTTCCCAGATTTCTCAAGCAACATTAGAGTAATACAGTAATCCCTCAAATTTTGTGGGGGCTTGGTCCTGTGAAGGTACCGCGAAAGTTGATTTCCGCGAAGAAGCAGAAAATACTTATGAAATAAGCCCTGCCCACAGCCCTGCCCCTCAGCCCTGGCAAGTACAGGGACGCCTTTCTCACCACACCCCACTTGCCTGGGGAGCAGCCACAGCAGGGACAGTGAGGCCCAAGTCCGAGGGAGTGGGGACAGTGTGGCCTGAGCCCCCTTTGCTTGGATGAGGTGCAGCAATGGTGCGACCGGAGGCACCCTTCCTTGGACAGGGTTTGGGGACAGCGCACCCCAAGCTCCCCCAGCTTGGATGGGGAGCAGCACCTGCAGCAGAGGCAGGCTGTGGGTATGTGCGAGCGTTCGCTGAGCCAACCACGGCATTGGTTCTTGTGCTGATCACATGACCCAGAAAAAAAATGTGAACAGGGAAATACTTCCCGATGGGGGAAAAAAAGTAAAGAATTGAAGCCGTGAAATTTGAGTCGCGAAATACTGATGGATTACTGTATTGCCATGACATGAGTCATGTTCACAGAAACTATTACAAACCAAAGCTGGTTAGAAAAACACCCATAGTTTCCCACAGGTAATTTTTTGGAAAAAAAAAGAGAAGAGGGGTAGAGATTCAGTTTTCACGCTATAGGTGAGAGGATAATTACAACTTTTTCTGGTTGAAAACAGTTACTGTGTCTGTAAGAGTTTGATTCCTGCCTTCATTTTCCTTTTGAACCCATTGATGAAACATTTTGAGCTGTCTGCTCAATTTTCCAAGCGGTAAGGAGTATGACTACAATTGTATTTAATAGTATTAACAAAGGGATATCTCTGCATTTGCTGTTCTAACATGTATTATGTTATTTCTTATGTGATATGCTTACCTGGTGGGAAATAAGGGGGCACTGTTGTTTTGTTTGCGTTCTCCTGACACTCTTTCAATCGATTCTGCAGAGACACAATTTGTCGACGAATTGCAAGGACATTGTTTTTGTCTAGTGATTCTAGTTCATTTACCAGTATAGTCAGATTTGTGATCTAGAGGGGGAAAAAACAGAGCAAGTTTAGTGTCAACATTTTTGTACAGATATTTGCAGGAAAGGTTGATTACAACACAGAAGATGCTACAAAATGTCCCAGGAATAGGGCTTATTCTGCTAGTCTCGACATTTCCAGCAGAGATATGTAATCAAAAAGAAATGCTTGAAGACTAAGTTGTAGAACAGAATGCAAAAGTACAGTGTTATTTTATACTTAGTATAAAAATATTCCATAAGTCCTAGGCAAGTACTAGCTATTAAATATGAAAAGTACTTATCCCAGCCTTACAAAAATGTCTGGAAGTTTTATTTGCAAAGATAAATGATGTTTTTAATCACCTGCATGGTGAGCTAGAGGATAATGGAGAAAATTATATTTCACTTTCCATCTGAAGTAATTGTTCTCTCTAGGTGAGTGATTAGCTACAAATTTGAAAATGTGGTTTATAGTCAGCTGGAAAGGTGATAGTCTTTCCCACTTCTTGATTTCATATTGATTAGGCCACTGCCCTAGCAACAAGAAGCTAATTGTTTAATTATCTAAATTAAAGGACAGAGGCTTTCAAGCATGGGGGTTTGTAAACTAATATTTATTGTAAAATTTAATCAACGTGTGTGCTTAACTCTCTGAAAAATTGCTAACTTCCAGACAAATACTCAGAAAAAATGGAGTACTCTTCATTTGTTTGGGGATTTCTTTACTTTCCTGTGCTCTATACCAAGGAATAGGATTTTAATACATTTAAGGTCAAGCATTCTTTTAATTTATGGTGATGAAATGCTAAACTAATTCCACTGGCTGCAGTAGAGGCAGGCTACATTTCCTCAACTTAGACACTACAGAGAGAATAGACTATCTGTATATTTGAACCCTCTGTGGCTAATTAAGACTTTGGCAATACCTCCAAATATATTTGCTCAATGATGACATTGCTTCCAACAAGGCTGGGTTTCAGCTGAGTGACCAGTTTCTCTAGTTCACTGATTTCCACTTTCAGTAACTGGAAGTCCAGTTCTGTGTAAGATATACCACCCGTCTCCATATGCTGCACTCGGATGGTTAGATTCAGGATTTGCTGCTGGTAGAGTTCAATCTTTTTTGAATACTCTCTAACCTTTAAGAAAGAAAAAAACAATTCATATTTCAGTCGAGGTTAGCAAATTAAACAAGCCTGCTTAACATCTTTATTATATTTCTGAGTACCCTATGTATAATTTCCACATACTTTACATATATATTCTCCACATAAACCACATAAATTAAATTCTCATCACATACTAAAAAAAAAGTAAAATTTAACCGTCATTTTTTGTTGGCAGTTTCACAAAATCCCCTCAGGAATGCCTGTGGATAACTGAAGGCAGAATTTTACTCACAGGCTTCCATTTTTTTAATTCTTTGCCAATATTGTCTCTGTGAGGTAATTTTATCCTCAGCATGCTGAGAACATATATTGGTGAAAATTTTATTAGGAAATCTGCAGTGTATTATCTCTCAAAAGCAACCAGAGGAGACTGAAAAATGCAATAAAGAAACCCCAAGTTTTTCAGCTTCATTTCCTATTAACCCTGAATCCAAAAAAAAGATTTTACCCTGTCTATGTATGAATTGTTTTGGACACTGGCAAAACTTGTTTATGTTTGTCTTTGGGCAGGGGTAAAATGCTTAAACATAGTGTTAAAAATCAAATCCAGTTGAAATGAAAGTGTAAGATACATTGCAGGCTTTAGCTAAAGTAATTTATAAAGCAGTCTTTTCAGTCTTTGAACCATTATGAAGTTGTCCAGATAAATATATTTTCACATATATATCTGCTGAGGTAAAGGTCACAGCACAAGCATTGTGATGCAGAATGTTAAGAATATTATATGGATTTTGGACTTTCCTTGGAAACGTTAGTTCCTTGAAATTTAACACTTTGGTAAAGAGACATATTTTCTCTTCCATATGCTTCATAAAAGTCATGTCTCTTTTCCTTTAAATCAATTACATCATTACATCACAAAGATAAAAAGTAGGAATAAATATATTAGTTTGTTGCACTATTAACTCCATATTTATACTCTAGGATGGTATTTGTGCCTCTCTCTGCGGCATTGTAATTTCCATAACTACTGTTCTTCAACTGAAAGATTTTTAGCCTACTTCTCCCCAAGAATTTTTGCGTTATTTTGATATAAATGACAGTCATTATTTTTCCCCATCATCTAAAGTCCTGTCATGGTGTGAAGACCTTGGACCCCGTGCTTTTCTATTCTGGCACAAGCCCTTGAGACAGAGACTCCAAAAAACACATTTATCAAATAATTCCTTTCAATTTTGATTGAACTCCTTGTGTACCAAAGAGGAGGTAAGAAAGGTCATGACATGGAAATTCATGAAGAGAAGAAAGGATCCTTTAAGTTCATAAGTTATTTAGTGATGTGAATTAAGGCAAGGGGGAGAAGGGTAAGAGTAGATCGTGTCTCCAAAAGAGTAACTTTTAATAGTGGCACAACTACACCATAAATCTTAAAGAACCCACTACAAAACCTCTGTACATACATACATAATATACACCAAAACCAGGGTGCTTAGTCTCATGTATTTAAATCTGAGTTTGGAACAGATCTTCAGTTCTAAATGTGCGCAGCCAGACTTTAAGCTGCTAAAAAATGTCATGGTTGGTCATAGCACTGGATGCTGTAGGTCTCCCACATCAAGCCAGGGTAACTTCAAGCTATTTCTTACAATTAGGAATCAAACAATAATAGCCTACAAAGACTTTGACCTAGTTCCTTGTAACTGGCTGGTAACAGTGACAGCTGAGATCTCTTGTCCTAGCTGTCACCATCATCTGTTTGGCAGGGAATAATACGAAGAACAAAAAAATGCTCTTGGAAAAGCCAGATGTAATTGGACCTCACACTTTCACTGATCACCAAAATCAGCATGGAGGTAAAAGGGATCCTCAAAAAAAAATCTGAAAAAATATTTCAAAGCCCGTATAAACTGTGTGTCTAGAGTTTGCGCAACAACAAAAGAAAGAGTATATGATTACAGCCTGAGAAACAAAGCAAGCCCAAATTTGAACAAAATGACACTGCCATGTGAAGCTAAGTATATCACAGAGGTATTAGGAAGTGTCTCTAAGTATTAATAACCTTTCTTACAGTAATACTGGTAATAATAATGTGATACAGACCAAATCTACAAGCCATCAAAATCACCAGGCTGCTGGAATTAGTGATGGCTACTAATTAGTGAGAAACCTGTGAATCTGAAGTTTTCTCCAGGGTCCTCAAAGCCTGGATGAAATACTGAGGGCTGGAACAGGCATACATTGCTATTTCAGCACTGATTGCAGAATGCTGCAGGACACAGACCTGGAGTTCTCCTCCCATATTAGAGGATTTTCAGTCAGTCACCCATCTAGGTCATTTAAGGACATGTCAATACCATCCAGCAGAATATAGCTGAGCCTGAACTAGCACCATCACTCTGCAGTGCTCTGTACAGCCACACCAGCATTGCAACGAACTTAAGCTAATAGCTCCCCTGGTGAAATACTGGACAAATAAAATTTCCTCAGCAGCTCTAACAGGTCTATACTGCTTTTGCAGACAAATTCAGCACATATGTCAAGCATTGCAATGTCCTGTGTGGAGATTCCTGCTCACTCAGATCTGGTTTAGGAGGTTTTGTAGTTTAGAAATATCAGTTGAAAAAAGGACATGATGTTGTTCTGTTGATTGTCAGATAGATTTAAGCAGTTTGTAATCCCTGCTCTTCTATTGCATCTACCTGCTAGGAACTGGCAGGTTGTCTCTCGACAGGCTGGCACAGAAATTCTGTGCATACCCTGTATTTAAGGACCAATAACCAGGGCTGATTGCTGCCACATTTATCATAAAAGCCTAAAGTAGGGTATGATGAGTGCCTGCATTAGCCCTTTATAGGAAGAGGACAGAGCCATGTGAGACATATGTAGGGAAAAAAATCCTGTTTCAGCTTTTTCTCCTTCTTAAGCATTGCCACCTTCATGTAATGAAAAGGGCAGGAAAAATCTACAATGCTTATTTAGTGTGTCATTTACCTACGATTGGTATTTATCAAAACAAGTCTTGCAGCATCCAAACAGACACTTCTCCAGTACACAGTTGGAGAGTACAGAAGAGGGAGCAAAGGTGCAAGATGAAGATGTAAAATACAAAACCTGGGAGGACTGAGGGAATATAAGGAAGAAAATGCAGAACCATCAACTTTATAAAATCACTCAGGCCAGGACACTGGCTTTGGGCAGGCTTGCCCTCCATAGGTCCATGAGGAGAAAGGCTGGCAGTCTGCCTTCTGAGACAAAGAATTCCATTATGGGTTAACCTGTTTTGAAAAGCAGAGGGCAAGCATGCTTTTTGCCTCCTGTTTTAGTTATGTGAGGATGTTGAGGCCACTGTGAGCCATGTTCTGAAAGGCACTTTGTCTCCTTGTGGTCATGTGTGCTGATCCATCTCTGTTAGGGGAAGTGTCCTCTCCCCTTTCCTGTTGAGAACAGCCAATTCCGACTCTGTTTCAAAAAGTTAATTTTCTTCTGTAATCATAATTATGCTGGCAAAGGTTGATGTGACAGAGGAAAAATTAGTCTGGTATTTTCAGCCTACAGTTTGTACTCACTTGGCACATGAGAGCATCTCTTTATCTGCAAGCTTCCTTGCCTGCTGATTCTATAAAAGGACTCCCTAGCTTTTTGAATTAACCAACAATCAGGAAAAAGGTTAATGACTCAATCAGGTTGTTTATCTGGGACTTCTAGCACATGGAAAGCATCCTTAAGAGGATCCAGTTCTGCATCTCTTACCCAGGAAAAGTTCCCATGAGACTCAGAGGTGTTTTAGAAAAGCAACTAAAACATGAGTTCTCAGAGAAAATAAAAAAAAAAAAAAAAAAGAGGCATTCAGTAGAAATTCCCACTTCTGTGGTGAGACTAGGTTATGCCTGAATGAGATGCCTGAGGAATTTGCTCAGGATCATTTCTAATAATGATCAATATTAAAAGCTTTTCTTTCCTTCCTTGCATTATTTCCTTCTCTCTGTGACTAAATTAATATGCAGGATTGCATAAGGAGGATTTTTTCACAACTTGAAAGGTGAATTTTTCAGCATGGAGATTTATGCATCACAAGATCTCAGAGTAGTTAAGTTCAGATATCAACAGGGCAATGTTCAACAGCTCTTTTCTTTCTAAAAAAAACCACAAACAAACAAACAAACAAAAAAACCCAACCCCAAACTCCAGAACATTCTGACTGGTCTCTTTGCTCATAGCACACCAAAGTATATGTCACACTTGAACTAGATGCATTGTAACACTGCTTGGCTGACTGGTCTCAACAGGAAGAAATTCAGTGAAGCCTGAGTTAGGTCAAGAATTTTCACTGTCTGTAGTGAGAATTGAAAGTCGAGGTCAGCTTCTGCACTGTGGTACACTGCTGGGCACAAAAGGATGACAACACACACCAGCTGAAACCAGCTGGCAACCTAGACATTAAAATCTAAGTTTGGAATACAGATTGGTCTGAATTTAGAAGTGAGTTTCAGGTACAAATCTGCACACCTACTTTCAGGTATATCTAGCAACCTGTGTCTTTATGAGCAAGATGTCCAAACTCAATGGATATCTGAGATTGTTCACATCGAGAGCTCAAGCAGCACATGAGATTCTCTACAGTTCTGCATGGCACTAGCCTAAAGGAAACATGCACCATTCTGAGAAGAGTACTGTCAAGATGCTGGTTTCACCAGGGCAAGTGACTAGAAAAGGTGATACCTCAACACCTTGAAGAATCATGCCAATTTTTCAGCTGGGAATCATGCCCCTGATCCTGTCCCAAAGCAGTTAGCTTCAAATGTTAGTGGTGACCACAGCAGGAAGAGTATGGGGACCTGAAATCTCAGTGATTTGCATGGCTCATTAACTCTGAGCTACATCTCCATGCTGCAAGGGATCAGGTAACTCCTGTGCTTGGAGACAGAGGAACTTCTGTCAGCTTGCCCTTCATATGCCCACTGACAGCTGAATGTTGTTCACTGGTTGCTCTAGTTCTTTCAAAACAAGCAATCTGAACAGCAAGATCTAACCACAGGATCCTACGCCTGTTGTTGTGTTTTTTATGCACAACTTCTTATCTGTTCTTGATTATACCAGAGGAGAGTTATGAATATTAATGATTAGAATTTATAATTTAATACTTTGCCTTGTCTGCTGATTAATTCAAGGACACTTCATTTCTTAAGATGCTTGGTTTCTGTGAAAACAGTTTCTGCTGGACACCAAATCTAAATCCTGAATATTTATTCCCTATCAAAAGTAAAAGGCAGATTTCTGTCTTCACGGGCAGTTCACCCAGTGCATTCCAGCATGTGTAGGTTTCCCTGAGTTCCTCCAAAAATGGACTTCAATTCATGCAACAAGCAGCAAAGCACTTGAAGGTATGTTTCTGTCTTCAACAGAAATGCATAATTCAGCAGCCTCCCTGTCACAGCTGCACATGTTGACAAGAAAGATATTTAATTTGTTGGAGGGGATAGGGGAGTGTGTTTGGTTTGGGGGTTTTTTGTCTGTGAGAGCAGAAGCAGGGAAGGGGCAAATATTCACCTACTTCTTCACTTCGGCCTGTAGTGACCTCTCTCCTCTTTCCCTTCATTGCCTTCTTGCAATCTGGCTGGCTTGATTCAAATAATAACACATGAAAGAGCAGGAGGCTTGGCTTCCTATAGCATCATGTAGCAATCACAAACCAATAAAACTGAGCCAAAAGAGGAAAAACATAACCGTTCTTCCAAAAAGTACCATATGCCTCTAGCTGCAAAGGCCTAGAAAAAAGATCTGAGGATATTTAAATGGATGACATGTTCTGATGTCAAAGATTAGAGATTTAATCACCTTTCTCTTTGTTCTTACAGAGCCCTCCTTCCCACTGTTTGAAAGACTCACCCCAGAAAAGTGCTGACTGATGTACTTTTTCACAGGTGACCATTTTTCAGAAAAGATGCACCTGTTATGGTTAAAAGAAAAGAACACCTTACCTTAGAAAGCTCTTTCTCAAATTTCTCAGTGAGCGTTGTGGCTATAATTTCCAATTGCTCAGCTTTCTGCACTGGAAAGGTGGTATCCGGCAAGTACACGGAGCACTGGCAAGTTCCCTGATCATCCACAGAACCAGATACATTGGCAAAGAACTGCAATAAAAAAATTTAAAAATTGGTAAGGAAAAAACCATTACTGTTCTTCTCTAGAGTCAACACCTAATAATGTCTGGCAATAATATAATCTGTGACATGAGATCAACAACTGCATTACTAGTCATCTTTCACATTTTTCCTGCAAGGAACTCAAAATATTTAGAAACTTTTATGAGTCAGCCTTACAAATCTCTCTGAAAATGGTTAAATAATGCTGTAAAGATTTTACCATTGGAAAAACAGAAGCATATAATGGTCCTTAGTTTCCTGATCTTGTGGACAATGCTCCTAATATAATGAAATATCTTCTCCAGTAGATAGAAAAGAAGGTAACAGAAGGAAAACAGTAGCTTAGTAAGTTAGGTCTTAATAGTTACTATTCTGTTAATCTAAACTGATCAAATAATATAGTCATCTCCATCCACAGAGATGAAAGCACTGAAATAGAACTGGAAACAGAGAAAGTTTTGAAAAGAAAAATCTTTTATTTCAAGTTTCTCAGCCAGCCACAGCAAACCGACATATTAATTTAATTATACACCACCGAAAGGTGATGAATTAAATATGCAGGTTTGCCTAAGGTACAGATTCTTATTTTGCCACAAAAGATTGCCCGTAACACCCACATATCAGAGCCAACCCATCCATCTTTGTGAGTAGTTGGCAAAGCTATTGCCCATGCCATTAGCGTGAATCGCTTTGTCCCAGTCATCTGCATGCTCAAGGCATCATCACTGGAGCAATGTGTATGAGGTATGGAAAGGTCAGGGCTGGCAATTCATGATCTTGCCATAATTTACAGCCAAAGCACACTGTATTGTATAAACACTGGGCTGAATACTGAGTGTGTTTGAGAAGTTCTTTTTTGTTTGTACACAAATGTTTCCCAATTCATAAACGTATCACGAATTTATTAATAAAGATATTTGATGTTACTTTAAAATATTCTGGCACACACTTCAATGCAGCTGCATATTTTAAAGTTACAGACTCGCTCTTTAAACACACCTCTTTCTCTAATCTCTTCTCCTGCCTTTCAGAAATACCAGTGTTACTCATGTGTTTTCTCTTTTTCTCTCCCTCTTAAAAATAAACAAGCAAACAAGAAAACTATGTCCTGAAAGCTGACATTTCAGCACTTCTCTGGTTTTTCACCGTGATTTCAACCAATGTCCTCACCGACAAACCAGCCCAGAAGACAGAGCGATGGCCAGCAGCAAAGCTGTCTTGATCTTTGAGCACACAAAGAAAACAGCAGCAAGCAGAAATTACTTCAGTTCACACTTCGGGCAACCTCTTTATTTCAGCTCCAACAAACAGTATGCATCTCGTTTTGAAAGAAAGTGTGAAAAACCTTTTTCTCTGTTTTTACTACAGTGGTGAGCACCCCACCTCTCATGCGGGATACTATGGGTTTGATTCCCACCAGGAGGCAGTGGTGCTGTTTAAGAGTTGGACTCAATGATCCTCGTGGGTTCCTCCAACTCAGAATATTCTGTGATTCCGTTATTCACAGGTTCACAAGATCACAGGTTATTCTGAGTTGGAAGGGACCCACAGGATCATCTAGTCCAACTCCCAAGCGAATGCCCACCCAGGGGTCAGGCCCACAAGCGTGGAACCACAGGCACCACGCTCCATCCATCCAAGCCTCCCACCAACTAGACCAAGTCTTCTTTAAGACTGTTGGGAATTGGCATGCTGATTTTTGTGTGGAAGGTGTTGTATTCTGCTCCTTCTGTGTATAACACAAATATGTGTATATGTATACAAGAGAGTATACTATACATAGTACAGCCTAGTATGGGCTATACCTTTGTATGCATTATACATACTGATATATTATGCTGCTATATGTATAGCAGTAAGTTTTCTAGAGTTACTATGCTTATTTCATGTGCTAAAAAAAATTTCTACTAAAAGTATTCAGATGATCTCCCAAAAGAACTCTAACGTGCTTTTAGCATCACTATGCAAAACAATCATTGTATTTTGACATTTGAGTTAGGAGGGAGGTTTGAGTTGAAGGCAAGCTTCACTCCAGTAAGTGTAGCTTATCTAAACCAAGATACAGTTTCCCCAAAACTGTAGACAGCCTGGGCAGACAGAACTGCTTCAATTCTTCCATTGACATTACAAACATTGGACCCAGAAGCATTGTTTAGTTAAAAGCTCCTTGGGTTAGTAAATGCTTCAATCAAAATATAATACCAGTCAAATGACAATCATGTAAGAAAAATGACTTCCCTTATCCCATAGAAAAATGCATGAGAAAGGCTGTTACTTTTGATGATGTTGTGTGTTGTTTAAAGTTTAATAATTTATACAGAATGCTTAAAAGAGAGCGAACTGCCCTAGCCTACAGCAAGGACTTGACAGCAATATTTCACCCTGTAAAATTAAGCTGTTACGTATACATATTTGAAGCTATGAGAAATGTTCCTTTCCCACAACCCTTGAAATTAAGAAAGGGAGTAGGAGCCAGCAGTTACTCAATTTTCTGAAACCCAGGACATTTGTCACTGTAGCCTAGTGACATTCACAGCTGTGTATCAGATATTTGCTCATCCTAAGATGCACAGAAACCACGTGACAGGGACAGAGACCGTGACAGGGACAGAAACCACCTCAACCGGGCAAGGAGATGGATAAGTCTTGGGTCCTGCTAGTCAGACTCAGAGAGAGACTCTTGACCCCATTTAACTTTCTAAATACTCTACTGGAGCCAGAGACTTAACTCAGTTTTAAATAAGGTCCCTCTCCATGTGCCATGGCTAGCCTAGAAAAAAAAAGCTCTGCTGTCAAGCTGTCTACCATCCCCAACCTAATCTGGAGCTGTGCTTTGGATGAACTCTGCTTTTGTCACTAGTTTGCAGGACCATTCAGAGCAAGCATAACCCATTGAATCTATTCCAAGGCACACGTTATTAAATAGTCACTGAAAGAGAGAAAGAAAACAAAACCTGCAATCTGCAGACCATGGACTTGAACACTGTACCAGCAAATAGGAGATAATATTTTAGCTACGTAGAACAGGGAGAATCAAGATTTTCTGATTCCCAGCAAAGACAAGTGGGCACTCCTCAGAAAATAGTTTCAAGGCCCTCTTCTAGTCTATGGGAGAAGACCTCTTCCATGGAGGCTATAACCACCAAACTGTTTGGTACACTGCCATAAATAAATCTCCAAGGATCCATCTGTTTAAAGTCTGGGGTCCTGTTCAGTAGTTACAAGGTAAATGTCAAAATTCTGGATGTGACTTAAAGTATTGAATGGCATAGTACCAGTAGTGAAGATTTTGGAAATTCACTACTTACTAAAGTACTGGATACGCTACACATAAATGCTTTTCCCAGGCAGACTAACTGGCTTATATGTGCCAGGGTTAAGTCTCTGAGTGACTGTGTAGCATTTAAAGAATGGGGCACAAGTTCCTAAATTTCTTCTTTTCTGGACTTTATTTAAGAATAGTAATGGTTTTACCTCTGGAGGAGTGTGCAGTTTGCCATTCGTATTCTTAGGCTGAGTCAGATATGGAAGCATCGTATTGAGAAGAGTGATCTGAAAAGTAAAGGAAAGACTTTTTCTGTGTTATTTCCTTCATATGGCACCATCCCTTCCCCACCAGTTAGTCCCCATCCTGCAGCTTCAAAGCACTTTGATTTTATTATGGCAGCCATCCCCAGCAACTGTAAAATTAATTGGCATTTCTGATCTGCTGCTGAGGCAACAGTTTCCCTGGGCACAGTGTCACTTCACACACACCTCTTCTTGAAGAAAGGTTCTGTGTGACCAGAGGATGTGAAAGGCAGGGGATGCTGTCCACGAGGTGTGAGCTGGGAATTTGACATACAGCCCTGGCAGACTGCATGGCAGTCTAAAAGGATATAGTACCATGCCCCTCTGCCCTAAATCCACAGAATATTGTCCTCCCAGCAGGGAAGTCTGCTCCTCACCACCCAGCTCACACTCCAGCTTCTCAGCACAGGACCCGCTGCCCCTTTCACACTAAGCTGTCAGGCTGTGAGCCGTGATGGCTGGGGAATGTGTCCCACTCTGCTAGTAGAGCAATGGAGATGACAGCATCTGACTGTAGGGAGGGAGCATGGGGAGAAGACACCAAACTGCCAAGAATGCAGCCAAATCAACCTGGGGAGTCTTTTATGCAGAAAGACCATATACATACATCCACTTTAATTTTCATCTGTGGCTGAAAATGCCTGCCTTATTGCCACAGCAGGGAGAGCAGCTGTCAGTCTGCCACCATACTGTGGGTTACTGCGTCCCTGCAGAATGTGCGGAGTACAGAGCATTGCTGTGATGTAGCACACTGTCATCTCTACCACAGTCTAACCAAAACCCGCAGCAAACTAGAAACTGGGGCGAGACACCCTCAATGTCAAATGGTGTAACAGATAGAACATCAAATGGGCTTCCCTTGCACCAGGACACTCACTGCTGGATATTTCTGCATTTCCCAAATCCCAGCTAGAACCCTATTCCTGAGCCAGGGATTGGTGGGGAAATCCAAATGGCCAGCAAAGGGCAGGTCTATTTTTCCCAAATCCCAGCTAGAACCCTATTCCTGAGCCAGGGATTGGTGGGGAAATCCAAATGGCCAGCAAAGGGCAGGTCTATTAAGTGGCACGGTGTAAACAAGCTTTGTGGGACAATTTGTCAAACAAATCCACTTGAACAGGCACTTGTGTCCTCATATGATTACACTGAATATGAAGGGGGCCAGCTAGTAGCAACTAATAGCATTAGGGCAACACGCATCACAAATTGTGTAAATTACACAAATACAGGACTAGCCTAAAGCTAAGCAGACTGAGGAGGAATTTCTCACCTGCTAAGCTTTCTACCCTCAGCTTATCAACACATACATTTACACCTCCATCTTTACTTCTGCTACTTCTCATTCCTTGAGCAGACAAAAGCACCTTTCCCAGGAGATGCTAACTTCAGTGCCTGCATCCACAGCACTCCCAAACTGAAAAAAATACAACTAGGGGCACATAGGAATTTTCCAGTTGGTGACAAGAGAAGATAAATCAGAAAGAGTCATTAGCAGCCAAAAGGGATTTCTTTTCTAAATTCTAACTAGTAAATACCAAAAGGCAGTCATTTGGGCTCAAACAAAACCAAAACATCTTGCTTAATTTGAAAGAGCTTTTAAGTTATTCACAAAATTTTTTCTGATATTTGAAGCCCAGCTTTAAATTAAAAAACAAAACAATACTAAACAAGTAAACAAAAAAAATTTAAAAAACATACACAAAAAATCAGTACAAAATCAAAATGACCTTTCATTAGTGTAACTTTTCACTTAAAAAAAATCTAAAGGTTTCCCTTCTCCCTTCCTCCCTGAATTTGATGTTGCTGTCAGTTTGGGGTTGTTGGGGTGTTTTTTCTGATTGATTTGATCTGCTTTGAACTTCTGTCTTGACCAACCAGATACAGTTTATTGGGGAAGAGAGACAGCACTCAACGAAATTCACCCAACATGGCTTTCATGTGCCTGGTCACAGAGTATGACAGCAATCATGCAACTGGGAAAGCTTCAAAATCCTTCACATCAAAGATGTGGGTCTGTTTCCTGCTATAAACCCTTGCTAATTAATTAGAAACTGCACCGAGCATTTAATATCCACTCGCATCCTCACTGGGACTTGCACTCATCTAACCAAAGGCAGAATTTGATTCTGACTTTAAACCTGTGCCTCACTTTTACATGTATGACCCAGTCCCTATACATTAGTTGGGGGGAGGCTGCAGGAATACTTTAAACTTTCTCCATGCAGAGATTTAAACATTTGTCTAATAATTTTCCAGTAATCTTGAAAGAATTTTTAGCACTCTGTGTGAGAAGAGAGGAAGGTACCAAAGCTCAGTTCATATGAGCCCCAACTTACCCCTTCTGTTGCTGTTGTTGCTCCAGCCAGAGCACTCATGCTTTGCATGAGGAACAGTATAGCCACCTGTGTGCACTTCATCTTCTCGGCCACCAGATAGGACAGCAAAGGGAGAAAGAAAGCTTTATATAGTAGAGCCTGGGGATTTCCCCAATCAAACATCAAGGAACTTGCGTGGTATTTCTTTAGGTTTTGGATTAATGATGCCATAAATTCATATAATAACAAGTGCCAAATTACTAACGTACAAAGAACCATTATAAATTACCTATGTCCAATTTTCTAACAGGAAATGTTTCCCATACAGTACAGTATGTGATTTTAATCTTGGTTATGCAGAACATCAGATGCTTATTTGCTACAACAGGTAGACAGACCTTTCCTCTATAGTGACTCAGTCATAAAATTTTTTATAGACTCTTTCAAAGTTATGCAAAGATAATACAGCTCTTGGTGGTATTTATTACCTCATATATGTGCAGAAAAGAGCAGGTCAGGTTGGACACCAGAACCGAGCGCTCCCCTTTTTCCAAAGGCCAACAGACCTTTGCCAATAAATGAAATACACAGGGGTTTCTACAGCTTTTCAGTTCCCTTGATTATATCATAGCACAGGTGAGAAACAGACTTGTGTCCCACTTCCTTCTCAGCAGTCTTATGTCTCATACATCAACACTATGTACCCATTGATACTCATGAATTAACACCGTGTACCCATCAATGCTTACTCACCTGCTCTCTTTTCATGGAATGCATGCCACCTAACCACAATTATTCATTGTTCTGTCTCTAGAGCATTGATCCAGAGAGATGAGAATAGGCCACAAGTAATTAGTGCGACCCTCCTCAGCTTTGCCGCACCGCTGTCACCTGCAGTTCCCAAGGCACCCAATTCACCATGGGAACTCCCCACTTCCAACACTACTACCCAAGTCAGCTGCAAGTCTCCACCTGGTGCAAAAGAAATTGAAATTTCCCAAGTCCTGTGGATCACAAGAAAAATGAGATTGGTGTTTGGAAGGAAGATTCTAATCAGGACTAAGGGAATGGCCATGTCTGCGCACTTGTAAAAGCCAAGAAGTCCCTAGACCTAAATATGACCCAAACAGAATTTTATTTTCCTTCTTCATTTTGTCAGACTGAGTTGTTCTACTGGGTCAGCAACAAAAAGCTGTAGCTGTGTCTAAGCAAAGAAAGTGGTCAGGAGACCCTTATTCCCTTCCAATATTGGTGGGCAAAGTAGAGTAGCTTTGAGCTACTCTACCATATGAGCAGTGGTGCTGCCTCATATGAAACTCATGTCCCTGGTGAGGAACTTTTAAGGCTTTCCTGTGTTACCATAGAACAATCATCTCCAGGTGGCAATGGAAAAGCTGAGGTTTCGGGCAAATCCATACCAGAAAACTCTTCAGAGAAGTCATGTCCATTGGGTAACACATTTTTACTATAGCTTTGCATAAGCGTAAGCCTCCTGACAGACTCGCAAGGCCAGTAGGAGCAGGATAAGGATATATACCCAGCAGGGTAAGGATATAATAAGTTCTTACAAAAACATTTTCTCACAGCAGAAGCTGCATCTCTACTGGAGGATTTCATGGGTAATAATTCAGTGTAAGATAGACAAGACCTGGAAGGCATGTGGTAATGTAAAAGCAAAAAGAACCAGAGCCATGCTTGTAGAGCAAGAAAATGAACCCAGGCCTCTTCCTCCCAGGATATGGTGGTCTGCTTCCCTGTGGTAAATCACAGTGCTATCAAGGGAATGGAGAGGCTGAAGTTGTTAAGTACAGCCAGGGCTCAAGCCCTGAGCTCCAGTCCAAGAGGAGCAGACGGATCCATGTCAGAGTAGCTGCAGGCTATGAAATATCCTTTGCACCATAAGAAAAACTTTGGCTGCATCAGAGGAGATTTCAGGTGCGAACCAGTACATAGCCATTGCAAACAGCCAATAAGTCCATGCTGCCCACCAAGTTAACTCCCAGTTTACACTCAGATTGTGATATCCCGATATTGTATAATAGCCACTTCCTTCCCAGACATTTTTTTTCAGTAAATCAACTGATCTCCATACAAAACTGAGAGGAGTCCTGGAAACAGATCACTCACAAAAGGTGTCATGGATGAGGAGTTTTTCCTTACCAACCCTGACTGATGCTAACCAGCCCTCCAACACCTAACATAAGCTTTTCTAGCACAGAAATGTCACTCTGATGGGCTTCAACCCATGCCTCAGGTTATTTCTGCTGTTTTTAAAAAAAATTAAAAACTACTAAACAAACAAACACAAACCCACACAGAAAAGTGATGGTCACATCTTATGTAGCATTAAAGGGCCAAGAAGAGACCTAAAAGCACAAGTGTTTCATCATGTGGACACACGAGAAATCACCAGGTTGTTTTAAAGAAAAAATCCTCTTTAGTACAGTGATCAGTGTCCCTGTCTCTCATGCAGGAGACTGGGGATTCGATTCCTGCCAGGAAGGCAGTGGTGCCATTTAAGAGCTGGACTCGATGATCCGTGTGGGTCCCTTCCAACTCGGAACATTCCGTGATTCTATGAAAGGAACAAGCTCTGATCAGCACACAATAACATCACTTTTCCTGAGGACCAGGCATCATTCCCAGGGGTGAATGCATTTAGCATTTGTATGTGTGAAGACTCCAGATGAGTAGCACGCTCCATGCCTCAACCATGCAACAACTCCTTGGCAGCCTGCAAATTGCCTGAGGGCAGCTGGCTATGGCACTTACAAACCCACTGGCCTTGCTAGGACACCAGAAGTCCTGCTGTCTACATAGAGGGCAACCTTGTAGCACACATGGCCACACTTATAGGCTCCATTGTGTAGTTAGCAAGTGAACTTTCGTAGACCTGTTTGTGCTGTCAGCAAAGACAGCCTGTGAGCTTGCAGCCTGATACCTAATCAGGAGAAAAACCTGTTTTCTGCCTGTAACAGTGAGTCTCTGTTCCTTCGAGAGGCTCGTACTGCAAATCACCCATGAAGCACAACAGTTTCTCAATGGTTTTTCTTTTATGCTTGAAAGACAGTTCTGAGATAGGATGCAAATATTAGCTAAGTAATGATAGTTAATCGGTTGCTTTGGAATTTTCTCTAATATTTGTGTTTGCACATGACCTCACAGAGACAATGAGAACCAACATTTTCGTTCCTAATCAAAGCATAATTTAATCAAAGCATAATTAATGCTAAATAAAAATACCTTCTCTTCATCTGAAAAAATAACTTAGACTCATTGTCTAAATTTCAGAGGACAAAAACTATACATACAGAACAGTTGCACATATTTAGGAATTTCCCCTTGGAGAAACAGGAAAATACAAGGATTTTCTCTTTGTAAAGCTGCACCCACTCCACTACTTCCTTGTTGTGCAATAGTCCTAGTGGGCAATGCAGAACAAAGTCCCTTCTTTTGCAACAGAACTTTTCTTTGATTTTGGTGGGAGCCTTACAGCAAAATGTCTTTGAAAAACAAACAATACAACTTACATCTCTCAGGCACCTGTTCAGCACAGCCCTTCTCAAACACAGACAAACTTAATCACTGCTTTTATTACAGCAGAGGTTATTGTGATTATTATCCAACGGTGAAGTAGATGATTCATTTGCTCTCTAAAGCTGATGGCTCAATCCAAAGTCATTGGAGTCAAACACTACTTGAACATGCTTGGCAGTATGAACATAACCTTCTACATCTCAGTTTCATATCAGCATTTGGAAAAGATAATATTTCCCTGCCTTGGAGCCATGTTTTAGGATTAGATGCCATTCAACTTACAGAAGAGGAAACAAAATAAACATGCAAAAAATACAGGCAGAAGAAGGATACACTGGATAACTTGTCTCAGGTTAGTAGGCCAATGATGGGATGAATTGAATGTAGGTTATGGAACTTGGTTCTATCAAAACATATTTATCCTACCTGATGTGACAATTTCAAATTCTCTCTGAATTTCTCAGTATATTCCTAAGACAGGTGTATTACTTACACTTTCTTAAAACAAAAGAATAAAAATTAACTTCAAAGTGGGGTATAGCACCTAACAGTGCTAACTTGACAGAATGGCTCAAACAGAAAGTACTGCGCTGCACATTACATTTTGCAAGTCTAATGTGAAAGCATTTCTACTCTTTGCCTGCAGACGCGATAAGACTCCAAGTCTCGTGGAATCAGCATTTCAGTGCATGTCGTCCAGTACCCTCTATACTGTGGATTTAGCAAAGCTTGTCTAAAGCTTGCTAAATCCCCCCTCCCACCAAACCATTAATTTCTGAAGTAAAGCCAAAGCGATGGAGGAAATATTAATTCAAATTCATCCTATGACACAAGAAGATAACAGCTAATATTCCTTTTAATTTTCTGAACATGTTTCTCTCTGAAACTAATGAGTCCAGGCTTCTTTGATTATAGGATCATCCTCCAGTGAAACAAGGAGGTTAGGATGGTCAGCTTTCTTCAGTAAGATGTTATGCAACAATTGACACACAGAAATCCATCTATTTCATGAGATCTATGTTCGACATAGATCTGTTCTATTCTGCTAAGCCCTTTACAAATTGTTTGTATTTCTTCCTTCTCCAAGTGATTCACATTATTATGCAACATATTTTGGTGTCATCTATCATAAAGCCCATCTATTTGGAAGACATTATGCAAATGATTTCATTTAATCCCTTTATCAGCAGAATGTCAGGTTAATGTTTTAAAAAATATCCCTCTGGGCGATGTTCAAAAAAAAGGTGTACAGGAAATATTAACTCCTAGTTTAAAAAATCATGTTAGTAAGGGTGAGCCTCAGTTTTCTGAGACTGCAGGAAAGGAGTATCTTCCTGGAGCAGAATGAGACTGTACATTTTGCAGAGAGAGTGAAATTTCCTTTACACCTTTAAAAATACCTCTGACACAAGCATTCATAAGACAAAGGAAATGGCAGGTGAGATACACACCAGACAGAAGGATGAGAAATTATTAGCCACAGACTCTATGGCTTGGCAGAAATCCTTGCTACCATGAAACAACGCAATCCAGAGACTCTTGGATAAATTAACTCCACACTTGTGGGCCTGATCCCCGGGTGGGTGTTCACTTGGGAGTTGGACTAGATGATCCTGTGGGTCCCTTCCAACTCAAAATAACCTGTGAACCTGTGAACTCTGTGTAACTATATCCTGCCTGTGAGTTCAAAGCCAAAAGATACCAAGGAAGTATAGTCCTGGTCCATAACAAAGGGAAGACTACAGGCAGAAAGGAGAGTGGATGGCAAAAAGGTGAGAGCATACATGAAAACTGGCACATTTTGTTAAAGAACATCAAAATGTATGACAAGCAAAATCTAAGAGTATGTCTGCATATTTGAAACATGGACAGCAGTATCAAGATATGCTGGGATGGTGAGTGAGAATGAAATCTCACTGCAAGGAGACTAAAGAAGAAGAAATAACTACTTCATTAAGAGAAATTAGAACAAAAACAGAGTGTAGGGCATATGCATACCTACGGCAAAGGAAAGCAGAAGAAAACATCCAGGTGTCAGAGTACATTCTGGTTAGGAAAGAGGTAATTGCATTGTGATTGTGGCAGATTTTTGTGGACAGCTAGCCGCATGCATAAACTCAGGAGAAACTTTCATGCAATTTTTTTTAAAGAAGAAAGTATAATTCCTCTACAATAACCTGGGGCAATGACAAGGCAGGGGACATGTTACTGCTGACAACAGATAACTACTCCTTCAAAAGGCATCTTGGAAAATGACTCAGCATGACATTGAAAGAAATTGCTTATTTTGGTATTACATTGAAGATAAAAAATTTTCAAAAGTAAAACTTAACACACAATTAGGAAAGACCCCAACCTAATTAAGGTTGTCTTCTCATCTGAGCAGCTCCTTGTTTAGCACTTCAGTACACTGCCGTTGAAACTCTTAAGAGTATTGAATTTAGTTCTGTCTCTTCCCCTAAAAGTGCATCCAATGATGAGAATACCTATTCTTTCAGAAAACTTGTCCTTTGCATATGTCCACAGTCCCAAGGAACAGAGGAACATGCCCTGTGTGTGGTCTGAGTCATTAATAGGAATCCTAACACTTACAGGCACCTACATAGTAAAGACTTAATACAGAAAGGTCCTTGAAATATCTACTGCACATACTACCATATCTCAAGTCCCAACAAGCCATTTCTCTAATGCCTGCAACAAGCCTGTGGTTGGCGAATATAAATGCAGCCATTTGGCCAAATGCTTTTTATGGCTTTGCACATTCCAAACAAACTGTGACCTCCATCAAGTTGCAGAGCAGCACCAGACTCATTCACTTGCAGCCCTGGCTGCTCTGTGAAAAAGAATGTCGCTAGCCTAGCCAGAGATGGCAAGTGTTTAGTGATTCCTTGATTCAATGTACACACACCACAATGTGCAGACAAGAAAAAAAACAACTTCTTCCCCACAATAACCCCATATCTGAATGATGTCATCCTCTCCTTACTCTTTCTACTGGTTTTGAATCTTGTATCCAGGGTTGCCTTCACCAGCCTAAGAAGGTGTCATATTTGCAAAATGTAGTCATACCTAAGGTTCAAACAGGTACACAGGTTATTCGGAGTTGGAAAGGACCCCAAGGATCATCTAGTCCAACTTCCAACCAAATGCCCTCCCAGGGATTGAACCCACAATCATGGAACCATGGGCACCACGCTCCATTCATCCAAGCCTCCCATCATCTAGACCATGCCACCAAGTTCCTCATCCAGTCTTTTCTTAAACACCCCCAGGGATGGCAACTCCACCACCTTCCTGGGCAGAGCCTTCTAATGAGAGTTGCGCTGTCTTATTCACATTCTCATTGACTTGTGGAATTTTTTTCCCACAAACCTGCCTCAGTGACTCGCGGTACTTCCCAGTTGATGCATGAGCAGTGCTTCTGCTTCGCCAAGGGGTGGCACTGGTGCTCCCTGTGGAGCGGGACTGGCACAGCCCCATGGGTTGGGCAGGCGGCGCTTCTCGCTCGCTGGGGGAAGCCACAGATCAATGCCTTATGAGTGTTGCGAAGGTTACATGGCATTTATAGTCCCACAGCACCGTGCCATGGTGCGGTCCCCTGCTGTGGTCCCTGCCCCGCTCCTGTGTGTCTCTGTGGCCAGAACAGCTTATGAACGTAGTATGTCATACGTAGTCCAGCGCACCTGGTGATAAGTAGATGTAGCCCCAGCGAAAGCACTGCTGCAGCGCTGTACCTACCATCCTCCACAGGGACTGCGTATGGAGCTACCGTCTGCTTTCCCTCTCTGCCTCACCCACCTGTGTGTGCTCTCAAGTGTTTGCCCCTGCCAGCACCTTTCAGGGACTGCCTGTGTCCACATGTATGTGCATTCATGCCTCCATGCATCCGTGTGTCTGTGTGTTATTGTTTCCATGGCTACAGGCAGGGAAGGTGATGTCAACAGGTGTGCTAAACTGCACTGGAAGCCAATTGCCAAGTGCTGTGTGCTGGGATGGGGCAGCAATGGGACATGTCCACGCCGCCGCTGCCGCGCCAGGAGGCTTCTGTTGCCCCATGCCCTCCCCCCAGCATAGCAGCTGGAGCCGGCATTCTGCTGAGTCCATATGACCAGCGCTACCGCTCCCACACTCAGGACTGGCAGTGCTGGAAGAGGCAGTGTGGCCAAAGAAAAGCCCAGAGATTCTCCAGGGTTCTCCCCAGGCAGAGAGGACTCAGAAACGGTTCCCTTTGGTTCCTTGTGCTGTCAGAACCTGTGAGGAGGAGCGGAAAATGCTTCCCAGTGCTCCTGATTGGCTGGGGAGAGAGTGTTGGGCATGGCCTGTATGCATATTAATGACCTGCGACTGCTCGCGGATTAGAATATTTGCGGGACCCCAAGGAAACCTGTTCCCTGCGGCTACGGAGGTATGACTGTATAATTGCTTTGAATTTTTTCAATTTTTTTTTTCCTCCTGGGGTGAACTCAGGCAGGCAGTCATTTCTTTCATCAGAGGATGTCAGAGTGGGCCAGTGTGTCTTCAGGCTGACCGGCTACTGCCGTTTTACCCCACCACTGGGCGCTGCCTGCCAGCTTGGCCTGCGAGAGAGCTGCAGACAGCCAGGGGTGCGTTTTCTGGAGCCCTGGCTTGGTATGTACAACTGAGAAAAGGGCTGGCCTCCCGCTGCCCCACAGGAGCCTGCACTGCCGGTGGTGGGAGTGTTTCCCTTTGCTGCCGCAGCACGGCACATGGTGGCAGCGGGCATCTGTCCAGTGGAGTCCAACCTTGGGGACTGCCATTGCGCAATGATGTAAGCCACCATCTCTTCTGAAGTAAAATGGAAATGAGGACAGAAGTCTTAATCTGCTGGAGCTGCTTTGGATTTGCCACTGAGGAGTACAAGGCACACAGGGTTTAATTACTCAGAGGAGGCAGTTGCTCGCTCTCTTTTTCCTTCAGGACTTTGCCCCAGCGAGGTGCTGTGCAGGCTTCAGCTGCTCCATGGAACTCCTCTTCACTTCAGGGGCTCGCTCTGCTGAATCCAGCCGTTTTCCATGGAACTCTTCACCTTTCCTGGTATTCTGGCTGAAATGTGTTCCCTTGGCAACAGATTGTATCCTTTTACATGATGACAGCCGGTGGACCCTGAATTCTTCCTGCTGCTCTAAATCTCGATGTACGGGCCATCAAGGGGCTCGGTTTTGGGGGGGAGTTATTTTATTTTTATCTCGCTGTTGCCAGTATCACATTTGTAGATACGTTTCCATCCTTTTCTTTTTTTTTAATAAATCCTGTTACATCTCTAATGGCCTCTTGTCCAAGAAGTGATAAGTGAACCCCTACTGTCACAAACTGAGACAGGAGATAATGAGAGAAATGTGTTTTCATGACAGTTCTACTATAATACTTTCCTTCTCCAAGATGCAAAAAGAATCTCTTCCATCTATGTTGGTCAAGCAATGCAAAGTGTTAAATCACACGAAAAACATTAATGACCACTTTCTCTTCAAGAAGCAAAATCTTCTGGGCTTGGCACGGTTGCAAAAATGTCTTCCTTCAGTTTGTTTTTTTTTTCAGGCAGATATCACAATGAAGAGGATATGGAAAATATCTGAATTGGAATAAGAGATGAGAAAACCTATAGACTATCAGCTGGGTACAGTTGCAGTTTTATTTAGCCTTTAGCATTGTGAATATTTTCACATTAATATTAGATATCCCTATAGAGGCCTGTAGCATGTATTTCAAAGGCCTCATTGATCCTGGGCAAGGAGAATATTCTCATCCCTTTCCTGTAGCATGCACACAAAGTTAAACTGATCCTACACCTATTCAGCCTCCTTGGAGCATTGCATCATCCCAGCACTATTACATCCAGGATCAAGGTGTTGCCATTGAATCTTCGAACTACCCACCATCCTGTGGCATAGACATGCTCCACTTGTGTCAGACAGGTTATATAGGAGCTTGACTATGATCAAATAGACTAGAGGAGCAGGTATTCACGTGAGCAGTCCCTCTTCTTCATCTACATTCATCACTCAGGGAAAAGAAAACTCATATCCAGATAACACTTGACCTTAGAAAACTAAGTCATCCTTTGGTTTTGTAAGCTATTCAAACGGTCTGTTTTGCAGTACCTGTAGACATGGACATATGTATTTTGGGCTTTGCAATGGACACAATGATCTATTCTGACCAGATACATAATTTGCACAATGGTAACTGCAAGCAATGCCAAGGCAGCCCTGCTCTCCCAGAAATAAATAGATGAGCCACACAAGAATGTTCCTTTTGGTCAGCACAAAAGAGATACTGCATGCTCAGAGATGTTCTCTACAGCTGATTGACCTGAACTGTAACTATAGTGGCAAGGCAGATTTCTGCAAACCTCAGGATGGGATAGGCTCTGCATTACCTGCAGCTGTGATTATGCAACTGAGCCTGCTTCTCAGAACAAATTAACATTCCTGCTCTCAACTTTTGAGACAACTGGAGCAAGAGTATCTGAAGGAAATAGAGTGGCCCAAGCAGCCCTGAAGACCTTTGTGCTTTCCTCCAATAATGCTCACACTATAACACACACAATGACTGCTTTCCCTGCTGTTGAATATTGCAGACTTTCTATCAGGTTCAGAGTTTATTAGTCTGATCCATCCTCAGATACAGTGAGTTTAATCCAGTCGTATAGAGAGGACAGGTAATGACCCCTCTATTAAGACATTTACCAGGGCAAATATCTCATTTTCAATCCTTTGTAATGGAGCCAAATTTCAAGTGTCTGAGCTTAGTGCCTGCCGTAGTGTATTTTTATGGCTCAGGGGGACCAGAACAATTTTTTGTTGCTGTTGCTTTGAGAACAAAGTTAAAGGAGAGCCGACAGTTCTCCTGAATGCTATTTTTCGGCAGAATTCTGAACAGCCTCACTGGAGTTCAGAGGAACCTGATATTGAAATGAACCTAGCGCAGGGGCTGAAAAAGCTCCCTTGTTGTCCTCAAGAAAAACCTGATTCCTTTATAGAAAAATATCAAAGACACCATGCAAGGTCACTTATACAAGAATGGTGGAAAGAATATGAGTCTATAATGCCCAGAGCCCCAGGTGAGCTACGGATCCAGACCACCTCTCTGGCATCTTTAGACAAAGGACTGCACCTTATTAATTTCACGTTGCTGCCCTGCAAGATTTTAGCCAGCTACAAAACCGTCAAATAAACAGAACTGCATCCTCAATCACATTCCTGTTCACAGTCCATTGTACCTCATGAGTGAAACCAGGTTTGTGCTAAGACAGTACACTTTGAACTGGAGCAGTAGGACTTGAATGAGCCGGTGGTCCAATCTGCTATCTGCCACCCTGGCAGCAACCTCTGACAGACCAACTGTGATGAAGAGCAGAAAAAGTGAGGAAGTGATAACATTGCTGTAGGTTGAATCGCTGCAGGTTGAGAGGGATGGCACCAAAGCCTCTCAGAAGGNACAAACTGAGACAGGAGATAATGAGAGAAATGTGTTTTCATGACAGTTCTACTATAATACTTTCCTTCTCCAAGATGCAAAAAGAATCTCTTCCATCTATGTTGGTCAAGCAATGCAAAGTGTTAAATCACACGAAAAACATTAATGACCACTTTCTCTTCAAGAAGCAAAATCTTCTGGGCTTGGCACGGTTGCAAAAATGTCTTCCTTCAGTTTGTTTTTTTTTTCAGGCAGATATCACAATGAAGAGGATATGGAAAATATCTGAATTGGAATAAGAGATGAGAAAACCTATAGACTATCAGCTGGGTACAGTTGCAGTTTTATTTAGCCTTTAGCATTGTGAATATTTTCACATTAATATTAGATATCCCTATAGAGGCCTGTAGCATGTATTTCAAAGGCCTCATTGATCCTGGGCAAGGAGAATATTCTCATCCCTTTCCTGTAGCATGCACACAAAGTTAAACTGATCCTACACCTATTCAGCCTCCTTGGAGCATTGCATCATCCCAGCACTATTACATCCAGGATCAAGGTGTTGCCATTGAATCTTCGAACTACCCACCATCCTGTGGCATAGACATGCTCCACTCGTGTCAGACAGGTTATATAGGAGCTTGACTATGATCAAATAGACTAGAGGAGCAGGTATTCACGTGAGCAGTCCCTCTTCTTCATCTACATTCATCACTCAGGGAAAAGAAAACTCATATCCAGATAACACTTGACCTTAGAAAACTAAGTCATCCTTTGGTTTTGTAAGCTATTCAAACGGTCTGTTTTGCAGTACCTGTAGACATGGACATATGTATTTTGGGCTTTGCAATGGACACAATGATCTATTCTGACCAGATACATAATTTGCACAATGGTAACTGCAAGCAATGCCAAGGCAGCCCTGCTCTCCCAGAAATAAATAGATGAGCCACACAAGAATGTTCCTTTTGGTCAGCACAAAAGAGATACTGCATGCTCAGAGATGTTCTCTACAGCTGATTGACCTGAACTGTAACTATAGTGGCAAGGCAGATTTCTGCAAACCTCAGGATGGGATAGGCTCTGCATTACCTGCAGCTGTGATTATGCAACTAAGCCTGCTTCTCAGAACAAATTAACATTCCTGCTCTCAACTTTTGAGACAACTGGAGCAAGAGTATCTGAAGGAAATAGAGTGGCCCAAGCAGCCCTGAAGACCTTTGTGCTTTCCTCCAATAATGCTCACACTATAACACACACAATGACTGCTTTCCCTGCTGTTGAATATTGCAGACTTTCTATCAGGTTCAGAGTTTATTAGTCTGATCCATCCTCAGATACAGTGAGTTTAATCCAGTCGTATAGAGAGGACAGGTAATGACCCCTCTATTAAGACATTTACCAGGGCAAATATCTCATTTTCAATCCTTTGTAATGGAGCCAAATTTCAAGTGTCTGAGCTTAGTGCCTGCCATAGTGTATTTTTATGGCTCAGGGGGACCAGAACAATTTTTTGTTGCTGTTGCTTTGAGAACAAAGTTAAAGGAGAGCCGACAGTTCTCCTGAATGCTATTTTTCGGCAGAATTCTGAACAGCCTCACTGGAGTTCAG
>WEKX01024343.1:6863-17167 GCA_013390025.1 Pitta sordida
TGGAATGTGCTGCCCAAGGAGGTGGTGGAGTCACTGTGCCCAGAGGTGTTTAAGAAAAGGTTGGATGATGTACTTGGTGGCATGACTTAGATATTAGGGTAATGTGTTATAGGTAGGATGGTGTGTTGGTAGCAGGATGACAACAGGTTGAGTAACAGGTTTGGATAGGTTAGGTAATAGGTGATAGGTTGGACTTGATGACCTCTATGGTCTTTTCCAACCTTACTGATTCTGTGATTCTGTGATTCTACGAGCAGCAGCGAGATGCCTGGAAAAACCCCCTACCCCCCCTCTGGCTGGCCTAGCTGTGGTGCCTTCATTGCTGTTCAGCCTCTCATCCCTCTGGTCCGGCTATCTACTTTTCTGTTACTACTTTTTTTTTCTCCTTTCTTAAACATGTTATTCACAGAGGTGCCGTTATCTGCTTCTGACCTCGAATTCCTGGCACCGGAGGAGGCTCAGGTACCAGCCACCCACCCCCCTCACTGGCAGAGAAAAAAACCCCATTCAAACCAGAACAGACACGCAGGATCCTACAGGATACTGTGGGAACAGTACAGTTGAGCACAATTTGTCCCACCTGATGAAGTATTGAACTCCATTCAGTCCAAATACTTTTCTTTTTAAGCCCTCTGAATGTTCTCAGCAAGCAGAATCTGACAGTAGCTCCCAGTAGACCAGAAAAGTTTCCCATACATGGGGCAATTCATTCACTTTCTCAGTTTTACAGTATTTGTGTCAGGCAAATGGACAAAGGTAAATTAAAACCATTTAAAACTGATTCACGTTTGCATGCAACCCTTTTTCAGTCTTTAATTATTTTATTTTTCATTTAATTCCTTTTTTTTCCTCTTTCTTTTATGATATCGTAGTACGCTGCTTTGGAGTTTTAGCTTGTTTCTACATACTGTTAAAATTTACAATGAAATGCCAAGTTGAAAAAAAGTAACTCAAATAAACTGTGACAATAGACAAAAAAAATATTAATGAGCATTTTAAAATTTGAATTTACAAGAAATAAATGTAGTATACTGTTCTTGGGAAAACATGCAAGTACTCAGAAAACAATTATTAATGTTCTGGTTATACATTCCTATTTTGGCGATTCTTTGTTTAAAAATTGACCCTCATGCTCATGTATAATAAACCTCCACCTTTTGGAACATCTGGATTTTAGTTTTTGAGGAAAAAAATACCAACTCATAATAGGAATTACAGAGAAATGTGGAAGCGATCCACACATATCTGCTTAGAAATCAAGAAATCACATTGAGAAATAAACTTGATGGTTATTTCTGACCCATCTGTTTCCCATAATTGGGTAATAATATATGCATTTTGCTTCTGAAAGAATGCCCCTGGGAGTATTTCATCTGCCTCAAATGACCATCCACAGTCACAGTCACCCTGCAGCACAGTTTGATGGGGCATACGTGCCATCCTTCTGTCTTAGGGAAAAAGGAGCTGCTCATGCCTTTGGGCTGAAGGAGAAAAAGATCTCAAAGTCGCAGATGTGATAAGGCAGAGGCTCCAAGGTAACAGCTCTTGTGTCACTTGAAAGAACAGGTTGAAGTCTAATTCTAACTATGAACAGCATAGCTCCTGGTGTCTGGATAGTGAGTTCATTTGTAAGCAGAAGCAGATGCACAGATAATTTTTTTTATTTTCTCCCACATATCTCTTTTTATAGAGTTTTGTGACACAATACTGAATTTATATAAATAAACCACATCCGTAGGTTGCATAGTCTGGAAAAGATGTGACAAATAAACAGGAATGTGTGTGTTTGTGTGGTAGTCTCAAAAAGAGAGAGAAAAGTCCCTTTTCATAGTTAGTCCCTTTTCATACTTGCTCTTTTAGAGCAAGAGTGGCTCCATATTCCTGGAAGAGTCCAACAGCAGGTTGGATGGAGCTCTGAGTGCTCACCTAATGGCAGGTTCTCTGACCATGACAGCAGTGTTGAAACTGAATGGTATTTAACATCCCTTTCAACCCAAAACATTCAGTGATTCTATGATTCTGTGAAATGAGAGGAGAAAGAAATTATGGTGTTTCTCATAAATATGGAATTCTTTCTGAATAATTATCCTGAGCAGTGAGAATTGCAAGAGACATGTTTATGGCACTGCTTCATGTTTATACCCATACATGCTCTTTTAAAGAAATATTGCAAGTCTATTTATTCTCTACTTGTCTGTAGCATCTGAGAAATACACTCAAAGGTGTCAGCAGATGTGTACAACCAAAGGCAAAGTTGTTAGAAGAACATAAATTTCCAAATACCACTAGTAATCAGCTCCATACTGTCAGCTTCATTACAGAAACAGCTTTTCGCCTGGTCAAAATTTCAAAAGGTGGAAATTTTGGTGTCTTGCACAGCATCCTGTTTCTGAAAAACATCAGAATATGTCTGTGTGCTTTCGAAAGCAGGCATGAAGACATACAATTTTAAAGGTAATAAATATTATAAGTACTTAACAATGTTTAGAGTGATTTTACTTGATAAAACAAGATAGGGTTTTGCATTCAGAACATAGCTAGGAGAAAAAGTTGTCAGTTACCATGGAATCATACAATCACAGAATGTTTTGGGTTGAAAGGTACCTTAAAGACTGTCTAGTTCCAATCTTGTTGCCATGGGCAGGGACACCTTTGCTGATAACATTTAGGAAAAATAATTTGAGCAAAAAGAGATCACTCCCAGTTCACATACATGTCACAACTTTGGCATTGAGGAGTAAATGCATACTTTCTTTAAGACAGGAGAATGAAAACAAATGCTCTGCAGCCCTTTCTCATAAGTCCTTGAAGTATGTTTCATCTGAATAATACACAGACTAAAAAAAATAGTCATAGTTACTGCATAGTCAATATGTTTTTCTTCTTTTTGGAATCCCATCACAATGTTTAACCAATCCTTCAGTAGGGGCATGAGATGGAAATTCATCTGCACATGAAGTTGAGAGCCACCTGTCCAAAGCAAGATATTTGATATCAGCAGATAGCAATCATTAAACATGAAGTAAACTCCCTGTAGATGTAACACATTTCAGAAAACAGAGATTTGATGGAACATATTACCAAAGCAGTCCTTTTCATACAGTAAAGCCTAATATGAATGGTCATGTTATATCCAGTAATCTAGGTAATTTGAAAAGACATTTTATTGTGGAAAGGAAACTTTTGTTTGTTTGTTTGTTTGGGTTTTTTTACTGTTTAGGATGTATAGTCTAGCTTTTCCCAGTAATGAATGAAGTCTTGGAAAAACATTGGTAAGTCGACATGATGATTGATGTCCAGTAAGATACAGTTAGAATGAAATTGAAGTGAAGTATCATTCCTCTATTCTCAAGAAAAAAGTTATACTTCAAATGTTTGTAATGAAAACCTGCATTTCATTTATGATAATATAAATGTATTTAGCTCGCAGTTTTCATGGGTGAATGGGTCTGGCTAGGCACTGCAAACCCAGAAAACTGTGAAGAGAGTGATCTCATGAATATGCAATTAAGCCCTGCCCATTTCCCTGCCCCCCTCAGCTCCTTAGGGAAGGAGGGCATTCCTGGGACTGCCCACCTCCCTGAGCCAGCCAAGGAGACCAAAGAGAATGGCTTCTGCCCAGTGCTGTACTGGGAGCCCCGGGATTCATGCCTCTTGCTGCTGTAGTGATACCTGTCTTACTAGGCTGTGTGTCTTTAATGTCAATGCAACTGGATAAACACGGCAGTGGAGGGCCCACCCTGGTGCTGCTGCCACAGTGGAGCAGGAGCAGGCAGCCCATGCCAGGGGTGGTGCCCATGCCAGGGCAAGCTGGGGTGGGCAGCACCGAGACGGCACCAAGACAGGTTGAGACGTGCCAGTGGCCGCCCGCCCCCACCGCCTGTTGCTGCCATCATAATCCCTGGCTTACTAGGGTGTGTATCTTTAATGGCAATTCAACTGGATAAACATGGCAGTAGAGGGGGACCCCGGCACTGCTGCCACAGTGAAGTGAAAGCAGGTAGCCCATCCCAAGGCTGGTGGCCATGGTGGGGCAAGCTGGGGTAGACGGCACTGGGACAGCACCAGGATGGGTCAACGCATGCTGGCACCGTGTGCCCCCACCACTACTAGCCTGTCCCAGGCACAGTAACTGTGGTAACCCCTCCCCAGCCGCCTCACATCTTATTTACATATCCATGAGTTTACGCAGAGCTTGGCTGGTGATATTTTTGTCCGTATTTCTTGGTTTGGTTGGCTGATTTTTGAGGGAGTTTTTTTGTTTGTTTGTTTGTTTGTTTGTTTGTTTTTCTGCCAGTGCAACAGAACTGGCTATCCCCACTCTCGCCCTGCACTGTGCAGCAGTGCCTCCCAGACTGCGCGGGCAGTCCCTCTCCTTGCAGGTGGACCCTGCCACAGCTGTGGCTCTGGCCACACTCTGCCTGCCCCCCTGCAGGGTCTGATGCCACTGCACTTGCTGTTCCCCTGCCCAGGCTGACAGGGACGCCATGCAAAGCCCCTGATGCAGCCATGGGCACTGCCACTGCAGCCAGTAGCTGGGACTATGTTATCGCCGAGCAGCCTTGGGACACAGTTACGTGGGCTGAGATGCAAGCAGATTGCGATGCAGTGTCCTGGGGGATAGCTGGTCTTTAACCTTGCACCTGCAGGTTTTCCCTTCAGCTCCACTGGCAAGGAGAACACAGAGTGTAAAGTATACATAAGAAATGCATACCCCTCCACCCCTCAACAACCACCCAACCCCCTCATGGTGCTGGGGGCAGCAGCACCATGTTTGCCACACCGTCACCAGGCATCAGAAAGTACAGAAGGGTTTGTGGCTCTGACAAGCATGACACAGTTTGGCAAGATGCTCCGAGAAAGTCGACATGGTGCCGTCTCGTTAGCTTTGCCCAGCCAGAGTGGGGCCGGGACCAGTGCTGCCAGCTGACAGTGCGCTGCCTCACAGCCATTGTCCCAGCAATGGGACTGGGCTGTTCTGCAGTCAGCCCTAGTCCTCAGAGTGTTCTTGGCATGCCGGTGTTGAGTATAGCCTTTGAAACTCCACTTTAAATGTGTGGGGGGTGCAGCAGCGCACATAAAAGCAAGGCAGCACCTCCAAAGGGAAGAAGCTGGGTGGGCTGAATGCCCTCCACCCACAATCCCAGCTCTGCCACCCTCCCCCCTACCACCAGCCAGTGCAGTGGCCCCAACAAAGCACCATAGCACATGGGACCAGTGCTAAGTCGTGGCACAGCTGTCAGGGGCCGTGCTGGCCCAAGCTTGGTTCTAGCAGCACTGCATGGATTGGTACAGTCCCTCCGGAGCCTTGAGTCACCTGCAGGAGAGGGAGCCCTCTCCAGTTGTGGGTGGAGCAGCCCCACTTACCCCGTGCAGTAGACGCTGTATGCAGTGCACGTATTAATGCTGCTCGGGGTCCTAGCAAAGCCAAGCATGGCTCTAACAGCCCCACTCCTCCCTCTCTGCCCCCCTGCAGCTTCCCACGCCTCCTCCTCCTTGCAGAGGAAATTTTTACACAAACATCTCCTATATTAAAAACAAAGTACGTTGTGCTGCCATGAGGGAGCTTTAGTTTCAGTGCCACTCCCTCTCCATTGCCACAGCAGTGCCCAGGGGCCCTCGCTTCCACCACTGTGCTGCCATACTCAGAAGTGGTGCCCACCCCACACCGGTGGTTACTCTAGGGTGATGGCAGCGGTCCCCATTCCCCTTAAATGGTGCAAATGGATGGCGCTTAGGGACTGCGGGGGTGACAAGAGATGTTCGTTTATATATTAATGAGCTCATTTACATACCCATGAGCTGTCTGAGTTCATGGTCTTATCTGCACAGGCGTGAACCTCGCTTTTTCACTGAAAGATGAATCGCCACGAATTGAAACTGCAGAAATGCGAGCCATGAATAACTGGGGGCTTACTGTATTATAAAACTGAAGTGACTGCTATTAGCAACATGATTTTCATCAACATTTTTTTGACCAATTTTTTTGACCAAAGTCTACAAGGAAATGAGAGCACCAAGTTTAAATGAAGATATAGCAATAACTTGCTTATTCACACTTTCTTAGTCTTGGCTTCAATGATTCATGGATTTGCAGGCTTTTCCCAGTGAACACATGCACAGTACACGCTTATTTGCACTTCTGGGTCAGCAGTATTTTGTGTTCATGGCTTTTTGCTGTGATCCGCAAACGTGTGTTCACCTTATCACACAGAATCACAGAATCACAGAATATTATGAGTTGGAAGGGACCCACAAGGATCATCTAGTCCAACTCACCATCTAACACCCATAAAGAGACCGAGAGCACATCGCAGAGCATAACACCAACCTAGATCCCTCACAGTCTAGCAGGCCACTCCGAGCCGGAAGGGGCCCAGAATCATCCAGCCCCACACCCCCCAGCTAGACCATGTCACTAAGCTCCTCGTCCAGTCTCCTCTTAAACACCTCCAGGGATGGCGACTCCACCACCTCCCTGGGCAGCCCATTCCAACATGCAATTACTCTCTCTGTGAAAAACGCTTCCTAACGTTAAGATTAAACCTCCCCTGGTGTAGCTTGAGGCCGTGCCCTCTCGTTCTGTGTCGTCAGCCTGGAAGAAAAGGTCTACACCCATCTGGCTGCAACCTCCCCGCAGGTAGTTGTAAACAGCAATGAGGTCCCCTCTGAGCCTCCTCTTTTCCAGACTGAACAGTCCCAGTTCCTGTAGTCGCTCCTCATAGGGCCTGCCCTCCAGTCCCTTCACCATCCTCGTTGCCCTTCTCTGGACCCTCTCAAGCAGCTCAACATCCCTCTTAAACTGGGGAGCCCAGAACTGCACACAGTACTCAAGATGAGGTCTGACCAGCGCTGTGTACAGGGGAAGGACAACCTCCCTGGACCGACTGACCACACTGTTCCTGATGCAGGCCAGGATGCCATTGGCCTTCTTAGCCACCTGGGCACACTGCTGGCTCATATTGAGTTTCCTATCAATCAGTACACCTAAGTCTCTCTCCACTTCACTAGTCTCGAGCCACTCCTCCCCCAGCCGATAGCGGTGCATGGGGTTGTTATGGCCGAAGTGAAGAACCCGGCACTTAGTCTTGTTAAACCTCATACTGTTGGAGCCTGCCCATCTCTCCAGCCTGTCAAGGTCCCTCTGGAGGGCCTTCCTACCCTCCGGCAGTTCAACATTTGCCCCCAGCTTAGTATCATCTGCAAACTTGCTGATGATGGATTGAATTCCCTCGTCCATGTCATCGATAAAGATGTTGAACAGTACTGGGCCCAACACTGACCCCTGTGGGACTCCGCTGGTGACTGGCCGCCAGTCCGATGTTGCACCATTCACCACCACCCTCTGAGCTCGCCCTTCCAACCAGTTTGTAACCCAGCATAAAATGTTCCTTTCCAGCCCGTGCTTTACAAGTTTCTCCTGAAGCTTATTGTGGGAAACCGTGTCAAAGGCTTTGCTAAGGTCCAAGTACACAACATCCACAGCCTTTTTGTCATCAACCAGTCGAGTCACTGGATCATAAAAGGAGATCAAGTTAGTCAGGCAGGACCTGCCTTTCCAAAATCCATGCTGACTAGATCCAATGTCATGGTTGTTCTGCAGTTGCTGTGTAATAGCACACAAGACCATCTGTTCCATGACTTTGCATGGGACTGAAGTCAGGCTGACTGGTCTGTAGTTGTTAGGATCATCTTTCCTACCCTTCTTGTGGATGGGTGTCACATTGGCCAATTTCCAGTCTTGTGGCACAACACCAGTAAGCCAGGACTGTTGGTAAATTATGCAGAGTGGCTTGGCGAGTTCATCTGCTAGTTCTTTCATGACCCTTGGTTGGATTCCATCCAGTCCCATAGACTTATGAGGGTCCAAGCCACTCAGCAAGTCTCATTCGTGGTTTCCTTGGGATTCTCAGTCGCGTATGCACGTACTTGTGCTTTTTACCTGTTTCCACAATCATGGATTCAAGGTTTCCCTCACGATTTGCACTTCCAGGTTAATGGCATTTTTCCTTGCAATTCGCGGTGGCATATACGTGGTTTTATCCCCCTGTGAACATGGTTCGCAGAATGGATGATTCGTGGGACCCGCAGAAGACCCTTAATCCCTGAATACAGAGATAAGACTGTATTTATTTAATGATAGAAAATTTCACATAATATTCTTAGAAAGTGTTTAATTGATAGAAATGGCTAGTGAAATGGTTTGTGAAAATGCATGTCAAGCAAACTAGTAAGCATGTAGATATTTTGAAATACCTCACTCTGCTCTACTGAAACATTTAATAAACTTCTAAGACATACTACAGTAAGGCACACTGGTCTCACATCTTTGATCTCAGGCCAGGAAGTAGAGGAAGTTCCAGTACAAGGGAGATTTGTTGTGGAGCCAGTGGGACCTTCTGTTTGCCCATCAGACAGCAAATGTTCAACAAATAGAGAGTGAGGATTCATGCTGAAGGTTCAGATGTTGCCTGCATGAAGTTTTTTTTAAAAACAACTAATTTATTGGGATCTTAGCACAAGGCTGTGCTGTCCTGTGGTACCCAGTCTTTCCAAACGAGTGGTCCGGCCCTGTCCAGTCAATGGAGATTTTTTTTTCAAGAATTTTGTAAAAACATCTTTCTCTAGATCAGGTGCAATGTTGCATAATTTTTCCTACCCTCAAATTTTTTCGACAAGACGTCTGCAGTGCATCTCTCAATTATACCATTTACAAGCACTTTAATTCTGCATTTTGTAGCTTGAGAAGAATTGCAGTACTGCAGTGCAAATGCAAGTTTGAATTGAAACAGACCTTAAAGCTCAACTTTTTCTACTCCCCTCCCATGGACAGGGACACCTTCCTCTATCCCAGGTTATTCCAAGCTCTGTCCAACCTGGCCTTGGTATGGGACAGTCACAGCTTCTCGGGGCGACCTGTGTCAGGGTCTCATCATCCACACAGGGAAGAAACTATGAAGGTGATACCTGTGACTTGTTGACATTTCTGACTCTCAGAAAGTACATGAAGCAGCTGCTTCCCTTATTGATGCTCATAGGTTCTGCGCAAGCAAGGCCGGTAAACAGAGTTGAAGCCAAGAGAATCTTTTGTGTTTTCTGAGCTACAAGAGGAAGAGCAGCGACTGGCATTTGTATGAAAGCAAGCATATTTTTAGGTAAACTTCATGATTTTCAAATCATCTCTGAATAAAATGTTCCTGTGCTAGGTATCTCACTCAGGAAGTTGGAAACTCTCTGAGCTCTATGTCTTGGAGGATTGAAGACGTCAAAATGGTCAGAAGAGATTAAGATTGTGTGGGGTGGTGTCAGAAATCTCTTTTTTAATGTTCACAGAGGAAAAGTTTCAACCATTTGTTTTTTTCTTTCCCTCTCTCTTTTCCGCTTTTGTGCCCCGTCCCCCCTCCCCGCTTCCCAAGTTCGGGGAAGGGGTGAGGGAGAGGGACCAGGGGAAATGGGAGGACACATGCCGAGGTCTGAGAGCCTCCTGGGCTGAGTCCAAGCAGAGCTTGGCCCTGGGAATTCCACGGGAGAGAGGCAGTGCCTCTGCAGAGGTTTCTTTACCAAGTCTGGGAAAGCCACGACGCTGAGCACGGAGGCTGACATTTTCACTGTCTACAAGGAGTCTTCCCGCCTGGGACGGCCCATGAGAATACAGGAATGGCGTATGGAACCCTGGGAGTTGTAGGCAAACTCACTGCCCTCTGAGAAAAGGACCTAAGTAAGCCTTTGAAGGGGGTGGGACCTCAATTCCTTAGGTGCTTTGGTTTTTCAGGCTTTTACCTTTGGGAATAATGGGAAGAGAGCTCTTAAATACTGTTACACAGCTGCAGCCCCTGCCTTTCCTCCTCAGTGGTGCTGTGAGAGCTGTTGCTGCTGGAAGACTGGTACAGCTGGAGTCCTGCCTTGCCTTGGACTCCTGCGTTGCCTGCCTCTGCTGCTGTTTCTCAGTGCCTTCCTGCCTGGCTGCTGAGAGGGGAGGACTTTCAGACCTGGATCCAGCTTTCTATCAGCTTCTCTGTGAGTTCGTCTGCCAGTTTTGTTTTCCTTTCCCCGAGAAAACCACTTGTCCCTGAAAAGGGACAGCAGCCACTCCCGGACTTGCTTGGAGGGGCAGCTTGTATTCTGCTGCCCCAGCATTTAGTTATTTGAGGGATATTCTGTTTGTGTGGGTGGTTGGGGAATGGTTGGGGTATTTTCCTCTTGTTTACCACTGTCAGTTTTATTTATACACATACTTTATTCATACATTCCAATATATGTATAAATATATATTACAAATATATATAATTATATATATATTTCTT
>WEKX01024348.1:0-59819 GCA_013390025.1 Pitta sordida
ATCTGCCTGTATCTTCCTGTATCTACCAATATCTATGTATATCTTCCTGTATCTACCTATATCTACCTATATCTTCCCATATCTTCCCATATCTTCCCATATCTACCTATATCTACCTATATCTTCCTATATCTACCCATATCTACCCATATCTTCCTATATCTTCCTATATCTACCCATATCTACCCATATCTTCCTGTATCTACCTGTATCTTCCTGTATCTTCCTGTATCTTCCTATATCTTCCTATATCTACCTATATCTTCCTATATCTTCCTATATCTACCTATATCTTCCTATATCTACCCATATTTACAAGGAATGCTGCCAGGGAAACTCAGTGATGCCATTTGTCAAAATTGGAATTTGAGTTCTACAGAAGCAAAAGAGACAGAGAAGTGAGGTGCTATTTCTCTGGAGTTAAAGGTGCTGCAGCAATGCTAAATGCCATTTGTTACTCTTGTCTGAGGAATCCCAATTATCATCCTCCACAAGCTGAAGCGAGTGATGATTTCAACCTGTTAGCAAGTTTGTTCCCTGGTACTGACCACAGTCTCAAAGCTTTTCCATGAAATGTTTCTTCATTAAGGTATTATTTTGCAAACTAATGCCAACAATAAACTCTTTCCTGCAGATTTTATTAGCAGGGACCAGTTACTCATTAACTGCTGCAGCATGCAATGCTTGTTCAAAACACAGGAAGGCACCTGTTTATAATTATGGAAAAATAAAAAGGACAAAACTTTCATGTTGTAAAAGCAACATCCTTCTAGCATGAGTAGAGCTGTTCAAGATATGAGACATGAATAAAGCTCTCTTCTGCAGCTGTCCTGGAATGGGCAATGGGATGCTGCATTTATGAACAATGCTTTGGATATAGTACTGCTGCCCAGGGGTAGTTGGACACTTAGTTGCCATTGTATCTTTGGTACTTTGTTGTGAGATGACTGATGCTTAAAAAAAAAAAGAAGAAAAGAAGGAAGATGTGAGACGATTGCACTTTGAAGGATTTTAAGTATTCCTTCATTCAAGCCTTGTAACTGGTACTTTCCTGAGTGTGAAAGTGAAGGAGAATAAAGGGTAATACATTAAGAGCTTGTTCTTTGGGAAGAAGATTGCCCATGGCATGTCCTGAGTGCATATCTCTACCTTGAAAATCCTTGCTTTTGCATCAAGTTGAATTTCTCAGTGCTAGTACTGGCATGCTGTATCTGCTACGTACTTCGGCTGGTTTCTCTGCTCTACTTCATGGTTTTTGCTGTGACACACATCACACAGGCTCTTAGGAATGCAATGGACTTTTGCACTCTCACTAAGAAGGATGCTGTCACTGCAAACCCTTCCCACATAGCTGCAGGAGTGTTTCTGAATGCTCCTCTTGAGAAGCACACACCCTCATTCCCAGAAAAGCCATTCACTGCCTTTTTCCTGCTGCCAGACTACATGACCACAGTTCCCTCTGCCTCAAAGGTGACCTTGGGTTGCCAGAGCAGGTGACATCACTGGTGGGCCAAAGCCACCTTAGAAAAGGACAGGGGGTGCCTGGGCCAGACTGGCCAAGCAGGGAGGTACTTTTGCCCCAGCAGGGTCCTGCTTTTCAGGGTATCCAGTTTCCCAAGCTTGTGTAAATACAGGTCCAAAAGCAACAGTAAACTTCCCCAAGTCCTAAATTCATGTGAGCCCACACCCTGTGGCCACTGCCCTTCCCACCCTGCTGCAGTGATGGGCAGGATTGCATCCCACTTGCACCCTACTGCATGGGAGGAAGGGAAAGGGTACATGACGTGTGCTGTGTACCCAAACCTCCCTGTGCTGCCAGTACAGAAGCTGTACTGGTCTCCGGGCTGCAGCAGAAGCAGTGGCAGAACAGCAGGCACACGCAGGCGTTGCTTGCAACTAGGCAACGATGAGGATAGAACAGAGGAGAGAAAATGAGTTATGTATCTCTTCAACTCCTGGCTGGTAGGTCTGTCATATCAGAGTGGAGAGAGGACACAGCATCATCCTGGTTTGGCCCTGTCTGGGTTAGGGTTAGGGTTAGGGTTAGGGCTAGGGTTAGGACTGGAAATGGGACTGCCAGCACTGGGCACATCCCTTCCCATACTCTGCTGCTTAATCCATGCACTCTCCTTCCAGTCCCTTCCAAAAGAGGAGGAAAAAAATAAAAAAGCCAATGGAGGCTCACAAACTCCTAATTTCTGTATGTCTTCTGGAATATGCATATGGATTTTGATCCAACAGACACACTATTTTTAGTTTCCTTTGGGATATGTTTGGGAACAAGCCCTTAACTGTTGCTGTGCTGCTATAGAAACCGTATCCATGTACACTGACATGTTTACAATTGTTTTAAACGCCATAAACTTTCAAGGGCAAAATCAAGCAGCTTATTTCCATTAAAGTAACTGCCCTGGTGTGGCTTTATTTTACTTTTACATGTATTAATTTAGGACTCTTCTCAGCTTCATCCAGCCCCACGGAGCTTTTGCTTTGAGAAAGGTTTGCCAGCCCTTGCTGCCATGGTGCTTGGCAAACCTGGAGCAGAGCAGTTGCAAATCTGGCTTGAGGAAGTGAAAATATTTTTGCTAGCTCTCATTGACCTCAGCCACAAGAGGGGTGTTTGGCAGATACCAGCGTGCTCATGCAGAGCAGAGCTGCCTGCCCACTGCCTCCTCATGGTCCATCCTGGTGGCAGTCAGTCTCTGTGAAAGGTTGTTCAGTCCTTGTGGCCAGCTCTCATCTATCTGGGACAAAGAAGCAGCCTAATTAAAAAAAAACACACAAAAAACCAACCAAACCACAGCAAAGCATTTTAGTTTAGGCTCTGGGGAGACAGAAAGTTTTTCTTAATTTATCTTTTAATATTTCCTAAATTTAGTTTTCTCCTTTCCTTTTTGCTTGGAAGTCACAATCTTTCTCCTACAACAAAGATCATAAAGGGGAGAGAAAAAGGGTGGGGGTTTTCCCAGCATCCCAGGTGGGCAGCAGATGTGGGAGAGATGAATTCTTTCCTCAATGTGAGAGGGGATGTCATTTAAGCTGGAAGAGGAACACAGATTTCACCGCATCCTCATAGGGTTAACATCATCTGCAAGGTGGGTTGAGGGTTCAAGTGGACCTTCCCTTTGAGCAGCAGTCCCAAAACAACCATGCCAAGGCAAGGTAGGTCCTTCCATGGACGACAGGGGATCCCTCAGGGTGGCTCAGAACCCATCAGAGCACCCAAGCACACATCCCCTTCCTCCTGGTCACTGTCTGAACCCCGTCACTTTGCTGTGCTGAGCTGGGTACTCTCTCAGGGACACTCACACTCTCAACCACACCAAACTGGTTTTCCCTGTCCAAGAGCATCCAGAAGCAAAGTCCAAAGAAGTATTTGGCCTCCAGGGTCCATGACTACATTGAGCACTGCCTGGTTCTGGAGATGTAAGCTTTGAAATTGGTCCTGTAACGCTCTGTGCATGCTTTGCTAAGCTTACGCCGGGTTTCCCCGAGTTGTCTGAGATCAGTGGGAGTCAGGTCTACATTGAAGTAAAGGAAATAAATGGGGATTTCTTCTGAGTTTGTTCCTAAGTCGATTTAATGCCTCCAAAGTCAGCACCACCTACTTTGTCTCTTTCTTGTGCAAATATGCCTGTGATTACCTGGTTAGTATTTGTCATTCAACCCTGCAACAGTCAATTATTTACGTTTGCTAGGTCATGCAATACAGAACAAAACGACAACCAAATAAGTAGCATCTGCAGTAACACCAAAACAGCTAAACAGGCCAATGTCAATGGTTAGCTATGGGTTGCCATTTGCCTGAGCCAGCAGTTTCATTCTCCATGTGCCTGCGGAAAACAAGAAAGTGGCCATCTGACCCAACACCTACTTTGGTGGAGGATCCTGTGCTGTGTTGCGCCCTGCAGAAAGCCCCAGCTGAAGTAGCCGACCCTCACAAGATGCTTGTGGGCCAGAGGCAGTCACAGTTATCGCAGTGTTGATAAGGTTTGAAATTACCTTGAAGATCATCAAGTCCAACCTATAATCCAACTAAAGCCTAACAGCTATAACATTAGTCATGATGCTCTGGCCTTTGTGAGTTAGAAACTATAGTATCTAAAACTCAGATCTTAGCCCAATGGCCAGTTTCTGAGTGGCTGGGTAATGACAGGTTATCTCTCACTGATATGCTCACTGCAAAGCAGTTAAAAGTTGGTAGTCAAAAAATCCCAGAAATTGTTGTCTCAAGAACATATTTGCCTGCAGATGGAGTTTCTATTCCCCAGGAATTTCAGGCTGAGGAGGCTGGTCAAGCCTTTTGCCACCAAACTCATCCCAGGAGCTGCTTCGTGGAGGGCGGCAGGGGGGAAGCACATAGAAGTAGATGCTCCCAAAGGTCCTATCCCCAGCTGTCACGCTGTGGGAACCCCTTTACACAGCAAGTCAGGCAATGAACTCAGCATCACCATCAGGAAAAAACCTGCCCCTGCCTCCATCTTTCTAGCTCACTTCCATGGCCCAGAGATAGGTCCTATGTGATGCTGCACTGCTGCTGCAGTGGTCAGGGCTCAGTAGCATTGCAGGGTAAAACAGTCTCAACCTGGGGAATTTCAACTTTGTTTCTGTCACTGCCAGTTCACACAACCTTGTCATCACCTTTTTTTGAGCTGTTTGGGTGTTCAAGTATAAACCGGTTGGGTGACAATGCATAAATTAACTTGGCGCTGCTTCATGAATTAATTGGGTGCCCATGAATGAGCTAATCAAGCACACATACGTGAGTCATTTGGGTATTCATGCATGAACAGAAAGAGTACTCATGCGTAAATTAGTCAGGCACTCATGAGTGCATAAATTGGTTGCCTGGGCATGGATGATCTGGGTTCTCTTGCATGGATTATCTGAGGGCTCATGCATGAGTTAATAAGGTGCTCATGCAGGCACTATTCAGTTGCTCATGCATGAACATATTGGGTGTGAACTAACCAGCACCCATGCAGTAATCCCTGCAGCTCATGCCCAACTCACTCAAGTCTCCTTGAAGATCATGCTTAAAAGTTGTTTGAACACAAATCCTTTATCAACTTTACTTTCCACATCATCATAGTCTTAATATACAACTATTTCAAGCTCCACTCTTCTTCCCTGCAGATCAGAGGGACTTATACTGAAGCAGTGTGTGTATATGCTCTGAAATTTCAGTCCTTGCACCCAGGAACCCGATCCTGGGAGTTACCAACATTACTGCCATAACTTTTATCTGCTACAAGCTCCACCCCTTACACCATGGACTAGAATATCAGGGTCAACCTTATCAAAGTCTAAATATATGTACTTTTCATTACTTCACCCTTTGTCCCTGAGAACCAGAAGGGAGGAATTAATGTTGTAAAACCCTGGATGCAATACTTATTGGAAAATTCATACCTGCAAAGGCTTCGCCAGGAAGGACACTACAGTCTGAACAAATAACCATTGCAAATCCCAGCCCTTGCATGTACTACAAACTTCAGGCCTTGTCTCTGCAAGAAAAAACATTATGGCAGTTCAAATAGTATATGCTCATTATAAAATGCCTTCTTCCCACTCCTCACAGTGCTGCAGCTGCAAGCACAGCCCCAACATTCCCAGAAGCTGTGCTTTAGGTCGTGCTGTTGGTGTTTCATCAGCTGCTTTTCAGTACCATAGCTCCTGTAACCCTCGTAGGCTGGTAAAAGAGGGACAAGAGTGGATTGAGGTATCAGATTGTGGGTGATATTTTTGTAGGCACATGACATTTGTGAAAAACACTACGCATTTCTAGTCAATCCCAGGGCCAGCTGTTGATTCATTTAGTCATATTAGTCAGCACTTTGCTTGGCAGACATCTGCAGATGCTTGCAGAGTCACCACATGGCCTCCTGTTGGACATACAGAATTGCAAAAGCAGGGTCACGGAGCTGGAAGGGTACAGGAGCTGAATCCATCCGAGTTGCAGCACTCATGAACTGCTTCCTTCTGGTGCTTGTGCTCCAGCCTGGACCACAGCCAGCACACCCTCTGAGGGGTTTGACATCAGAGTCTCTGTCAGCATGACATGAGGGGATTGATCTTTGGTGGCTCCCCAGCTGTCAGCTCTCTAAGAGCAGAAGTGTTGGGGTTGGGACACCTGGTGCTCAAGTCACCACTGGGCTTCAAAGATGAGGAACTGTCTTGCTGACCCAGAGACACCTGTGGTCCAGATCTGTTTGGTTGAGGACGATGAGGGACCTGGAGACTTGGTCTGTTAACAAAAGGCTGGTGTCCTTGCCCAGAAGGGCAAGCCACCCAAATTATGGCAGATAGTCAGTGCAAAGTTGGGGCTGCAGGATGAAATCTCCTTGAGGCTTGGTCTGCATCTTCTCATGAACTGTGCATGATACTCAACACTCTCTTCATGGTGAACAGTGCAACACAACAGCTAATTCCCTTAAGCCCTCTGGGCTGAGCATGAGCTAAGCCCTTCTTCAAAGGGCAGCATTCGGTCAGCATTGCAGTTGGGCACACAACACAGCTTCCAAATCTGTACATTGTGGTGATGGCACCCTCAGGAGACACACAACCCATCTTATCACAAACACAAACATGGAGCCTGTATCTGAAAACAGGAATTATTTCAAAGCCAGGATCACTGATAACAGCAGGAATGTGAAATTATCACCATGGAGAAGTAGACTTCAGTTCAAAGCATCCTAAAATGATTTCTTCTATGGCTCTGAAAATGGCTTACAGAAGCCATAAATACATCATATATATAACCACATCTCATGGCAGGGTTACTCTGTGTAAATGCCTAGGGATGAATTCCTCCACATGTAAATTGTTCAACAGGCTGCATGCCTTCATCTCAGTAACACCTACAACATCTGTTGGCAGAGCATTCAGGTCAGCTCCTGCCTGATGCCACCAGCACCTTATCTCCAAACTCACATATTTCTTTTGGCAGTTTCTGAAAGCCCCATGACACCACTGGGGAAAGCCATTGACTAGACTCAGACAAGCCTTGAGGACCACCTGGTTCACCATGGCATGATATAGTACATCCTTTGCCCCCACCCACCAGGCTCTCACTCCCTGGGAATGGACACTTGGGGAAAGCTGACCATGAGGGCTGGGTGAGGCAAAAATAAAGAGCTTTTTTAAACTGTAGTTAAAGACAACAGCTTTAATGGGGAGAGAAAGAGTTATGGTAATAGAGGAAAGGCAGGGATTTGCCTCCTATTGCAGAAGGCAGCAGGAGGGGATTGCTTTGCCTGAAGACAGGATTAGCTGGCATTTCAAGAGGAGGTGGCTGAGGAAGTATTCTGTAGGAAAATTCATATGCTTCAAGTGTGCACTTAAGTTCAGGAACAATTTTCATATGCCCCTGAAATATTTCCTGCTTGACAAAGCCTCAGTGAATCCCAGTGATAGCCAGAAGAAGAATCTGGTGCTGCTTTGTGTGGGGTCCCTTCAAATAGCTCAGGAGCACTCTGCAGGAAGGACTTGGAGGTTGCCAGAACAGGTATTTCTTGTTGCACTTTCTCCTCCAAGGAAGGAGACATGAGACATCTTCATACACATTACTGCATACAAATATCTGCAGACCAGGCAGGCCCAGTAAAATTCCACACAGAAGAAAATATGATAAGTGTAAAGAGCATGAAAGGGCTTGCAAATCGGTGGTGGTGGCTTCCTACTCAGAGGACACCAACAGCTGGAACAGGGCTGCAAATGCCAAAATAATTTGCCAGGTGGGTGAATACTCTGAAGCAAACTTGTCTGCTGAAGGAGGATTGAAGAGCTGTGCAATAAAAGATGAGACTTACAAAATTGTCTGTGGCCCCAGGCAGATGGTCCCAGTGCAGGCTGGTGGGTCCTGAGGGGGCCTCACTGCTGGCCCAGAACTAAATTGAAGCTCAAGCCATTTGGGCTAGTCTCAGGTGCAACAGCAGGAGAGAGGTACCAAATAACTTTCACAAGAAAAGTTATCACAGACAGTATTCATCATTTCACAATGGAGGGAGTGTGATTCATTTTCATCCTTTCCTTCAGAGACGGAGGGGATCGAGATGAACTTTGCTCTTGCTTTTAGAACTTAATAGAACGTAAATAGACCTGTCCTGCCATGAGATGGCCACATGTGCAACTCTCCCATTCCTCCTGCCTTTGCTGAAGACTGAAACCATTCCAAAATACTATTTCCAGAGAACAAACTACCATTCCTTATGGATTTCAGAGGGTGTATGAGCACGTGTTCCCCCTTGCCTCAAGTGCTGAAGCACTCATCTGGGCATCTGCTCAGCAGGACAGGCTTCAAAACATTTTCACAAGAACTCTGGCAATAAGAGAGGCATGGCAGGACAGCAGAAAAAAATTTTTAAAAGACAATCAGAGTTGAGTTGAGATTGCAGCCACTGGAGTTTATTGCACTGAAAAGCAGTCATGTATATCCTTGACTGCTGAAAAAACTCTCAGGATACTCAGAGAGTTTTTCCTCTCCTCTTTCTCCTCTTCCTCTGGTGTTGCAGGAAGAGAACCTGCAATTCCCATCTCAGGTTTGGCTTAATTTTTTTTATGGAAACTCTCCCCCCACTTCATTCTTTGCTCCAGTTCAGGCACTGCAAAGTTATTTCACACTTTACAAGTAGTTTAACGCATGAAAATCAGCTTCTTCCTTTTCAATTAGGACTGAAGTAATTTTTAAAAGCAAGGATTATTTTGAAAACAAAGTTATTTAAAAATATTTTTAAAATGTTTTAATTGTTTAAAAATGTTGTAATTTTAATAATATGGTGGGGGGATTCAAAATTGTTTTATTATGGAAAATATCAGTATAAGCCACGTAGCATTGAAAAGAAGGCTGCTGTACCTGTGTGGCACAAGTGGCAGGAGGCGGAATAAAGAGTTTTTCGAATGCCCTACACAAGAAGTGCCTGCCTGGTGTGGGTTTTCCCACTTACCCCAGAAGGCTTTTTCCTCCCCTGAGAGGGTATGTGCTCCTGTGTTTGTAGCACATCACTTAGCTGCTTTCCTGTGGTGAGAAAGATTTAATTGCAGAAAGGTTTTCTGAAATTTAGGACTACATCCTATGCCCTGACCCCAGTGTCCTTTTGGCTGGAAGTGGAGGGGTCTCAGCACTCAGTGGGGCTCAGCCCCTACATAAAGATGCCTGTTTAAGGGGTCCCACCTATATGAAAATACATCTTTGCCATAGTGTCAGCTTTGCATCTCTTCATGTGGAGCCCAAAAAATATGCTTTATTTTGCTCTGATGCAGGTGAGAGTCCCTTTCCCACAAACAACTGAGGGAACATTGGGAAAGAAAGCAAGATTGTATCACATGTAATACAGTTATAGCTAAGAAAGTGTCTCCAGTGCAGGTTTCCTTGTGCTTCCTTGTCCTGAGAGGCAAAACCAATTCAACTAATGCTGAAAGGAATTCACCAGGGTGACATGCCTAGGTGAACCCTCCATGATATCCTGGCTGCTCCCACTGGACCATGGCAACCCCATAAAGGCTGGGTAATACAATAACACCATTCCCTCAGGCACCGGTTCAGAAATACACACAAACACTTGTAAAACCTTAGGCCTATACTTAAATCCCTGTGGTTTTATTCCCTTAAGCCATGTATGCCTTCTCCACATGTTGAGCCAAAATGTTCATGCATAGAGTGGGAAAACGTTGCTTCAACATGGTTATACCTCTGATACAGGACTGATACCTGAACAGAGCATCGCTGTCAGAGGACACTGGCATAGTTTTCCTACATGGAAGGGAATAGAGCAGGTTTGACTCAACTCTTCCACTAATATGATCCATCAGATAAGATCAGACCACAAACGATTGCCTGGACAGATGCTACATTATTTATTAGAGCAGGCTACTGATGTGAGGCATTGGGCCAAGAAGGAGAGGGAGTAGATGGCAAAGGAGATAAAAATGCAATATTTCTTAACCTCTACAATAAAAGGACGTGAGAAAGAGGGAGCACAGAACATCTGCACAATTTATGCCTAGAGGAAAGATATCAGGCATATGTTTTTTATAAGCATTTTCCTACTTCTTAGTGAAGGAAGGAGACTGCTTGGTACATCATGTTACACAGCATTTCCCCACTCGGAGATGTTGGGACTCCACAGGAGACAAGCAAGTACCCTGGCACTGCTTGACCAGTGCCCAAACTTGCCAAACACTGTGTCTCAAGCTGCTGACAGCCAGCTAGGTCTTCTTGCTGAGTTTTCAGGCACAGTGGCAGGATGGGAGGTGAAAGGCGTCCAAAGGCAAAGACAAAGCCAGCAATGAAGCTTTCTTCTGGATGCCTTTCTCATGATGCAGTCACTGGAGCATCTTAAACTCCATCCTGCACACACAAGCACATCACCCTGTGGGGACCCTGGAGGCAGCAGCCTGTCCCTGAGGCACTACAGCAAGTCATGCCCAGCAAGCCCTTCTCATGGTGCTGCCAACTCTTAGCTTAGACACTCCAAAACCAGCTCCCAAGATCCATCAGCTGCAGCAGAGATGGTCCACAGGGCAGGGGTGAGAGGTGCCTGCAACACCAAGACACTGTGAATTGACAGGTTATGAATTGACAATGAAGTGACATAATTCTTGGATGTATAATAATAATAACAACAATACATTGTTAATATTATAGCTGACTGAAGCAGTCAAGCAGGGGGAACAGAACCTCCATTTCTACAGAGATTTTGCTGATTTTTCTTGAGCATACAGCAGCTGATGCTGCCACCCTGCTGCCACTGTTGCTACAGGGCTTGACTGCTTGTGCTGCAGACTGGCTGAGGAGGTGCTGTATGGGAAGTTGGGGGCTGCAATTGTTTCTGCCTTCTGCAAGTCTGGGTGCATGGCTGGGGTGCAGCACGGCTGTGGTTCACCCAGCCAGTGGGCTGGAGAAACCACTGCCACCGAGGTGGAGGCAAGGACAAAAAAAAGGAGTATATGGGAAAAGCAGCACTGGGAGGTCTTGGTGTAGGGTTTCAAACAGCTTTGGAGTAGCTGGAAATAACTGGGGGGTCCTGTTTTTGAAAAACTTTGAGCCACTTTTTTCTTGCATCAATGCAAGCCAGATTGATTGGAGCAGGAAACCTGGAGGACGTGATGTGGAGCTGAGCTCTGCTTGCTGCCATTGAGGTGGGGTCATGCAGGGGAGAAGGCTTGAGAGCTGATGAATGAACTCATCACTGGGGGCTGGAAACTGGGACAATGTTGCAGGCTTGAGGAGCTGCACGAAAGAGAGGTGACGGAGGACCTCGACTGTTTTTTTGAAGAAGTTGTCTGGACACCAAGAGCCTCAGCACAGCCATTCAGGGCATGTTTTTGTGCAATACATTCTTTTAGAGGGGCAAGCAATATATTCTTTTAGAGGGGCAAGCTACTCTCTTTTAGAGGGGCAAGTCCTACTTCTCCAATGCTGCCAGGTCCCACAGAGTGCTGCCTTAACCAGGGATGAGTTCTCTGCCTCTTCCTTCTGTTCTCAAGGCTCTCTTGGACAATGTTTCTGATAACTTCTTCAGGCAACATTTAATTTATTCCCATTCATTTCTTTTCATGCAATAGTTTTCTTAATCTCTATTTCCTCTACAAGTTTCACTTTTCCCCAGTAAAGCCCCCTGGCCAAAAATCCAAGTGCCATGGACTAATCCTGCTGATGGTTGCCTGAAGGATTGTGTTTATGATATCAGTCTGACACTCCACCTGCAGCATCAACCACAGGTCCCTAAAACTTGTCACTCCTGTCCTTCCTATTCTTTGTCCCCATTAATCCACATCACCCACTCCTACCTATGGTTATGAGCTCTTCCTAAGGTTCCATGGATCCTGTGTCCCCTTGGGCACGCACAGTTCACCCTCTGTACAGTTAAAGAAATTCTCTCTTCAGATGACCTGTACCTGTTTAAGTCTCCAACCCCGCTGGATAAAAAACTGGGTACTCTCATCATATATGCACAGATGACATCGCTACATACCCTGAGACTTTTTCTCAAGGGTGTCACCCACAAAATTCACAGGTGGAGAGAGGACGTGTGTTTGAGAGTAGAGACAGCAGACAAGAATCATACACGGATCGGTTGGTAGGAAGGAAAGGGGATTAGGGATGGTGCAGCCTTGAGCTGGGGTTATTCCAGCCGGGATCATCCGCTCCTCAATCCACCAAAGCAGAGCAGACCCCTTCTGTGCACCCAGAGCTGGTCATCACCACCCAGCTGTGCAGGAGGACTTGCACCTGCCACACTCTTTAACCAAGGGGGGATCCTTTTTAGGTGCCAGAGGTTCTCTCCCACCCTGGGTGCCTTCTATCCCTGCCTAGGCTCGCGTCAGGACAGCAGGAGCAGGTGCTGATGCTGCTGTCATGTCCAGGCATGATCAAAGTGCTACAGAGTTATCTCTGTGCACACTAAGGACCAGACAAGCCTCTTGCATGAACGCAAATTTTAGGGTTTTAATTAGCCAAGAAGGGAAATGTTGTTCTATCTGTAAAGCAATCTTTGTATGTTTAAAGGGAACAACAAAGGTTTTGAAATCAGAGACTGAGAAGGAGGGAGAAAGCTGAGCTCAAAACCATCCTATTTCTTAGTGGTATTCTATTGAACTGAAAGGTTTTGGGGAAAACCCCCTCCATCCCTATTATCCCTTCTCTGAAAATCAGTCCTTAGATGTACCAGTGTACATGTTCATTGGAGGCTCCAGCCTGCCAAGACATTAGGAATTGCAGAGCAGGTAGGTAGGGATGAATCAACACCCCTCAAAGGAAAACTTCCCAGGGCCACTGCCTCTGTGACATCCCAAGCTCTCTGGCATCCAGATGTCTTGTACCAAAACCATGACCAGCAAGGTTCTTCTATGCATCAAGTGTATAAGAAAATACCTATATTAAGATTTACACTCAGCAAGACACACATCTGAAACTGAAAGCTTCATCGCAGAGAGGCTTAGAAGATCAAAGGGTTTTCTACCTTCCTTGAAGCTGTGCTTGAAACAAACAACTATTCTTTTCAGAATCCTACATTTTATTCAAAGCTCAGTGGGAGCTGATGTCTTGCTTGTTTATTTTCAGTTGATAGTGGTTTGTCTGCAACCAAAGTAAGTCTTTTAATCCTTTTTTTGCCACATCACTTGAGGAATGGAAGCCATACATGTCTCCAGGCCAGACCCTCAAAGTGCCACGGGTTCATCCTGCCTGGGACAGCCCTGAAATCTCTCATCCATAGTCCCACACTGCATTCTGGGGCTATGATTTGAGGGTTTTCTGCTGTAATGTCTCATTGCTGTCACCAAGCTGAATTTCCTCCATTTGCAAAGATCTGCCAGCAGTCACTCCCTGTAACCTTGTACAGTTTGATTTTTAGCACCAAGTCCCATTTTAGGCAGAAGCCATTAAAATCATTATGTGTTACCATATAAATCTCCATCTGCCATGTCACGCAGTGAGTGATGTTTCCTGACAATGCGTTCCATCACCACAGGACCTATTTTTAAAGCACTGATTTAAAGTTGTAATGAATATGTGGTTGAAACCACCTCTACCCCCCAAAAAACAACGTTTTTGACTCTCGTATTCTAGTTTCTTAGGGGATGCTGTGCCACTCACTGTTTTCCAGAGCTTCATGTCCAGAGAACTGTCTCAGCCTTCATTTAGGTTGCAAAGGTTTCTTTTAAGAGTTATGGCTTCCCTGGCATGTACCCTCTGGGATGGTTCTGCTGTCTCTATTCAGTAGAGGCACCTCTGCACAGGGTAGCAACTTTTAAGATTGTTATTAAGGCTCCACAGGTTTTCACAGAGATTGGTGAGTGGTTATAAAACTAAAAAATAACCCTACCAATAGCTCTGCTGGGGGAAAGGCTGTAGGTTACCCCATCCCACATCAGACATCAGGGAATCCACATGAGAGGGCTGTTGAAAACCAGGCTTTTATCTCACTATGGAAAAGCATCTCAAATTCAGATTCACACTTGTACTCTGTTTTCTTTCCAAGGTCAATAATAAAAATGATGAAGGGTAAATAGAGAGGGGCTAAAATGCAACTTCACCCTAGTGTGCCATGTTCCTCCCCTGTTTTGCTCCAGGTCCTGCTCTTGTGTTCTTCTCCTCATCACAGTTGTTGTTCTTCTCCTTCTTCTCCTTCATCTTCTTCCTAACTGTTCCTACTACTGCTGCTGATTTCTGTTTCAGATGAAAACCAATTTCCAGCCACACTGGAATCAGGACATGGCCTCCAGGTGCCTCTGTGGAGCAGAGATGAGGTATGGATGCAACAGGGGTAAAAAAAATGGAAAAGGGGAGTTTGGGGGATGAAACAGGGATTTGGTGCACTCCAGCAGGACACATTTTTCATGAAGAAGATATCACAGAGGGAAGCAATAAACAAAAGTTTCCTCCTGCAAGAGAGCAGAATGAGTCATGGAACACTCATGACTTTCATCCAGGCTGCTGAAATGAGGGGAAGCTGCATGTGTGGGTCCTAGCCCTGTCTGGACTCCATAGATGTTCCAAAAGGAGGATAACAGGTAAAAGAGGTGAAGGGACAGGCTCTTCTCCATAAAGCATCCCCGTAATTGAGCAGAGACATTGTTAAGCCATGGTGCTCTGGCACCTCCAAGCTGCATCAGTGCCTTGTACTGACCTGCCCATGTGGGAAGCAACATTCCTCTTCCATAACCCATGCTGTCTTTGCCTTCAGTCTCCACAGGGCACAACCAAAAGGCTTTCTTTGTGATGTGTTAAAATTAGACAATACCAAATAACACCACTGGTATGGCTCAGGGTGCTGTGCAGGAGGCAGCCACCCAGGTAGGCACCAAGGTCCCACCAATTGCAGTGCAAGTGCCCAGCTGTCTGCATAAAGCTCAGCCCTCAGCAATTTCATGCACCACAGCAAAAAGAAGTAAAACAGACACAGAAGGGGGAGGGAAATTAGTCACGTTTAAGAGTCCAAAACAATTCTTTGACTATCATGTGCAAGTACAACAATGTATCCTGAAAGGCTTGCATAGGAGGCCCATCTGCCACTAGGAGTTGTTGGTGGATGAGATCCAGAAATGGGATGAAATCTTCTGCCTTTGCAGTTTTTCCTAAAATCAAGGAAAATACTGAAAGCAGCCTGTTCAGTGTGGTAGCAAGCTAGCCAAGACAGAGGCTGGGACAAGGGTGCCATGGTGGACCCCCACAAACCTAGCCCAGGCATGGGGAGACAGCTTCAGGTAAGAAGAAGAGGTAAGGTCATAAATCCAGAACATTTTGTCCGTTAAGAAAATTACAAAATGATGTTTTCTAATTTCATCAAAATGCACTTATTGCTGTCTCGGCAGATCCCTGTCACCCTCTGGGATACTGAAACCAACTAGACCAGCCTGAAAGAAAAATTAAGTACATCATTTGCTGTTTTATAACATGGCGGATATTTCTGCTATTATCTGTCTTCAAGTAGGGATCTTCATGACCAGATGCAGAAAATGTCCAGCCTAACGCAAAAACCAGACTTTATATCAGTCATTATTGACTGGTGAGATTCATCATGCTCTTTGAAAAACTTGTGTGTAGGCTTGGCTGCTTACGTAAAACTCCTCTTTCTGATTCAAATCATGATGTAATTTAAATATCAATAATTTTTCCTAGAAAAATCATTTGGGTCTGGATAGCAAGGCTGTATATTTATGTTGCCATAAGACTTCCTCTGCATAAAACAGGGAGACCTTTTGACCCCGAGGGACTTTGCTTCCTACAAAGGAAATCGAGAAGGAGTAAAGTTTGCTGGGATTAAAATAAGTTTTTGCAGAAGAGCAAATTTCCACACACATGCCTGTATGTGAGAAGGAGAGGCACAGCTCCACTACTCCAGAAAATATCTGATCCAGAAAGGTATTTTTACTCTGACTTCAAATTCACTCTATCTCAAGGCTACCCCCAGGCAGAAAAAAGCCATCCTGGCACTGCAATTCTGTGTAGGTCATTAGCAAAGACCCCAGTCCCAATGTAGCCATGGTGCTTTTGGGTCAGCAGCTGGTGGGAGTGGTGGCTGCTCTTGTGGCTGGTTGGTTTGGGGAGACAGCTTTGGCCCCTGCTGTCTTCAGCCAGCTTTGCTACCAGCGTTTTCTGCCATTCCAGAGCTTGGGTTACTGGAGTCACCACTTCAGTGCCTGGGTCAGCACCTCTGCGTCATCCCTGTATCCGTAGCTGGCCAGATGGACGTCAAAAGGATGATGTCCTGGGAAGAAAGAGGCTTGGGGCAGGGGGAGAAACCAGGATGTGTTTCCGTCTCCTTCTCCCCCAGCTGCCAACAAAGCAGAAAGCAAAAACGCACAGGGCTGTGGGAAAGGAAGGACGTTTGAGGGTATGTGTTGCATTCCCCCTACTCTCACATGATGACTGGCAGTAGAGGAGCAGTAGAGCATCACTGCCTGCAGCAGTGTGGGAAGAGAAACCTTCACTTGGGCCCTCAGAATGAGACAAATTACCCAGAACTTTGGGAATGAAATAACCTGCAGAGTATCTGGAATTGACAAGTGACTGGGGTCTGTGACTTGTGGAGTGACAGCAGAGCCCTCAGCAAAATGGGAAGGATAGGGAGAGCAGCCCTTTGTTTTTGGCACTGGCTGCTGCCTTTCTCACTTTTGGAGCAGAGAGTTGAGCAGTTGTCGTTGCTGGGACACAAGAAAGAATTTCTGGGCCACTTGGCATAGAGGGAGGGGAATGGGTTCATCCCTGGGGAGTCCTGGAAGGAGCCTGGCTCTTCTTGTTGATATTCTTTATTTTGCTTCCTTTAAAGGCTGGGAGCAAAGAGGGACAGAAGACCTGAGTAACTTGGTCTGAAAGGAAAAAAAAGGCAAGTTAAAGATGTGGAGTGTCTGGCTGAGACCCAAAGCACAAGAGCAGAGAGACCGTGAGAAAAATGTAAGTTTACTGTCCAACTGGATGGAAATCAGATGTCACTTTGGGACTTCACACGGCTTGTAAATGAATAAAGAAAAGGGCAGGAAAGCAAGGAAGATCCAGCTAGGCTGGAGGAGGAAAACCAGCATGGCCTTGATCCTGATATAGTTAATATCTGTGGGACTTACTCCTACAGACAGCAGTGAGCGTCCTGTCACAGCATAAATCCTTCACCAATGGCTAAACCAGATCTCCTGAGAAAGGGGGAGTGGAGACTTCAGTGCTTAGATGTCGTAAGTAAAGTTGGGTCTCCTATATCGTGGGCCCACGGTCTTAATCAGGTGCTGTGAAGCCCTACTTCCGTGTTGAATGGCAGCTCATTAATATGCAAATTTGCCCCACACCCTCATGCAGCCCCGCGGCGCTGTTTTGGCACTGTGTTGCTGTGCATCAGTGTATGTGCCGGCCCTTCCCTGTGCCCACAGCCACCCCACACTGGGAAAAACCTCTTTTCGGCTCAGCCAGGGACATGGGTGCAGGGAGCTGCCCATGCCGCCATCCCAGTGTCTCTTGGGGTGGGTAGACCTGGTCTCTCCATACTCGAGGTAAATGAGTATGTCTTGGAGAGTCACTCAGTAATGTCTCGGACACCTGAGAGAGCGTAAATATTACATAACTGCACGGTGGTGGCTCTGGTGGGGAGTGGCCGTTCCGCAGTCACCATCACCGGGGGGAAGTGGCCCCACCACGGCCGCCGCCACTGCTGTTCCAGGGCCAGGGAAAGCCATGGAGCTGCTGCCACAGCTGTGTGGGTTGATTTGCATATTCATGACTGCCTATTTGAATATTCATGCATGCCAGGTTGCACTTGCACAGTTGTGAAAAGGGGTCTCCTTCATCGCTAAAAAATCATGCCGCTAAGATGTAAAGCTGCAATATGGGAGGTGCAAAGTGCAAGAGGGCCAACTGTAACTGGGGAGGAGGAGGGAGACATGAGGATGGGGAATAGAGTCATTGCAAGTCTTGCTGGAAGTTATCATGGGCAGCTGCTCCAGTGGCACTAGGCAACATCCTTTGCTGTTCCCAGTTCACATAGAAGCTGATGCCAGGGTGTCTGCTAGGAATGGATGACCTGAGGTCCAGAGTGGCAGGAGCCTCCTCCTAGAGGGGTGGCAGAAAAGATAGGATACTCCCTGGAGATGGACTGGCAGGGCACAGCTGCCTTTGGAACTCAAGTGACTTTTGCTGTTCAATGTGCAGTCAGAACATGGTACACACATTGAGATTAATGGAGGGACTTGCCCATGGCCATGCTTTTATATGTACACATGCTCACCCAGGTCCTGCCCTGGCTATTTCACTTGGGATACCAATTGATCCAGTATCTCCTGCAACACCTCCTATTTGTACCCACCTGGTAAAAGGTGAAACCCATTTAAGACGCAGCAGGGACAATCAGAGAAGCCTTTGTGAGCTCTGTCTCAACCATGCTAAACAGGGGAATGCTTAGAGACTTCTGCTTGAAACTACTCACAATGGCTCTTTTGGCTGAACACTCAGGTGGGTCCTGCCTCACACCTGCTCCTGTGCAGAGGCCAAGTGGTCCACGATGACCCAGGGTGGGTACTGGTTGGAAACACGGTGTTCAGAGCATCCTTCTCCATGCACTGTGCTCGGCCTGCCAGGTAGAGACAAAAGGCCTGTCCTTGCCATTACTCAGCAACTCACTGTGAGAAGGTTGTTCCTACTTGCCCTGGGCTGGCTTTCAACATGGGCTGGGAATGGAGTCACCACATTGAGATCCACAGGGTTCCTTTCTGTAAAGAAACAAAGTCGTGTTCCTTGCACAGAAGCACTTGTGGGGTCCCTAACAGCCAGCCATGGACCAGGGCACTACTGTGTGGAGAACTATAAATACCAATAAGGATGGCTGGTGGCCCAAAATGCTCCCCACCACAGCTGGCTTTTAGGGCCAGGGCAGTAAGGTAACAGCCTTCTGTTAGTGCACTGCCCTTGGAGGCCATCATTGGAAGAGGTTTCCCTGTGCAAGGGCAATGTCAGAATATTTCACCACACCTTCAGTGTGGTCTAAGCAGGATTGATGCTGGAGATCGGTGAGGAGGTGCTTGGGGAGACACGAACATGCAGAAATACTCAGAGAGGGCAAGTGAGCTGTGGCCAGTGATGTCATTAAGGCAGTGTGGAGCTTTAAAAAAAAATCCTGCAAACAACAAAACCTCCATCTGAACACACCCCCAACATCTTTGTGACCTTGTGGGACCTTGACTGGGAATGTCTGGGATCAGGGCTCCCTCTAGAGGGTTTTGCACAGTCAGCAAATGGCCACATTATGGCCTTGGGAGGGGATGGATGGGATCCCAGGTCACAGCTCTCCCTTCTCCTGGGGTCCTGTTTTGCATAGGGTGGCCTTAAGAGCACTCCCCAATCGGCCTGAGCCAGTGCAAGCATCTTCAGCTCTGCCAAGGGGATGGCAAGGGCAGACAATAAGCATGCTTATACCGATTGTTTAAGCCAAGTAGGATTTGGGAAGGTGGACATTGGAAATGACTTTCCTTTGTTGGTGCAGGCAGAGCTGAATCCATACTCGGAGATTCTGTTGAGGGGTTGGGATGATTTAAGGCCAAGTGCCATGTCCTGAAGTAAGAGCAGCAGGACTATAACAAGGAGTTGGATAAAGGCAACCGGCCCACACCTGTGGATGAGAAAGGCTTGGATGTGGAACAGAACATGCAGCAGTTGCTACCACCAGGAGACACGTCCCATCATGAAAATCCCAGTTTCAGATGCCAGGAAAACTTCTCATCAGAGGAAGATGATCCACTCAGCAACCTCCAGGGCAGCTCATCACTGGACAGACAGCTCCTGGCCAGGGGTGCTGGCAGGGATTTACTGCTACTGACTTGTCCTCAGACATCTCTGAGTGCTCTTGCATCAAAAGAAATTTTCACTTTCTAATAAACCTGCTTGACAGCCCTGAGATATTTTGTCATAAAAGGTGATTGTGAAGCTTAAGTTTCCTTGCTAATAACTTAATTACAGCACAGACTGTCCAAAGCAAAGAGGCACTTCAAACACATCCAGAAAAGAGACATGTTAACTCATCCTTGAGGTTTTAATTACAGCAGCTGCAGGGGCATGTAGGCAGGTGTGTAGCATCTCTTAGCCCTTGAGAGGGGATCTTGGCTCCCCAGTTGCTCAGTCCCAAGTCAGAAATAGAGAGAGGTCAACAAAGAATAGCAGGAGAAAGGAGTTTGAGTCCTTTTAAGGTTTCATAGAACAAAACGGTTTGAGGTTTAAACACATAAAGTTGTAGGGAACCTGAAATTCTCCATAGGCCCTTTGACAAAGGGCTCTGCTCAGCTAGGGCAGCAATGCTCAGCTCAGCTATGCTCAGCTATGAGCAAGACTTTAGCTCCATGGCTACATACAAGGCCTATCTGCCCTGATCATGCCAAGGGTGATGGAGAAAGCTGGAAAAAGAAGCGCCACAAGAAGTTGCACTGCCTTCTGATTTCCATCTATTCTGCTGCTGCTGCTCCTGTTTAATATCTTTATTGTTGATCTTGATATTGGGATTGAGTCTGTCATAAGCAAGTTTGCAGACGATACCAAGCTCAGAGCAGGTGTTGATCTGTTAGAGGGGAGGAGGGCCCTGCAGAGGGATCTGGACAGACTGGAGAGATGGGCAGACTCACAGATTCACAGATTATTGTGAGTTGGAAGGGATCCACAAGGATCATCGAGTCCAACTCTTAAACCGCACCACTGCCTCCCCGTCGGGAATCGAATCCTGGTTTTCCGCATGGCAGGCGGGGACACTCACCACTGTACTAAACTCCAATAGGATGAGATTTAACAAGTCCAAGTGACGGATTCTACACTTCTGTCACAATAACCCCATGCAGAGCTTTAGGCTGGGGATGGAGTGGCTGGAGAGTGGGCAGGAAGAAGGAGATTTGGGAGTGTTGGTGGATAGGAAACTCAGTATGAGCCAACAGTGTGCCAATGGCATCCTGGTCTGCATCAGGAATGGTGTGGCCAGCAGGACAAGGGAAGTTATCCTTCCCCTGTACTTGGAACTGGTTAGACCACACCTTGAGTAGTGTGTCCAGTTCTGGGCCCCTCAGTTTAAGAAAGATGTTGAGATACTAGAACGTACTCAGAGAAGGGCAACAAGGGTGGTCAAGGGACTGGAGCACAAGCCCTATGAGGAGCGGCTGAGGGAGCTGGGGCTGTTTAAGAGGAGAAGAGGAGGTTCAGGAGTGACCTTATTGCTGTCTATAACTATGTGAAAGGGGGTTGTAATCAGGTAGGGGCCAGTCTTTTCTCTCAGGCTACTGGAGACAGAACAAGAGGACACAGTCTCAAGCACTGTCAGCGGAGGTTTAGGCTGGATATTAGGAAAAACTTTTTCACTGAAAGAGTGACCCGTCATTGGAACAGTCTGCCCAGAGAGGTGGTGGAATCACCGTCCCTGGAGATGTTTAAGAGTAGGCTCGATGAAGCACTGAGTGATATGGCTTAGATGATGGGATGGTGATAGGTAATAGGTTGGACTTGATGATCTCAAAGGTCTTTTCCAACCTTGTTAATTCTGTGATTCTATGATTATTCTCTGCGCAAACACAGGGAGAAAGTGAACCTGATCCCGCTCAGTGCCTACCAAGGGGTGGAAGCACCTACAGTCAAATGGAGCATAGTTCATGAAGAGAAAGTCATGTCTTACTAATTCATATTCTTACTAATTCATGTCTTACTAATTCATATTCTTCACTAAAAGAGTGGTCAGGCACTGGTACAGGCTCCTCAGGGAACTGGTGGAATTATCATCCCTGGAAATGTTGAACAAGTGTGTTGCTGTGGTGGACTTGGTGGTGCTGGGTTAATGATTGGGTTTGATGCTCTTAGAGGTCTTTTCCAACCTAAAAATTTCTGTGATTCGATGATTCCAAGACACAGCTGGCCCCAGCCCGGCGTTCCCCAGGCCGGCTTATGGTCTCGTTTGTCTTCACTAGATGGTGCTCTACACCCTCCCACGAGATCCCTTCTGCCGTTAGAGCCCTTTTCTTCTGTGATGCATTTCCAGCTGCAGACTAAGGTGGGAGGAGAACGGAGACTCCAGAGGATGTTTTCCACAGAGGCAAAGCACACTGCACAGTGGGAGTGGGGTTTGGAGAGGCAGTCGTCCCTCAGGTTGTGTTGAAATGCAGTAGGAAGTGCGTCGAGGAAGAGGAGGTGGAGCAGATGGAGCAAAGGGCAAGGTCTTTCCCTGCCTGGAAGGTCCTTGATTTGCCCCACACAGAGGAAACATGTCCTGGTGGAGGATGCCCTGACCAGGACTGAGCCGGAGAGGGACACTTTTCCCCTCTCCATCCGTGCATATGGGCGCAGTTTGTGGGCAACCACTTCCAAAATCATCATGTGGACACAGCAAGAGACCACAGACCTTGTGCCTCCCATTTCACCCTTCGAAACCCAAGTGCCAGCCCAAGCCAGCCCTGCCTGCCACAGCCGAAGCCATGGGCTCAGGCTGGTTGTTCTACCAAATGAAAGGCAACCTCAGCCAGGGACTGTGGAGCTGCGGAGAGCTGAAGCACTTAGGTGGGCTGAATGACAGGCTCTGCCCCTGCGGAGCACCAGACACACTTCAGCACCCTCCTGGCATCAACCCGGCGAGCGCCTGGGAGGGAGGATGTCTCTTTAGAACTTAGCAAACTAAGCTTTTAAGTGGAGCTTGTCAGCCAACAGATAAACACACTTAAGAGTGTGTTTATTACCCTTTGATGGGGAAATGGCATGTGTTTATGTACAGGGTGGAAGTGGAGAGGCTTTCTGACCATGCAAAAGAGCTGCCCAGCAACTGAGATGGAGTAAGGATTTTTCAAGGTTTAAATGAGGAGGTTTCTTGCCTGATTATTATCTCCTATGTTTTCTTTGCCAAGTGGAGAGGGATCTCATCTTGAAGCGTCCAATTCATGAATCAATGTTTTTACATTTGTCGCTCTTTTTGAAGCCTGTTCAAACCCCCAAGGTGAAGACAGAAAACATTGCCTAACAACAAGTCTTTCCTGAAAGCCAGTTTTGCAGGAAAAAAAAACAAACGCAGAGAGGCTTGTAGTCCGTGCCATGGGTACTTTCCGCATACACAGCCTAAGACATCTCCTTTGACAAGCTGTCAAGAGCTTTCAGGAGGCTCCTTATTGCTCTACACACCCTAGCTGGGAAAGCTTGAGCAAAGAGTTGCCCTTACAGGAGTCAAAAGCCATCTCTCTTCTCAGACATGGCATTATGGGCACTGCCACCCTCCCAGACTACACTGGTATAATTTCAGTGTATCAAAATAATTGTGACCAGCCTTAAAGGCATCTCAAGCCAAATCTTAAGTAGACATTCCTGCCTACACTGGAAGAGGGTTGTTTTCATGAGGTTTCAGGTAGGACTTTCTTCTGCAACAACAAGTCTCCAGTTTTTCCTGGGTTGACCAGGTTCTCCATGTTTGATCTCTTGAAGAGATCAAGCCTTGGCACTGTCCAGGTCTCTTAAAAAATAATTTCCTGGACACACAGAGGAGAAACAAACAAAACTTGGGAACTGCAGTTACAGGCTGTGATGTAACTAGCCTTGTCCAGCCACCAAGTTAACACAGAGCAGATCCTGGGATCTGGTACATTGCCAATCTAAGGAGCATTGATAATGTCTACTGGAAATGCTCCTTGCAGGAACCAGCAGCAGCAAGTGCTGTTCCAGAAGGTGAAGATATAGCATTGCTTTGATTTGTGATCGATCAGTATAGAAAGGAGATTCCCAGTATGGTTGAGGAAAAGAGCTGCCTTTCTATCAGAGGAGGGAAAAAAGAAAAAAAAAGATACTCGTTTCACCAGCTGAGTGGGAGTCATTTCCCTGACCATCTCCATCCCAATGCTGTGGAAAGCAGTGTGCTGGCAGCTGTTCCAGTCTTGCCTGGCACCACGTATATTTGCCTTTTAAGAGATGTTTGAAGATCAAGAAGCTTATAGAGGGGTGTGAGGAGATGAGTAATGAGGAAACAGCCTTCAGGAGGCTGCTGGGGCCAGTGAGGAAGCTATCCCAATCCTTTATGTGAAGCTATGCTTCTTTTGAGAGGCTCAACCACTTCGGTATCTGGACAGCACCAGTGCAAAAGGGTGAGAAATGGAGGCTCCTTTTCCCTCAGAGGCTTCTCTGCTCTGCACGACAGAAGCAACATCTTGGCAAATCCCACAAGTCTCTTCCTAAAGATGTTCTAGGGCTTTTGTGGTGTGGACTCTCTTTATGCCAGCCCCAGGCCCAAGTCTTGCTGTTAGTTGTTTCCCTGCCCTCAGGCACTGGATAGCCCCATCAAGCTTAGCTGAGCTTGTGAAAGTGGTGTTGCCTGCCCATCCCAGCAACATATCGACCTTCCTGAGGTGGGTGGGAGGAAAACAGTTTTTAACTTAACACGGAAAGTCTTAAGCCAAGACTTTCATGTACTTGGGTTTCATATGGCATGTGGGCTGGTGTGAGCCAGCCCTGGGCCACCTCATGCTTCTCATTTCCCCCAGTTTAACAGACATGAAATACAAAAGTGTTCATTTATATTGAAAAAAACCCATCTCACTGCACCCTCATGCGAGTTCAAATCATCTCCACTGACTGCTGCACGCTCTCTGCACCTGTGAGTGGATGTCTACTTGCAGGTCGCCCTTGATACCCAAACAGCAGATTAAAACTTGGCCAGATTTTAATGCAGGCTCTGTGGAGTGATGCTTGAGGCACACATCCCAAGGCCCATATTGCAATTCCTGAGTGCTTAAACATTGCACATTTGTAGTGCATCAACATCTCTACCTGCTTCATACCCACAGGGGAAGCCCTGGGAATGGGTTTTCAGGTAGAACATGGGGTGGTGAGCAGTGCTGGTATCCCAACAGGAACATGGACATGAGCATCTGAGCCGGGTCACCAGGATGGCTCAGAAGCAATAACTGTAATTATGGGCATTTTAGGGGTGGCTGTTCGCTTTTTTCCAGCCCCGCCCTGTAGAAGCTGGTGACGTCCAACTGATACTGCATTTAAACACTTGCTGCAGAGAGCAGAGAAATCCACAAGCAGCCATGGCTGGCTCTGCAGGGTTTGGGGTTGCTGCAGGTCAGGCAGTAGCTGCTGACTGACTTCAGTGTCACCACTGCCACTGTGGGATGGAGCAGCTCCAGCACTGGGGACACTTCGGTCTGGTGGCAGCTGCCAGACCAAATTTCCCAAAGGGCAGCAGGGATCCTCCCTGCCTGCAGCCTGGAATATGGGCAGGAGCATCTCCTGAGGGCTGAGTGTTCTCAGCCACTGCCTTCCTTCCCCTCCTCCAAATGGTGCCAGTGCTGGAAGAAAAGGGAACAGGATCAGATGCTGCAGAAATCCTGACCTCATTCCTATCCTGCCTGAATATGGTTTGTGGTAATGTTGCGATAATTATCAAATGCTTCCTTTACATTTTCCCAGCCAGGCACCAACATTATTGCCATCATCCCGTCTCCTTGTCTCTGCAGGATTTCCTCAAGGAACACCTTTGCATTTGACTGAACAAGATGTTCTTGCTTGAGGAACCACAGCAGCCGGGATCAGTCCCATCCTGAACAGACAACATCCCTTCTTGATTGATTAAACATCATGTTTCACCAGCTTCTTGGGCAAAGGTCTTCAAGACTCTTTTTTTCCCAAAAGAAAGGAGAAAACACAGCATCCTTGTGTGGCTATTCAAGGGTTTTGAGCCAAAGGGTCCAATGGGGAATGCCCACCCCACAATCACGTGGCCGGTGCATGTTCCAAGTAGTGTCTCAGCTCCACTGGGAGCAAGGTCAGGCTCTTGGGCTGCTCCAGCAATTTTCCCACATGCTCAGCCCATGCATGAGTTCTGCCTGAGCCCGTAACACTTTGCTAAGATGCCTTCAACAGAGGGAGGGAGCTAATCTCCTGACATGGGGCTGTCCCAGCAGATAAAATAAATATTTAGCTTGAAAACATCTAACAGTTTTCAAAGAGCCCGGGATGGTCTGAGCATGTTTAGACTGCGTGCACAGCAAAGGGTGCTGATGTCTTTAATCATCCTTGTAAGTATTCCGGTGCTTTTATCTGGAGATCTTCACAGTGCTCCACAGAGAGGTTTGTCTTGTTCAGCTCTGCATAACAGATAAGGAAATGGAGGTTCAGCCATCGAGGGCGGGATTTGGGGTGTTTGGGGTGCCACGTTTCAAGCCAGCCTACTTTGTGTTTCCTTCCCAAGGCCAACACTCCTCCGACAAGATTCCATGAGAAGTGACAAGGCACCAGTTGATGTCTCCACCATGTTTTCCTGCTGTTGGTGGAGGCCAGTGTGGCTGGTGCTACTTGTGCACATATTTCAGCAACAATCCCTGCATCCCACTATGCTTCTCGCCCCTGGCTGCAGCCAGGAGCTGGGTTTGCAAAACTCCTCCAAATTGCAGATGAAAAGCAATGCTGCTTTCTGATCTGATGCTTTGCACCATAGTGTAACCTCTCTTATCTCCAGCAGGCTCAACTTTATTTATTTATTATTCTTTTTCACGGAAGCTTTACTATAAGGTAATTAGTATTGAGGATAAAATCAAGCCAAGAACAAATTATGTTGTAACACAACACCTCCTCTGCCTAGGTGCTATGGGGTTTTGGGAGCCCAGCAAGAGAGGCTCCTACCTGAGCTCAGTAGCCAAGAGCATCAAGAGGTGGTGCCTTGCTCTGGGGCTGTGGACAGGATAAAGTCCAGGTAGCACTGCCCAGAGCACACTGCTGCTGGTGGAAGATGTCAAAGCGAAGCCTGCTCCAATCCCAGCATCTCCTCAGTTCTCGCCATGGCTGAAGAGGAGCTGGCTGCATCCTAATTCAAGAAATGAGGCATGGTTGTCTCTGGAAGCTGCTTTAACAAGAGCCTGTTCCAGGACCTTATAACTTCATTTTTTAAAAAAAATCCTCTTGAATTTTCTTTCTCCATTCAAATACGTATTTCCCCTGGTGCACAACTTCTCCCATACATCATTCTTCTGAATCAGATTATCACAGGAACTTTTACTGAAAACAACTGTCTTGCAGCTTCAGAAACATCCAATGCAGCTGACACAGCCCTATAGAGAAAATATTGATAAACTGATGGGTCATCCTCAGATGGAGGCTGTCTAGGCAGGAGCTGGCTCCAGATGAGGGAAGGAGGCATTGCTGAGCATCCCTGGACACATCACTGGCTACTCAATGGTGGATTACAAATCACTCTGCTTTTCCCCATTTCCCCATTTAGCCACAGAGCAAATCTCTTCAGAAGATGGCAAGTGTAAACTCAATTGAGGATGGCATGAGGATGGCAAGTGTAAACTCAATTTTTGGTATGAGAAAGCAAGGTACACCTTTGTGTCCTGGGAAGCTCACCTTGCCTGGCTTTGCCAGCCTCATCTGTCTTCCAGCCCCACAGGGAGGCGAGTGGGTCCAGGGATTGAATCCTAAGCTGGGTTACGAGACACCTGAGTGCATCACCTTTTCAGAAACTGAAGTGATTTTTCAGTCTTTGGGTTCTTAAGGCCACCAGTTTTCCAAGAAATTTTAAATCCTGTAAAATTCACCCAAATCCCATAATCGCTCATAGCAACAAAGGCTGGATTGATTACTTTTTCTAAAAGGTTGGCAGGCTTCCAGCTTTATGAAATGCAGCTCTGCAGAAAGGAAAATCTTTTGTGAGCAATATCATGTGCTGGTGGTTTTGGAAAAACAAATGAATATAAGACACTTCAAAAAAAAAGCCTGTAAAAAGAGTATTGAAGCTATCTTTATCCCCAAGACTGCAAGAGGAAGGTTCACACTTATTTTCATTTGCTTTTCCTCATGCCCACTGAAAGAAAAAGAGGCAAGTGGTTTATTTTTAGGCTCCTGTTTCTGCTGCAGATGCAAGAAAAAACACTTTTCCCAAAGCTTTTGGAGCTTTGTGTGCTGGCACAGCTGTGGGAACCTCTCCTGTTATGGGGAAATAGGGCTTGGAGAGGTTTGGGGGAAATTAGGGAGGAAATTATTTGTATGTGGACAAATGAGGGTTGGGGTAGCTCAGCCTTGTCATTTCAGGATAGTTGCCAGGGGCTTTCTCACAAAGAGGTCTGCAGAGATTAACTGGGGGCTGCTGCAGCACCTCAATACCACTCTGAAAAAAGCCTTTGAGTATACCCTCACAGCACACTTTGGAGTGGTGACACCAGGGTGAACAGCAGCATGTCAAAGTGGCCATTGGAAAGGGGCTCACGCTCCTCCTTGCCTGAGCTGCTCCTTAGCTCTGAGGGGCACGGATGGGCAGGGAGGTATCCCATTCCTTGATGCCATTTCTCTTTTCCAAAGCCTTATTAATCTCCTGGGGGTGCAAAAACCAGAACTGCGCAAAGTCCTCAAGACATGGGTGCACAGTAGCTTTAGAGAGGCAAGAAGGTGTTCTAAATTTTACTCCTTTCCAACCATTCCTGATATATGGTTTACCTCTACTACTGCCAGATGTGTAAATATCTGAGTGAGAATGGCTACCATAGCCCCAAGCTCTTATGCCCAAGTGGCAGGGGCCAGGTAAGAGTACAGCACCCTTTGGTGCTACAATGACTTTCCAACTTTTGGTTTCATAAAAGCATTTGCAATTCCCCAGTCTACTTTCTACTTAGCATCCTAAATAACTGTCCAACATCAAACAATCCCTCAGTTTTTAATGACCACCTTGGCCATCCATGACATATGGCACCAACAACCTCCCTTCCTGGAGAAACACCCCCTCTGCTTCCCAGCTTTAATCACCTGTGGAAGGACTTTGATGCTCCCCGGCTAATTAACTGTATTCTCTGGTATAGTTGGTAGTTATTTGTCCCGGACAGACATAAGGTACAGACATCAAGAAACTTCCTGAAGGCTTCTTTTAATGTCCTGTGGAAAACCTGCCCTCGTCCAGGAGCTGTTTGCAATGCTCTTGCTTGGGAAGATGCAAAACCCTACTAGGTTCACCATCCTTTAACTGCTGCACAACTTCACACACCAGCTACTCACCTTGCCTGGACCCCTTAATCCACATGCCAGTAGATTTAATACCGCTGCATTAAAGAAGGCAACTTAAGGAGAGGCTGCTGGGAATTTACTAGCTGGGCTCCTGAGAGGCAGAGCTTATAAAATAGAAACTTAATGAACAGACTGCTGGGCAGAAGAGTTTAAATCATACATAGGTATCTGCATCCTCCTCTAAGGCATTATTATTAAGTGGAAGCAGCTACATCCACGAGCATCCCAGCAAGAGACCAGACTCACTGGGGAATCCTGGGCACGAGTGAGGTGGGAGCCAGGACAGATGATGCAGATGATTTACAGAGTTAGTGGCAGAGTGGTAGAACTAGATAATTTATTTGAAAATTAAACAACATGCCAGAATGATGAGAGGAATTGCATTACACTGCTTTGGGGTTTTGCTAAATGTAAAAGATAGCACATTATTTTAGAATTTAGCTTTGTAATAGTATTACAAGATATTCAATATCTGAAAGCACCTGCCATATAAAAATACTATCTGGACACCAGTGAGGTACCACAAACTCTTGATTAGTGACAGGAAATAGAGGCAATGGTCCAACAGTTCAGTCAACCCACTTTTAGGCTTCCTAATACGTACCAACTAAGACGTGGTGAAGCCACATGAGAAAGCACTGATACAGGATGAACTTGCTCTACCAGTTCAAATATTTCTTTTTCTTTCTTAAACAGGCTTCCTTTGAAGCAGCAGGCTTCACCCCAGATCAGGTACCATCTCATCTGTACATCTAACCTCCTTCCAGAAAGGGTACAAACCACGCTCCAGCCGAAGACATCCAGTCAGTGCAAGCTCAGGGAAAGGCAACCCATTTGCATCAGGAGTCTTCAGTCACTGCACCTCCCTCCTTGTACATCGAACATCAGACCTGACACTGTAAAGGTAGATATAAGCTGCAGTATCTGCTCCTGTCACACTGAGGAGAAGCAGGAAAGGGAGCAGTTGCTGCCTGCAGGAGATCTGCTCACAGCACCAGGGCTTGCGGATACTCAGCACCGGTGGCCAAGGGAATGACAGACCTCCCACTGCTCCCTTGGGCTCCCAGGGACAGTTCACTTTGATCTGCACTTCCAGGAAAGTGAGCTACCAAAAAAAGAATATCAACAACTGTGTGTGCAAGTCTGCCTGCCTGTTGGCAGCTCTCCTTGCACTGCCGTGAGCAGAGAACAACAGCTCAGGCATCACAAAGGTGCACAGGGCTGCTCAGCTGAAGGACTTTTTCCTGCACTTTTCCGGAGTAAATTCAAAGGAATTCATAATGAGGCTCCAAGCAGCTCATCTGAGAGAACATGGGAGCAACACATGTTTGCATATACAAGCCATCTGCATTTGGAATGGAGAATAAGAGGGAAGAAGAGCACAAGGCAACTGGTACTGGAAGGAAGTACCAGCAGACCAATTCTTTTTTCTCCCTTTCAAGTATCGGCCACAACACGCGAGAGGTCTCAGGCCACTGTGACTGATGGGTCTGATGCTTCCAGTGGTCTCTTACAGTGTCTCCATGTGACCAGTCCCAGTCGAACAGCAAAGATCAAGCAAGTCATTGCCAGCAGAACAACTAGGAAAAAAACACAGAAGCGTGTTAGAGCATAAGAGAAGGACAGTGCCTCTTGTCACACCCCAGCTCCCAGTACAGGGGGCATTCAGGGAAAGAGAAAACAAAACAACAATCTCCTGTATAGGATGCATTGCCCCCAGAGTTGTATTTCTCAGAGTTTCACTGTTATACAGTCAAACTTGTCCAATGCTTCCAGGTCAAGGCATGTCTAAAATAGGGAAAGCTTCATGGACACAGGAATTTAAATGCATTACATTAAAAAACCCCTCCAAGAATAGTTGAACTATATAAAGAAACATGTACTAGTTTGGGAAAAGTACATTCTTGTCCTACTAGACAAACAAGCTGAGCCACTAATGAAGTTTTGTTGGTAGAAATGCACCCACTGCAGGAACACAGCTGTCTGCCAGAGATCACAAACGTTTCCACATTCCTGGTGGCCATAACCATCAGGAGACGAGCCTCCAGTGCCCCCTGTGCCTGCGGCAGACGAGCTTTGCCAGATCCTGCTAAGTGAATTTTGACATGACAAGGCTCCAGCTGCACTTACAGCAAAGGGAATATGTACTGCAGTGGCTACAAGGGTGGTGCCAGTCCAAAAATTTGCTTTAGCCACTGGTATGTCGCAGTGAGAGGGCCGAAGGGTGGGAACATGCTCTCTTCTGCTGACCCCATGGTGGGAATAGGCATCTTAGACTGCTACAGCAGGATTCAGAGTTCACAGAGCTCGGTCCCTTTCATGCCAGCATAAAACTACTCATAATGCTATAGCTTCTGCAAGACTGTGATTGTACAGAATTTGGACAGCTTAAGCCCTTTTACAATGGATGACTACACTCAACCCTGCTACAGTGGCTGGCAGCAGCCAAATAATCCTGGGAAAACTTGTTAAGGCTGGCCTGAGCTCTGCATAGGATAGAAGCATGTGCAAGGCTTTGCATTATGAAGCCCTCCATGGGTAAGAAGCTTACACACTGCCCTTATATGCCGAACAATATAGGACAAATGGAAACCCCACAGATTTCATCCCAGCCCTGCCTTTCTATTGTTCTGCCCTGAATCAGATGGAGCTACCAGTGGAGGAACCAAGTGGGTCATGGAGGATTGTGGGGTAAATGTATTGCACCAGGAAGTGAACTTGAGACAGCACAAGGTTTGGTTTCAGCCCCAAGGCTCATGGACAACGATTTATCCCCTACTTTTTATGAATTAATACCTTCAAATACATGCTTATTTCTGCTTTTAATAAGTTAACACTTTTCAAGTGGCAAGCCTTTCTGCCCTTAATACACAGGAAGGATGTGGAAGTGTTTACTGGCCACCTTTTACAGGAGGTGGAAACAGTCCAAATGATTCCTATTAAAGTAGGAATTATACCTATAAAAATGCCATTGGTCATGGGGGACGAAAATGAGTTGTTCTTGCATGCACTGCCAGTCAGAGCTGTTATGACCACTGGATAGATTGTGAAGGTATAGTGGACATACTTGTCAAGAAAGAAGTTTTCTAGATAAAACCTGTAAAGGAAAAGAGTGACTAAAGTAAGCCTTTTCTCTAATTTTTATCTCTTTTTCATTCCCTAAAGAAGGAATTAGACAAAGAGTGGAGTTTTTTTGTGGGCCACAGTCCAAAATTTTTCATTTACTAAAATTTAAAAAATTCATAAATTATTTATTTAAGGTCGGTTTAGGGAAAAATAAAGCCACATTTTATATGTTTTCTGCATCATACCTTCACCTGTAATTTAAGGCAGAATGGGCTCATGTAAGTCACAAAACCCTTGGCCCTGGCCCACAACATGTGGTTATTGGCATTGCTGAGGGTCAGGTAAAAAAAGCTCTGCCCAGACTTCCAATTCATCTACTATGAATTATAATTCCCTTGTGCTCAGTGTTGGGACAGGGACTAACTATGAAACGAACTGGGACAGAGTCACCATTTGTGAGAGGTGGAAGGGGTCTTTGAGGCTTGGTTAGTGGCTTACCACATCACTAGGACGAGAGCAAGGATGCTGAGAGAAGCAGTTGTTGCTTTCTCATGGGACACATCCCACTGGTAGATCAACACAACAGCAAAGTTCAGCAGAGTGGCGATGGTGGTCCACGTTCCATACAGTGCCAGCCCATTCTGGACCTGCCACACAGCACAGCAAGGTGACAAGCAGAGATAAACAGGGTAATGTCTGGTTNCTCATGTAAGTCACAAAACCCTTGGCCCTGGCCCACAACATGTGGTTATTGGCATTGCTGAGGGTCAGGTAAAAAAAGCTCTGCCCAGACTTCCAATTCATCTACTATGAATTATAATTCCCTTGTGCTCAGTGTTGGGACAGGGACTAACTATGAAACGAACTGGGACAGAGTCACCATTTGTGAGAGGTGGAAGGGGTCTTTGAGGCTTGGTTAGTGGCTTACCACATCACTAGGACGAGAGCAAGGATGCTGAGAGAAGCAGTTGTTGCTTTCTCATGGGACACATCCCACTGGTAGATCAACACAACAGCAAAGTTCAGCAGAGTGGCGATGGTGGTCCATGTTCCATACAGTGCCAGCCCATTCTGGACCTGCCACACAGCACAGCAAGGTGACAAGCAGAGATAAACAGGGTAATGTCTGGTTTTTGTGACCTCTAGGCTCTGGGGCAGTTAAGCCAGCCTTCTGGATCCAGCTGCAGGAAAAGTCTATCAGCATGGAGAAGAGTTGTGGCCTTGGAGTTTCCAAGGGACTCCAGGGATCCACTCCAGCACTGTTACACTGGTGTTTCAGGAGGTGCAATATAGGGGTGTAAAGAACAGAGCCCATTCCCAGTTTGTGCCAAGAGATGTAGACACAATTCCAGAAGGGTTGGCAGGAACTTTTCTGCGCAGAACTACCCAGTTTTGCAGACTATCCCTCCAGCAAAAACCTCCCTGACTTCTTGGATGGCTTTTTACAGGTGACTCACCTTCTCACTGAGCAACCCCAACGTTAAGCAAGGAATCAAAGGTGATTAAAGCACACACAGGCAGCCATGGGAGTGCAGTGTGAGGGGTGCTGGATAGGGGAGGAAGGTATCAAAGTAGCAGGTTTGACCTAGGAGAGAGGAACAGGGAGGGACTCGAGCAGTGATGGAGTATGAGTGTGTGTGGTTTTTTTCTGTGAGGTTTGCCAAAAAACCACTCTTCTCAGGGACAGCAGAAAAGCAATTTCCTTCCAGGATTCCACAAAACTCAGAAAGACAGTTGCATTTAAAGCCTTGAGCACCATACACTTCCCCATATAAGAAATATATACATAATTTGGAGCCAGGTGTCAGGGACAGCAGCAGCAGCTACAGCATCAGAAGCCACCCTTCTCAATGACTTCTCCCCCTGCAAGGAATAATCTTCCCATCCCAGATACAAGTCTGGGCTGAAGTTTTCACAATCCACTGAAAACCTCATTCTGTTGTAGCTGGAGAAGTACCTTTCTCTGAATCATTCCCATGATGTCTGATAGGAAGCAGATGCAATTTAACCTGTGTGCACCTGCAGCAAGCACAAGTTAAAGTCAGGGCAGAAATATTTCCTTGTCTCTCTCCTCCCACTGAATCTTTCACTCTTGATACCTCAAGCACTGCACAGAGGGTGGGGTTTTTTTAGCATTTACCCACAGCACAGCTTCTCAAATGCCACCTACCAGAATGCGGATGAGCCAGAGATCAGTTTTGTGGCCCTTCACAAACCATGAGGAGTGGATCCCCAAGGCTCGGTGTGAAATGAAGAGGGAGACATACGTGGTAAGAGTAAGGACTACAAGGAACACCAGGGCTGGAAGGAGGTATCTAGGACAAAGAACATGCATACACACAATGGACAGGACATTTATTCAGTGGTGTCACAATGCCTTAATTTGTAGCTTTAGTGTTTGTTCTTTATTGAATTTAAGTTGATCAGCCTTTAATAAAGGTAATCACTACATGTAGCCCTCATTTTGACATCCAGCTGTTGTTGTTTTACTATATTAATCATGAAGCTATTTTCATCACTGCAACTGATTTCTTCATCTCTTAACAGTCGTGATTTATAAGCCCTTAATGTGACCATGATTATGAAAACAATTGAAGGCAAGGAGTTTAACTGCATTTATGAAGAGAAGCATGGCTCCTGTCTTACCTGTGGAGGTAAAAAAGAACAGCATACAAGAACAGCAACTTGGAGGAGATCTTAACTTCAATAACCAATCGAGCTCATGGGCAAGATGACAGCATCATGCAAAAGCCCCAAACTTTTATGAAGGCTACATTTTGGCAAAGCCTGCCATAGAGTTTAACAGGTGTGATTAAGAGTTCACGCATAGACAAAAAGACAAAATCAAGTACTGGGACATGGCAACTTACTCTCGGTCCCACAGAAAGAGCCATCCAACATTGAGGCCATTATTCAGACACCACACCACATAAAAAGGTATTGGCAGCAAGTCTGGCTTTATGAAAATACGTCCAAGTTCATTCCTGCCAGGAAAAAATGGGTATGGAGAAAGGACAACAATGACCAAACAAACTTTCCTGGCCTCATTTTCCTTCTACTAACAGGGAGTCTACATTGGAGTTAAACACTCCAGCTTAAATCACATTATTTCTCCATTGCATCATTCTCTGACACAATACAGTCCCTGTGGCTTTCCCCATGAGGACACTGTCCCACAGTACAGAGAACTCTGCACCATCACCCATATAGTGGGTACTAAGGGCTGCTCCACAGATGCTGCAGAGCTTATGCCACTGCTGGTAGCAACAGTGGCATGGTCACAGGATTTTAGCTGAGTTTCTGGGGCTTTTGGGATCATTGTGTATGTGAATGTTTATTTTGTGTGCGTGCATCCATGTGTATGGACCGGATTGGTCACTCTTTACAAACACATATTTCATTCTTCCTCAGCCTTCAGTGCTGGCCAGCAACAACTTCTTAAAAATCATGTAAAAATAGTAGCTTCATGACTCAAATTAAGCAGTTCATGGTCCCTCTTGACAGGAGAGATACAATATAAGTCTGTTCCACGGAAGACATCAGGGAATATTACAGATACTGCATGGAACTTCATGAGGCAGTTACCGATCTCAGAGCACCAGGAAAAGCTTCAAGTCCACTTCAACAAACCAACAAACTCCCCAGTGCCGATTCTCTGATCTCTAACAGCAAGAAAACTCAAAGCATTAGATCCACAATTTTGCCCCTGTGGATTCTCAATACCTAGCAGTGGGTAAGTACAGGTACTGTCAGATCCCACAAGTCAGTGGAAACGAGGCCTCACAGAACAGTTTACACACTTTGATACCTGTCCACATGTTAGAGCAGCTTATGTGCACTTCCAAACTGCTTCCCAGCTTTGAATGCTGAGCCTAAGGAGGTGCTCCAGCAGCAGAGCTTCAACATGTCAAGTCAAGATAAACAGCAATGGGTTTATTCTTACCAAAAAACCCAGAAAAGAGGGTAAGACACTGACCTACTACAGAAGGGAAGAGCCATTGTCCATTCTCATTTATACCATAAACAGTAAATAGGGAAAATACCTTCGACAGATCCCTGAAAAGGAGTAGAGAAGCCAGGCAAGCTGCCAGGCATAGATGACATTCCAGATGAGGAAAGTCCAGCCAGCTGGTGTGAAATCAGTGGTGTACTTGGCAGAGATGTTTCCAGGGGTTGTCCTGAACAGACCTGTGGTGGTGAATGTTATTGCAGGCAAAAGTGTTACACACATCCTAAGGATGGGGAAAGACTGTTGATTGCCCTCACTTTTCAATCTTCCTCCAGACTTCATCCACACCTCAGCGGGTTCAGGGATGATGAAAGCACACCCTTGGTACAAACAAGCCACATGCTCCAGTTGGCTTGCCTTTAGACACCCAGGATGGGATCACTGTCCCCATGAGGAATACCAAGCACCTTCCCTCTCACCCAGAACAAGAGAAGCCAACTGTGTGTGAAACCCAGAGAAAAGCACAGTGTCAGTTTCTGGCAGATTCAGCTGGGTAGTGTTCAAATGCAGCACCACTGCCCTCTATAAACCCCAGCAGCAGCATGAATGTCTCCCACCACGGATACAAGGGCAATGTATGCAAAGACTGCCTTTCACCCACCACTACATCCAGGTTCACTTGGGACAAGACCATTTACTTGAATTTTAAGGGGCTGGATAGGGCTCAGGCGTCTGGCTGTAACACCTGGAGGACGCACCAGTGACTTACACCTTTCACAGAACAAAGTGTATTTGGAGAGCTGATGAGGGAACAAACAGATGTATCCCATTTGAGCCAACCTACATCATTAAATGATGTAATGCATGAAATCCACCTCTGAACAAAACCAATTTGCTTGTGTTACCTTTGAATATCCCGGTGGCATTTCCAGCATTCATTATCACCATAACCGTAAAAGTAGCCAGGGACAGAAACATCACCAAAACCTTCAACTTGTGTATAGCATCCATCTTGCCCTGCAACACATTAGAGACATTGTTTGACTGCTCCAAAGGATGCCTGGATTTGTTCCATGTCCCAGAGACTGTTTTAGAAATAATGTTGTAAATTCCAGAATTTTGACAGCTGACTTTTGTTTGTGGTGTCTTTATTAGACATAGAAAGGCCTTGCATGGGCTGGGAGCATCTCTGTTTGAAGAGACATCCCTAAGTGGCAGAATGGAAATGGGAAGCCCACTGAGCAGCCTGCTCCATCCCTCCATCCCTTACTGGCATGGTGCAAGAGCCACAGTTTAGGTTTGCCCATGGATTGCAAAGGTTTTAAGGCTTAAATATTTAGCTAGCAGAAGAGTGATCCCAGCTTATCCTGCATCACTATTACAGTGTTACTGAAGCAAACAGGCTTATCAATTTTGCCCATTCTAGGAAGCAAAAATGAAAATACTGATGTCTTGGCCTTGCAGCCCAGTGCCTTTTAGTTCAACATAGCTTTTCACATTTACCTCTCTAATCCTATAACTCCTACAAATTAACTTCCTTTCATGGTGGTATTACCTCTTTATCTACTGGTTGCAAATAAGATTTAAATGCTTTAGCAGGTCTCAAGAATTTTATAGACTGTAAAATCTACATACTACATTTTTTCAAGGTTAGTAAGTAGTGACTTGAGCTTTCCCAAGTGATTTCCAGTAGTCTAGCATTTGCTCTACCAAGGAAAAGTTCTGTGCCACCTCTTAGAGTAAGCACATATACATCCAAACTACAGGCAACAGCCTTATTTCTCCTCACAACTCAGCACTTGAGCTGCCTTCTTTGTACAATGGCATTCCAATGCCTTCCAGGGTTGGCAGGAACGACCACTGGAGTTGTTCCAGGTTGCTTAGTCTTGAACTAATAAATTCCACTTCCCACTTCAGTGGAACGTTTTATATTCCAAGCTTTGTTCATTGACTGAGCTGGATCCAGACACGTCACAAAGAAGTGGGAAGGGAATTCTTGATTTCTGCAAATCCATACATGCTTTTCCCTTTTCAGTTCTGTCTAAATAGAAAAATCACAGATATCAAATCCCAGTTATTTATGTCAGTCAAATCACAAAACATACTGTCTTCACTGGATTAGCAAATTCTGAAAAGAAAAGTCCACTTGTACTATTAGAGATACCATTTCTGGTTCAGGAAATAACTGACATGCAGGTTTCTGAAAGCTATGAAAACATAGGAGAAAAATATCACTGTACACTTGTCAAAGAAAGAATATAAGAATAGGACATCTGGCCACTCCAAACCAGTACATGAGACTTTGTTCTCCTTGTAGTGTTGTATTTGACTTCAGCATCACATTTCTTTTTCATTAGCATATCTGGAAGAGCTTTGATTGCACAGCTTCAGAGAAACTCATGCTTACTAATGACGTTCTAGGAGGAAAACATTATTAAACCAGTCAATATTTTCACTATTGTCTCTCACCTCCTGCTTCCCTCTAACTTATTGCTTGCAATAAACATCCTGCCTGCAGTTTCCAGTCACATACACCCATTAGAACAATCAGAAATACTACTCACAGGAATCCACACAGGCTTTTCGGCAGTGTTTTACAGCTGTAGTCCAGCTACAAGCAGTGCTGGGGAGTCTCGGCCACCTAATCTTATCTAAAGAGATTTTATACAACTTTCAGCATATCAATTATTATGTATTATTAACAAAAAAGTATCACAGTAGTGAGACATGCTTTCTGTCTGTGTGCTGCTGCAGCATCCAATTGACTAAAGTTTCCCCAAACCAAGCTGTTATGCAAGAGAAATGTGATTACTTAACGAAAGCCTTTTATAACAGCCAGACATGGCATATAACACTGCCTGATCTCAATATGTCGGCAGACACAAGCTGAGTGCATGCTCTGGGCTTTTGTCTGCTTTGTCCTTCCCCACCTCTGCCAGGAGAGGGAAAACTAAGCACTTCGTGCAAAATATTGCATCTCAAAATCATAGCACTCCTGGGTGGGAGAGGGGATGCTGGCAGAGGGTGATGGAGAAATACTGTGGAATTGGGGTTTGGGAAAGATGGAGATCATAAAATGTTTTGAGTTGGAATGGACCTTGAAGATCATCTACCTCCAACTCCCTGCCATAAGCAGGGACACTTTTCACTAGACCAGGCTGCTCCAGCCTGGCCTTAAACACTGGCCTTAAACACTTCCAGGGACGAACATACAGACACAGAACCACAGAAAAGTTTAGGTGGGAAAACCCCCCAATATTCAGTCTAACTATGAACAACATAGGAATATCTGAATCGTATGAGCAGCTACAGATCTTCCTATAGCCCCAGACAGAGATTTGTTCACAGGTAAATTTTAACTCTTAGATACAGAAATGGCTCCTGCCCTGCAATGCCAGTCCATCCCACAGAAGCAGTGCAAGCCAAGCCAGCTGATCAGTCTCCACCTGCATCTCCATCTGCTACAGAACCACAGTCTCACCACATCCACTCCTTTAATTTTATATTTCTGCTTGTTTCCTCTAAAATTTAAACTTTTAGAGCCAATTTAAAATATTCTTCAGCATGAAAATGTTATTTACCTTATGCAGTTACAGTGCCTACCAAGCAGATGGTCTTGCCGGGAACTGCCTCATGTCAAATGTTAAGGTAGTGATTAAGCAGGACCTATCCTCACCCACTGGAAACATCATCATATGACTGGGAACTAACCCAGGTGGAGCTCCCGAAAGCCTATATGAACGTGGATTTGCCAGCCATGGGAAGTGCAGAGCATCCAGCCAGCACTGTCTTGTCTACTTATCAGTGTAGGTGTGAGGTCCATCCTTTGAAGGTATGCTTATGTGGAAAGCAGTGGCTTAAGTCTGATTATTTCTTATTAGCCAGACAATATGTTATGCTCTACAAATCAATAAAAACCAAGAGTTGCTTGAGCTGCTCATACATAGCCTGCTCCTTCAAGAAGACAAAGGCCTGAGCTCACACAATGCCATGCTGGCATTGGCATTTTTCTCTCCTTTTTTCACTTTGTGTATACCCCAGATATGTACACAGTGACTCTGCTCATGTCTTAGAAACTGCCCTCAAGTTACAAGTTTATAAGCACTTGTTAGAGCAACCAGGAGCTGAAACACAAGCAGAGCCATTACCCACACTGTATGGTCTCCATTCCTAGGATCTTAAAATCTACAATGCACCTGTTTCCACACTAGACCATGTCTTATTGATGGCCAACTTACACATATATAGTGTATATATGCACATTGTATTCATTTTGCTCATCAGATAATCTAAACATCCTCAGCATGATGTCACACATTGCCTTTCAACCAACAAACGGGCGGCCTGAGATTCTTCACTGAATAGAGACCACATGCCTCTTAGCCACAGCTGGTAAGGCAGGTCCACGCCGATCTGAATCCAGGGCAAGTTTTGCATGTGGGAAACATTGGCTAAGTGGGAGAACCAACAAAAACACACCCCTTGCTGTCCCATATTCTTGCTGGTTATTCCATAATGCATCTCTTGTTGCAGTGAGACACCTGGAAGCATTGCCACCATAGTGGGGGCCTTGTCCTCTTGCCACACACAGGAAATCAGGCAGAAACTTTAGGCCCACATTCTGGGGTTCAGAAGGGTTTTTTAAAGAATAAATTGCAACACGGGTCTTGAATAAAATATTCATATCATGCAGCTCTACATAAACCTGCTAAAGTATATTTGTATAGTACAGAGGAATGTATTTAGTGCTTATAAAGGTATTAAAATTGAACAGCTCTTGCCTGACTAGGCTGTACAGCATTCCCAAAAGTGGGAATGCTGAAAACAGCTACAGCTTTATGATACCAGAGTCAAACTCAAAGGAAGTGTTTATGGAAAAGCCCTACCTTTCTACACTGCATTTTCTCTAAAATAACTTTTAGGTTCATGTCTTCAACATGAGTTTCAGTTGAATATCTTGCTGGCCTGTTGAGGAAGAAAAATTAAATTGTCAGAGGAGTGACATATGCAGTTATATACATTTCAGACAAGGAATTGCTACTAATATATGTATGCACCAAGAGAATCATGATATATTCCACATTCACAAAAGGATGTGAATGCTTTGAAATCCATATATACCACAGTAATACATGTTAAGTGAACTCACTGGAACCAATTCCATGGCACAGACAGTGGTTGGTCCTTTTCAAGAGAAGCTGCTTTGATGGGGATAAACAGTTTCCAGCTAACCACTATTTTACCACCATGGCAGTTTTACAATGATAAATAGAGGAAAATACAGACTATTCCTGCATTACCCAAAATCTTTAAAGGATCTATCTTTAGACTCTCCAGAGCATTCATTTGCAATTTCACTGAGGAAGCAAATAAATTGGAAAAAATGTGCTTTTCAAGAAGGAGAGAAGATCTGCCATGCCCATCCCTCCCCATGCACACTCCCTACAGCACAATGATATGCTCCACCAGCATCAGTGCGGCTCAAACACCAGCTCACACACAACAGTAGGACTCGTTGCAATAGGACCAGAGCTCCACGGCCACCTCCCCACCCATGCACTGGAAAGCCATGTAAGCATTTACAAGGTGCTGAGGTAGCATGAGCAGACTGTGCTGGTATTAATGCCCTGACAAGAGAAAAATTCTTTAAAAAAAAAAAAAAAAAGAATCCTCCTGCTAAGAGCTGAAGTAAAACATTATGAGAACAGACACTCTGAGTCCCAGAACAGAGCAGAAGCCAATTGCTTTCCACCTAGAGGTGCCCCTGTGGAGGAAACTTTGTCCTCAAAATAAACTCATTTTGCACTGTGCAGGAACTGGGACAAGTTCATCCGTGGGCAACTCACCCACCTAATGCACACACTGCCATCAACAGGAAACTCCAGAAAGCAAAGCCCCAGACAGGCAGGAGCTCAGCAATCCCGACCAGACTGTCAGAGCCTTTTGTCCCTATCAGCAGTGATGAAAGGTTTAAATCCTAAAGGCATTCTGCACACTCAGAGCTCCAGTTTAATCTTTATAGCCACTTGCTTTAACTCAAGCCTTTCCTAATTTGCCAGCCAAACTGGCATCCAGGAGTCAGCAACCTTGGAAATAATTTTCAGGCCAAGTTCAGCAAGTGTTGACAACGAAATATACTAATCTTCTAACAACAGCTCAAGCATCCTAATCCTGCAGCGGTTAATCTGGGTGCCTTCAATCCAGGAATTAGCCTTTCCTCGCTGCTAGAAGGGATGGGATTTGACTGTGCGCACTAGGATGGGCGCACAGTGAAGAGGATCTGTGTTAGCAATCCCCTTTTGGTATTTTAAGAAAGAAAATCATCTGCTTTTCATTGTCAGAGAACAGAACAGATCCACCCTTTGGCAGCAGGAAAATAACCCTAGGTTTCAGGGAGCAAGAAGAGTAAGGGGAACTCACTACTCTCTTATTTTCAACCAAACTTTAAACTGCCATGCTAAAATTTGTTGACTGATCTTCAAATCTTTTCATTGAACTCTAGACTAAGGACATTATTGTAAGCATTTAAGTAATTAAAACTAACCCCTGCCCACGCTTTTGAGAGAAAGAGGACAATACACTTCTGCCTTAAAGCTAAACTTCCAAGAAGCAGCAGAAAATATTCTCCCCAGATATTCTCACTTACTGGTTCAGGGTTGGTAGATTTGCCTTCTTCAAGGGCAACCCAAGAGTCTGCAGCAGTGTCCAGTGTCTGGCAGGCAGCATCCAAAGCATCAGAACAGGAGCACAGCAGCAGGAAAATAAATATGTACAAGGAACCAGAAACTCACTTGCATAACCCACCCATTGAAACAGGATGGCTGTGAAGAGTTGAGGAAAATAGCAGAGTTGAGGAGGAATGAACAAAGACACATTTATATGGCTGGATAGCTTTAATTTATAAAGTTCTTAATTGTTGTAAACTATATTTTATTCAATCTCACAGCACTACTGGTGCTCACAGCACTCCCCTATGTTCTCCTCCGTCCCTGAAGGAATAACACAACCAACAGCATTCATTCAGCATTCTGTTTGTTCAGCATCACTTCTGTATCCTGATTTTAAGAATACAGACATATTACCCTCCTGAATAGCTTTTCTCTGCCCTCACCACTATCACCCTCGAAGTCGTCACAAGGTGTGTTTTTTTTTCTCCTCACAACTCCAAGAGAAAGAGCAAAAGGCACCCAGGAAACAAGCTCCTTGCTCTGGCAGCAGCACAGCTGTCTCTAAGTCCTCACTGGGTATAGATGGCTATTTTGCGGAGCACACATGTCCACTCAGCATGGACAGGAACAGAGATAGATAGGAAGAGAGGAAAGACACCTGGACTGTGGTCAGAGCACAAGTTTTTCTGACTTCTGTAGGAGGAGAGACCTGCCTTCATTTATAGCTACAGCATCCAGGTCAGCAAGAACCTCTCATGCATAAAACCAGCTTGAGAGGTAACTTGGGTGGCCTGATTTTCTTTATGGCATTTTTTTGTGATGTTTTATTTACTTAAATGCAGTAGTGTCACCTATAATTGACAGTATTCAATGCATGTCTCAAGAGGAGCATTTAGAAAATGAGAAATATTTTGATGGCATAGCTTTCCTACAAGAGCATGCAGCTTGAACAGACACCTCACTGCATCTCTGGGACAGGCTCTCTATTTTTGGATGCATCTTCTATCCCCAACAGCAATGGATACTGTGCTGTTGTGTCTCACCCCTCAAGAGATTCAGGTAAAATTGCGTCTTTTGTACCCTTAATTATTATTTTGTACCCTTATCTGGGTATTTAACAGTTTCTGTACTGTGGGTCCTCATCTTGTCAGCTTATCTCTAAGGCTTCAGTTTGGTTTTGTCCTCTGGTCATTCATTTGTACTAAACACATGGGATGGCTCTGTTTAAAGGCAGAAGTGTATTGTCTTTTTTCCTCTTTCTCTCAAAAGAGTGGGCAGGGGTTAGTTTTAATTTCTTAAATGCTTAAAATAATGTCCTTAGTCTAGAGTTCAATGAAAAGATTTGGAGATCAGTCAATGAATTTTAGCAGGGCAGATAAAGTCTAGTTGAAAATAAGGTAGTAGTGAGTTCCTCTTACTCTTCTTGCTCCCTGAAACCTAGGGTTATTTTCCTGCTGCCAAAGGGTGGATCTGTTCTGTTCTCTGACATTGCTGTGCTGTGGCATGGCATGGGGGTTGATTTGAATATTCATTACTGTCTAATTTGAATATTCATGACTGTCATTTTGTGCAGGTGCAGGCGCGAAACGGACTTCCCCAATCAGGGAAAAATCACACTGCACAGCACTGAAGCCGCAATATGGGAAGTGCACAGTGGAGAGGGCTGACTGTATTCAAATAATCAAAGTTATTTCAGTCAGAAATTTAAGACAAAACATCAGTTTCCTCCTAGACTTAGTCAAAACCACCAAGACCCCTTGTACTGCTCAGAAACAAGCTAAGCCTGAGGCAAGAAAGAAGAAATGGAAAATGGCAGCAACAAGGGAAAACTGCAGCCAAAGAGGGAATTTTGCTGAAGTCAGAAGTGAAAAAAGGGAGCTCTAGAAGGAAGAATACAGAAGCCATAACTGCAAACAATGCTGGGGTTTTTTGCCTACTGTAAATGCATGTATTATTGAAGACATGTGCCTGCACACCCATCTCTCTAGATCCTCACAGAGCACTTTGCAGCCTCCCCAGTCATGCAGTAGATGTTTTTTCTCATTCAGGCTGGAGACAAGTAGGTCTTCATATGGAGACAAGGGCATTACATCTCAAGAAGGTGAAATGCAGTTTCTTGCTGAAGCCTTTTTCCACCTTCAAATGTTCCCAGGCCCTGCCATCCACCACTTGAGATGCAAAGCGCTTGTCTCCATATGAAGACATACCTGATTCTATGTTGCCTGAGGACCCACCCCCAGTGCAACTGGTGATTCCGGGTAACTTGTATTTTGGACATGAGATGCCTTGGCTTGTCCTTAGGCTCGTTCTGTAGAGGGACTGGATTTCTTTCTTCAGGCAACGTAGAATCATAGAATTGTTTAGGTTGGAAAAGACCTCTAAGATCAAGTCCAAATATGAAACCAGCACTGGTAAGGCCACCACTAAACCAAATCTCCAAGCACCACATCTACACAACTTTTAAATACTTCCACCACTTCTCTATGCAGCCTGTGCCAAGGCTGGACAACACTCTCAGTGAAGAAATTTTTCATAATATCCAATCTAAACCTCAGAACATCATAAGCATCCAGAAATGTCAGAAGAAAGATCAGCCACCTCTTTTGAAAATTATTAGCAGCAGACTGATGAAGACTGAGCTCCCACAAATTCCAGAAACAGTCAACAAAAGTCCAAGCCTGTGCATCTTGGTGAGATGCATCAACTCTGAAACATCATCCTCTTTCCATATTTTCCACTGAACACGAAAACCCTATTTTGTCTTACCCAAACACCCTCCGGGGTTATCACAGTGTTAATTTTGCAACTCAATCATCAAAGCAGTGCCTGCCTTTCCTCTTTTCCCTCTTTCCTACTAATTACGTAATTTTTAAGCAAAACTTATGGTGTTAGCATTTTTGATATGGTTAGTCTGTTGAGGCTTGTCTATAGTCAGAATCCTCAGTAGTGCCATCACTGCAAGCTTGCTGTCATGCCTGGGAAGATAGCTGAACTATCAGTTTTCTGGATGGTAGGACAACATCCTTTTCTTCTGCATTGCAGCTTCCAAATGTCTGAAAGTACCATTGGCACAGGGCTCTGGTAGTCTCAGAGATGGAGGCAGCTGAGTTGTGAACAAAAGGAGCAGTAAACCAATGATTGCCAGCAGGATGTTAGAAATGGGCTGATATCACCCATGCCATTTAGCAAAGGACCCCCAGGTGAGGACAAGGATGTATACATAACTCACCTGTTGAATTGTAATTCACCTGTTGAATACTGTATTAACTCTGTAGCATTTAAGGCACTGCCAAAACAGCAGTAACTAAGCAAGTTTGGTAAGGATTAATCCCTCTTGCTTTCAGTGCTGCTAATAACATACCTATCTAATAACTCTTATGAGCTATGGGGTCTTATTCTGCACATGCAAAATGCAGATGACTGGTCAGTCAGCCCCCATCCCTCTTTCATCATCATCGTAAGCTCAGACTGTCACACAAGTTGAGGCATATCGTGACTTATTTTGTTTGAATTTCTGTAGAAGTGACAGAGTCAGGTCCTATAGATAAACACAAGATCATTCTCATGAAGTATATATTTTTTTAAAGACATTGAATGTTTATTACTGCAAAAGAGATCATTAATAGCTTACAGAATCTGCCAGTCTGCCGCATGGTTCTGCAAAGCTCCTATGTTAAAACACCAGCAGACATAAGGCCCACTCTGAATAATCTACCTGTAAGCAACTGGGAATCAAGGAGAATGAGGGCTACGGTCGACCCTTCAGTATCGCAGGGCCACCGGTCTCTGAAGGCACCTTGAAGCCCTCGCTGCACAAAGATAGGCAGCTCATTAATATGCAAATTAGTCCCACCTGTCACAGCACCACCACCACCCCCCCAGCCTCAGCATGCGCCAGCAGTCTGTCAGCCCCACCCCACGCTGTGAAAACCTCCCACTTTTCTGTGGACGCTGGTGCTGGGACCCACCTGCTCCACTGTCTCCAGTTTGCTATCCATACCTTATGTATTATTTACACTCTGTTAACATCCCTGGGAGGGATGTAGGGGGACCCACATGCCTCCAGGAGCCCACAAACACCTGTTTAGCCAGCACACCCTCGGCAGCACCATTCCAATGCTGATGAGCTGCAGCAGCACCTGGGCAGCCACCGCTGTGCCCCCTGCCTTATGTTTTTAAACACAGCTCACGCCATGCTCAGCCCTTCCTGATTACCCACTGGCTAGGCCTCGCTGTGCGGGGGGAAGAGAGGACGAGTTGCCAGCTGTGCCTGGCCAGGTCCTGCAACAGCCTGTCACCATGGGAACAGCACTGGCACAGTGTCAAGCAGGCACTCTGAGGGTCCCACCTAAAATTCCTGGAGAATCCCTGGTCACTCCACGGCTTTTGACAGCGGCAGCAAAATGGGTTTAAACCCGGGAACCAGCATGAGCCTGGACCCTGCACAGTGGCAGGCACTGTTCCCAGCCCTGGCAGACAGAGTGGAGAAGATGGGTCCCCCCACAGCAGGACACAAACTGGGGACAGCAGGGTGAGTGGGTCCCAGAGCCAGTGCACATGGCTGAGCAGCGAAGGGAGGTGGGCTTTTTCGCAGCATGGTGTGCCCGCGTTTGCTAGGAGCCTCCCGCCCCTTTGCGTTGAGCAGGATCTCAGCAGGTATGGATGGTTTACTCTGACCATTGGATGCACAGCACCAGAACAGCCCTGTTACATTTCTGCCCTCCCAACCACCACTGAGAGTTGGACTCATGCCCAGAAGTTCTCTGAAAATAAAAGCTTGGAAAAGAGTTCAGATCGTTCCAGAAGGTTGAGTACTAAGCTAAGATCTCCCAACCAGATTATCTAGGGATCTCTGTGTCTTGGATAAGGCTAGAGGTTGTTGCCCAAAACTATTCATTCATGGCAGTCACACATAGCAAGATTTCATCATCAGTCAGTACAGTTTGCAGAAATGTTTCAGAGAAACCATTCCATCCACAACATAAAAAAAAAAAAAAAGGCAATTTGTGAGATCATCCTGAGAACCGAAAAGGAATATAGAAATACATGACCAAACATGTAGTCAAAAGGTTTTTTTACTGGAACCCTACAACTTGCAGGTCACAGCCAGGAAGCTGGAGGAGGAGCAGGATTGTGGCTCAACAAGGAGAATGGCAGATGGGAGGTTTATTCCCATTGCATGCAACAGCAGCAGCATGCAGAGCTCTGCCTGCTGTGTAAATGAGGATGACTGACCACTATGGGCCTTTATTCTCTTTTTTGGTCTGGCTGTCTGGACTGTCAGGGATTATAAGCATCAGTACTAGGCAGAGCAGTCAGAAGCTGTGCCTCCTCTTCCTTTCCAATTTAAAATGCTGGAGCCAAAAACTAAGAAGATGGGTGGATTTTTTTAATCAGTGGTGTATAAACTTTGATGGAAAAAAGAAAAATCATGGATTTAAATGTTCTATTTTAAAAGGTCATCCAAACTGGTGCTTGATGGACACAAAATGTCCCCTCCTGCAGATCTGTGGTAGGGAATACCTCCAGTTTTTCCCTCTCTAGTGCCTGCAGATTTTTTCTCCCTTGTTTTATTTTTCCCCTATTTCTTTCATCCGCCTCCATTCTTGTAGTTTCTTTTTGGCATTGGCATCCTCTTTCTTGGTCCCACGCATAAAATCCCTCCTTACATAACCAAGCTTTTCACCAGACACCAGGGCAGCCTGTCTCCAAAAAAAACCCAAGAAGGACATTCACTGAAAAGGTCTGAAAAGGTCAAGTTTGTCTCTCTGTTGCCAGGCTTGAGATGTGACCACACAACAGTTCATCTTGAGGGTAGTTAAAGGAAAAATGCCAGCAGGTGGCATTCCAGAACAGCTTCTGGAATCAGTGATGCCAGCAAAACCTGAACTACACCCAGGGCGCCTTTTACAGCTGTTGGCATCTGCACAGCAGAAGGGGATGCAGGGGAGCTGCAGTGGCATCTCCACCCACAGCACCTTGAGGAGATGGCTGCTCCCTCCCTCCCTCCCTGCCTCCCGTCTTCATGTTATTACTTACAAATAAGCACTTTAGTGACACCTATTTTGCAATTCCTCCATTACAGAAAGCAGTTGGGTGATGGACCAGGCTACCACCAGAACATTGAGTCAGAGTCTCCACTACTCTCTTCAAGCACTTGAGGCATGAAACAGCATGTGGGTATCTCTAAGTGCCATCTGAGCTGAAAGCTCTGCATGTAAAATCACTCTGGAGAATCTTCGTTAGGAGATACATACATGTACATGCACCTCTTTGTATGTAGCAGCCAAAAATGTGAATGACAACTTTGACTCACACTAGTTAAGACAGCAAGTTTTCAAAGGTTTCCTTGCCCACACTTAGGACGTAGTGGGATAAAAATGACACCTACATTGTACTGTAGGAAGCTGAGCAAATGCTAAATAGGTCTTCTGGTTGCGGCTAGAAGAAAGAACTATGATTCCTATTTACAGGTTTCTCTCTGCCATCAAAGTCACCCCTTGTCACAGTTGTATCTACTTCCACTCTTAGCAAAAGCAGGTACGTATTTCCCAGGCTGTGAGCAGCAAGACACCTGCTGGCTGCCCTAAAGTCTGTTATTTAAACCTGGAGCAGAAGTAACTTCTTGTTTTGTAAGCCTCACTGCTGCAATGTAATAAGTCATGAGTAAAAGCTAAAAAAAAAAACCCCAGAAGGGCATTTTAACTTGATTTGCTTCCTGGAGTTAGATAAATGGCTACAGACAACCACCAGTGTGCTCAGGGAGCCACAGGGAGAGGATTCTGATCTATTGCAAACACTCAAGGTTACATTTTGATCCAAAACAAGACAGTGATCTCACTTGTGTAACAATAAATTCTCCTCATTTGCTGAAACGACTTCTATCACAACCATAGAAACCGTCCCCCCGTCCAGGTCACATAGATGGAGAAATCTCCAGAGAGCCTGTGGAGATGCTGTGAGCACCTTGATTTTCAGAGCTGTTCCAATTGCTGGTGGTGCCCAAGGAGGACACTGCACCTGTGTAGGCTGTGGAAAGAAGGAGTTTGAATATACCTGTCCCAAAGTCAGCAAGAGGGGTGACAGAGATCCCTTCCTCTGCTCTAGCACTGTTTATTCAGGACTGAACATTTCAAGTCTATCCTTCCCCATCATCAGCCTATTGGGAAAACAATGGCTAAATGCTGCCTCTGAGGGATCGGTGCCTGGCTTATCTCTGCACCTCTTAGTACAGCCTCTTCTTCCAGGTATGTGGCTCAGTTCCCTGGAACAAGGACTCACACAGTGACTGGCTCACTGAGTCTGCGTGAACATTCCTGCTGTTCGAACAAAACAACAGAGAGATTGGAAAGCAAGAGCCCTCAGTGGATGGCTGTAGGTGTATATCACTGTGGCTTCATCCTAGATCATCGACTTTCCTGACCTGACTAAAGCCAGACTAACAAAGTTAGCACAGCTGGATTGGTGGGGAGACAGAAAGCAGCCAGATAGGTGATGACTCAGTAAACTTCAGGATTATTGTGAGGACAAATCTATGAGAATCAAACGGGTCTCTCACACATAGAACACACAGGATTCCCACCAGGGAGGCAGTGGTGCCGTTGAAGAGCTGGACTCGATGATCCTTGTGGGTCCTTTCCAACTCAGAATATTCTGTGATTCTGTGTGATTCTGATGCCAGTCTGGGCTCACTAAACACCAGACCATAGACAATAGGTGTATTCCAGAGCCACTTCAGCCGGACATGGACTCTGTGGACTCAGCTTTGCTCCATTGACGCTTTTGTCTTGTTTATTCCTCTGCAGTTGATACCTGCTAGAGACAGCACTAGGATTCAGTGACTAGGGCACGAATGGAAATCAGCAAAACTGGTTTCTGTTCCCATCTCTGCTGCTGATTTGCTGTATATTCACAAGCAGTTAATTAAACCTCATCTTTCCCCACTTTAGAACTGTGATAATTACATTTATCTCTCTTTGTGAAGAGCAAGGGCTTGGAGACATTTGAATAAAAGCCCTCAAAGAGCCAAGTGTTCTTATATAGTTAGTTATAATAATCTTGGCCCTCCCTGAATTTATAAAAGTTCTGCTGTTCCAGTGACTCTGCTTCATAGACAAGGCAGAAAAAACAGGAGTATAATTAAAGAGTGACTCCATATTCTGCTGTGGGCTCCTTGTGTTTACTTGGCTGAACCCAGCTCACCTCCAGCCTGCTCGTTACCTTGCACAAGTCCCGAGGGTTAATATGTTAATATTGCAATGATATGACCATCACTGCAAAGCAACTAGGATTTTTGTTATGCTGTGCTGGTAATTAAAAAACACCATCACAGCTTTTAACTTCTGAAACAGTGCAAAGCACTAAGCTACAGAGATTCTTGCATTGCATAAGTGACCTTTTTCAGAACAAGGGAAAAAACAGGATCTTACTCTTCAAAGACGTTTAGTCCCTTGTTTTTTCTTTAGGTGCCTAAATTTCAAATGAAACTGTAAACTCAGAAAATACAGTGAACCCTCGAAATTTGTGGGTCATCAGGTCTCCCCCAGTGCCACGAATGCCCCGTTCTGCAAAGATAGGCGCATCCTACGCAAATAAGCCCGGCCCGTCACCCGTCCCCCCTCAGACGCTGAGCACTGGAGGGTGATCCTGGTACCTGCACTCTCAGACAGGTCAGGGAAGCGAGGGGAGTTTCTTCTGACCCTGGGGTGGCTGCGCCACATCTGCGAATGGTCCCAGGGCAGTGGTGGAGCAGGGAGCAGCGCTGGGTCCTAGAGTTATCCCGCATCACCTCTGGATATAGTCCCGGGGCAGCGGCCTGCAGGGAGCAGCACTGGGAACCCAGTGCCAGACCACACTGCCTCTGGGAATGGTCCCAGAGCAGCGGCTCACAGATACCGGCGCTGGGACCCCAGCATCAGCCCGTGCCCCCTCTGGGAACAGTCCCAGGCCAGTGGCTGGCAGGGACGAGCGAGAGGCACCCCCGTGCCCCTTAGAGTGTGGCCATCCCGCCCCATGGGAGCCAGCACTGTCCCTCGGCGAAGCAGAGGTACTGCACATGCGTAGACCGGGAAGCTCCACATATGATCAAATAAATTTCACTGAAAAAAGTCCACAAAGACACGAAAATGAGAAACCAGAAGCGTGAATATACAAGATACAACTGTAGTTCAAGTATTGCTGATGTTTGTAGCAAGGAGCCACTCCAAGTTTCATGAAAGACTTCATGTACAGGGCCACTGGGGAAATCCTGCCCCTTATGCTCTGTATGAGCTTGTTTTCCAGGCTTGCAAGGTCCAGGCTTAATGTACTACCTAAAAATACTCCCCAGGGCTTACAAAGTCTGAAATAGAACTCACTCCTTTTGCTGCTAATAGTAAAATGAGAGGAGGCTATAACCTTTATATCAACAGCAATATTTAATAAGTTAAGCAACACTGGGGAAAAATCCTGAGCCCTGGGAGCAGATCTGTGCTGTTTAATTCCTTGGAAAAATGTCTGGTTTGACCCAGGACAACCAACAGCCTTCCAGATGGAGCCTGAACTACTGCAGCAGCTGGCATGAATCACAGAACTTTCTTGCTGCTTGCATGTACCTCCTCCATGCTGGAAGCTCAAGAGCTTTAGGGCATGGACAAAAACCTATAGGATGAGTCCCACAAACCTCAAAAGCTCTGTCTTGCTTTTAGACACAAATAAGGGAGATACAAAGCAAGAAGGGTTAATTGTACAGGTCACATGTGCTGCTCCAGAACTTAAAATCTCCAAAAGAAGAGGGAAGTGTCTGCATTTGCAAATGTGTGTGAGTCTGTGTGGGTGTGAGTGTAAACATGCACATTCAGGGGGAAAAATCTTTCAAGAAAATCACAGAATATCCACCACCTTTTTAACAAGGAAGAGAGATGCCAAGATCTTTGACTTAATTATGCTCAGTGAATCACTCTTGTAGTTAAAAGCCATACCAGCATTTCCAGAAAAAAATTCAGTTCTGCATATGTAAACAAATTTAAAGAAAACAAACAAACAGACAAGAAAATGTGAAGATAAAAGGCTTGAGATAATAAGATTAAAGATATCAATTAGAGACTGTGGCTTCTATAGACTTTGACGCTGGTAGCCGAGTTCCTACAAAATACTCCAGCTCTGCCCTGCTGGCCCCAGTCAGTGTGAGCCTGTAGCCCAGCAATCCTCCTGCCACAACACACCCCACTGTGCAGGCTTTGACTCAGCAAAGCACAGAGGCACTCGTTTAGGTGACAGGCTCAGTTTTATGTTTGTGCTGGTATTTAACTGCTTCATCCGGACTTAAATACATAATTACAGATAAGTATCTGTATAAATGCTTTGAACTTGGGCAATGATCCTCAAACCACCCATGCCTCCCCCACTCCACCTAGGACTCCGTAGCTTGCTTCCTTCCTCACTGAGGATGCCAACATTTTGCCTTTCCTATCTCTGCTTCAAATAAAGACTTCAGTGTCATCCATGAGCATATCGTACTTGCTTCTCACGTGTAGCTCATAATTTTTATATCTTGAACTAATGAGCCTTCCAAAAAAGATGAATAGTCTAAAGAACAGGTGGGAAAAAAGAGGGCAAGAGTTTTATAATGTGTTTGTTTTACTTTACAACCTAGATTTACAGCTGATGAACTCATGGGGAGTCATCTACTGTCCTTACTCTGGCTGAATGAATAGTTTTACTTGAAAAAGGAACCAACAAATTAAAGTATTTGACCCTAATTATCCCACAGTTTTAAGTGTTGTTAGAAAATGCCTATCAGTTTTAAGCCTCCATTTTCCAGGAAACCACTAGATGAGTGTGTCTACAAGAAAAGCCCATTCATGGGATAAGTCATGACCACATCAGGTGTTGGAAGGCATGTCACTATGATTCTTCCCACTCCAAACAATCACGTTTACATGCACCAGGTCACTGTAAGCATATTGCTGCACTACTGCTGTTGTAGTAGTGCATCTGCAAGAGATGGTGTCAGCCGGAAAAACAAGCCAAGAATCACAGTAAGTCTTTCCAATTAAGTTTATTCAGCTCCACTCCAAATGTTGAGAAAGATTAAAGATTCCCTGAAAAGGGTTCAGACCTTCTGATATGGCCAGAACAGATGAGGGGAAAAGGAAGAGCAATAATAGAGATGGGCTAATGCGTTGTAACAAAAACATTTCAGCCTGAGAAGCTGCTACTGTGATTGTGGGCTGCCAGCATGGCAATGTGCCAGAATGCTTCTGAAATGCAACTGTGGTTGTAGAGGAGCAATAAGAAAATGTCTCACATGCCAGTGCAAACTTCTGCTATCCCAAACAAAATACAGAAGAAATGGGAATGCAAATGAAAGCGCAGTTAGCTGGAAGACCAGCCCTCACTCCCCGTCACACACATCACCTGATGAGGTGCGAGACAGAAGGCGACATCAGCTCACCCTCCAGCTTATAAATAGCAACAAACTCCGTCTGGAGCTCTTCTCAAACTGTTGCTCCAAAAATGAAAATCTGGCATGATTACATAAAAGCTTCTGCTGTGTCAGACCAACTCTGCTTCAGATGAAGCAGGACATGACTGCACCTCCAGCTGGAATGCCAGGGGTTTAATTACTGCCTCTGCCGCCAACATCCCCACCAACCTCATACCAGTCATGACATCAGCTGGTGAAATCTTTTTGAGTCTGTAAAATTAAGCTGAGTACATGCTGTACCCCACCCCTTCTCCTGCCTGTGTGGATGCTACACCTCTCTGGGTAGAGCTGCTCTCCTACATGGTGTATGTGTACAGTGTTAAGCACAGAGGGACAGCGAAGGGCTGAAATAAAATCGTCACTGGCGAATATTAATTGGTTGGGTCTTTTCCCCTCACTTGGTTTCATGTTTTTCCCTTGCAGGTTTTCCATGCTGCCTTAGCCTTGAAAACTTCTTCTGTAACTGGTGCCCACACCAGCCAGCAGTGATGCTGTGTCTGAAGGGGAACTTTCCAAGGCAGAGTTTTTCTGAAATATTTTCTCCTTGCCATCTGTTTACAGGGAAGCATGTTCAGGGCAGGAGCCTTCTGTGTCACAGGTAATATTCTGTTGTTACCTATCAGATAATAAAGCTGTTTTTAATTAAGACAGGCTGAGCAGGGACTGGTGCTGTATATATACAGCAGGCACTGTGCCCAGGTGAGTGGGAGGTGAGACTGGCAGACTGGAGACCTACTGAGTGTCTCAGGGGTCAAACAAAGGATTTATCTAACCAATACCAGCTACTTACACTGTAAGTGGAAGTTCCGTGCTTATTTAAAACTCACTGGATAGAAATACGTAATTGTATACCGTGGCTTTATTCCATCCTAAATTCCTCTATACAGAGAGTTTCCAGTATCAAGTTGGTGTTGAAGTTGGACAGCTGAAGCTTGACTCCAACTCACTTGATTCATCACAGTTGCCTTTTTGATATATATTTCAATGGGGTGGCCTGTGAGTGAAAAACAGGGCCCAATTTATTTGTGTTTAGAGTTGTATTCACTTGTAGTACCCAGCTTTCCCAACATATAAACAAAAACCTCATGTTCTTGCTAGCATAATTTCTACTGATTCCCAGAACCATGCAGGCGCATGCATTTTAATACTAGAAAAATCACATGTATGTTTACTGTGAGAAGACCTTAATATTGGAATGTCACAAAACTGTCATTAAAATTCCCGTTTCTGCCAAGTAAAGCTCTTCCAGAAAAAAAACCACTTCTAGAGGAGATGTACTATGGGCAAAGAGGATAAGGAACATATTCCTGTCAGAACACATGGAAGAAACTAGCACCAATATCTTGCTGCCACTTTTTTGCTGTACAAGTCTGCCTGGCTAAAAAGTGGATTTGCACATAGAAATGCTCCCCAGTTATTCCCTGGCACAAATCAATGTCACAGAGCTGCTCTGATGGAATAAAAGCTTCATAGAGCGCCACTGTTATTGCATATTGATTCAGAGTGTCTGCAGGGTCTGTCCATTTAACTAGTGTACTGCTTTCCAAATGGGGTCTGGTGTGTCCCATCATGCTGTATTTCTGCTTTTGGAAAGACTCAGTGGATTTTCTGAATTGTTTTTCACAAGGATGCTGAAGTCAAGGTAGTTCCTGAAACAGGAGGCAGGAAACATGGGCACCTCAGGCCTAGCCACCCTAACTTGCTGTCCAGGTCACAGGTTCTGGGAAAATATTGCAACCTTGGCGTTGAAGGACAAATGGAAAGGTCAATTCTTCTGCTGATGGTTTGATCATTAAATGCCCTTGCCCTCCAGCTCCGCTTGTTTAAAAGGCATAGGACTTCTTTAGGGATAGGAGGGGCTGGTGACCTCGATATTTAACTAATAATTAAATGTGATCATTGCAATGCAAGGCAAAAACATCCCCTTTTGACACAGATGATTTTAAGAAGAGAGTTGTATAGGGACATTCAGAACATTTAGGTTGCCCTTGGAAAGCCCCATGTTACCCTGGGATTTGACCACCAGAGCTGAAACAGAAGAAGGAAAAACAGGGAAAAGATAGGAAGATTAGGAAAAGGGAATGCTGTGGGAAAGTTGGAAGCAGCTAGGGGACACTTGGAGGAGGAAACAGCTGGAAAATGTGCTTTATTTATTCAGTGGACAAACAAGGCAGCTCCTGCATCATTAACAATTAATCACCCTGGGGGCTCTGGCCTCAGATTGATGAAGGCTTTAGGTTTGGTGACAGAAACTCCTATACCTCCCTTCTGAGTACCTGGATCCAGCAGACAATTACCCAAACCCCAGCTGCTCACACCTTCAATATGAGGTACCATAATTGCAATTAACACCTAAAATGGCAAATAAATGGATTCTCTGCCTCCTCAATGTGGATTTTGTATCCCACTGGTACATGTGAACGCAAGAGGATTGCTTTACCTCTCACAATGCCAAGATTCAGTGCATCAGCCAAGGGAACTGTGACACTCACCAAATGCAAGGCAGACACGGAAGTGCCACCGTCAGTTTGACAGACATCAAGAGAGCATCTCCTGTTGAAGAACCCACATTGCCTGGAGGAAAGGAAAGACTGCTTGCCTTGCCAGCATCAGACCACTGGGCAGCCAGAGAGGAATGTTACATTCATGACACAGAAGAGATGGAGGACCAAGACCATTTAACTCAGTAAAAAGAATATTCTCTTGGTGTGAAGAAGATGAATCTTCAACTATCTGTTCTCCACCACCATTTGTGTATGTTCTACAAATAACTGCTTTTGAACAACATCCCGTAACGCCTCATTAATCCAAGGAATATATTCAGTGAAAAGACTTGGTATTAAGAGAATAACATTACTGAAGCAACTGGGTATGTAAAACATTCAGCAGCCAACCAGTAGACCAGAAGCTAATAAGTGCAATAAACCATCCTGTCATGAGTAACCTGACACACAGGGCTCCCACCCACTGCAGCACTCACTGGAAGTGTCACTCACAGCATATGGAGGGAGAAGAAGATCTGTTTAGCAAACTTACTTTCACTTGTAAATTCCCATTCACTTTGCTGCTTCCTACAATATGTGTAGAGTGGGACAATCTCCCAAATTGTGTCTATCTTTCAAAGGCAAATCCCTTTATGAAAAACACTCCAAGACCTTCAATATGGCCACATCATCCCATGAACAGTCCGTTCATACATTCATCCAGCACCCATCTTCTAGTCCTCAGAGGGCAAGATGCCTCCTTTGAGCCATTAGAAGCACTCCTGAAATACCAAGGGTGTCCTCTAGAGCAATTGGTTTGTTTTCCGTCAACAGACCTGTGCCATCCATAGCCTACCTTTATTGCATATGTTAAAATTAAGAAAACCAACCTCTTACCAGCAGGTTTTAATTTGCCATCAAGGAAGCCGAACAGCTCCCCAGAATATCTTCAGAGTTCACAAATCTAGAAAGCTTGAAAACCACTACCTTAGATTTTAAAGTCAGAATTCCCATTTAACCTCCCTCTTTCTGGGTAAGAAGATCTGACAGGACCGTGACCCAAGAGGACATGGCTGCAGGCATGAAGAAATCTCACTCAAGTTATTCATCAAATGAATAACATGAATGAGTCTCACTCTGTCATGAGCCTCTCAGGGCTCAAAGAATTTGCAGCTGCTGAGTTGTAAGTCCAATTTTGTGTCTCCCCTTGGGAAACATTTTCCTGTAAGTCACTACTGAATCAACGTTGTGAACATCCTTGCTGTGCCATCCTTTATCTACTTGCAGAACTCTAGTACAGAGAAAAAATGTTCAGACCCACAGATGTACAACATTAAAGTTTTGACTGATTGCACAGTTCCACAGGATAAGGTAACCCCAAATTTCAATGCCATGTGTGCATGTAAGGCTGTGATCTTTGTGACTCCATTGCCTCATAGTGATCACAGATGACAGAAAAGCTCCAAAATCGTCAAGTACCCAAAAGTTTTGGGAAAACAGAGAAGAAAACTGAAGAGCCAGACTCCACTAGTGCCCTTGGTGAGTGAAAGGCCACAGTGGTACCCCACAATTGTACCATAAAAGGCCAATAGTACATAACCCTGAACTATCAGACTAGACACAAAACTGGAGGAAACCAAGTTTTGCTGGCTCTACAGCTTGTGGCATGATTTGGTGCTCTGTCAGCAGTGTCACTCTGCCTTCACTGCACTTGGGACCTGGCTGTCTTGACTAGGTGAGGATGGGTTTGTTCTCCTTTGCTCCCTCACTTCTGCCTGCAGTACAGGATTGGGAGACTCTTGCCCTGCTTTGCCACTGACCTGCTAAGCCACTTTCCCTCTCAGCACCTTTGTTTCCTCATCTCTGAAATGGGGATTACAACCTCTGTGAGACACTTTGATGTTCACAGATGAAGTGTGCTGTGGCACATATGCATGTTCTCTCTATTTTAAATACTGGGTAATATCTTGCTGTGGCTTTTTTTCTATTATTTATTCACCTTTTTAATTAAAATTTAAAATCAATTAACCACTCTGAAAAATTAAAAAAAAAAAACAACACAAAAAACCAAAAACAAACGGCCACACACTTTGGATCAGCTTTCTCTTTCGAAGATAACTATGGGAGAGAAAGCCATTCTGAAACACAAGTGGCAAAGTGCAATGCTTAGAAACTGTGGGGCAGGACGTATTTGTCCACCCCACAATTTGCTGTTGCAATAAAAAAAACTTCTCTTCCATTTTCTAAGTCATGTACAAAACGTAATTCCTAAATAAATTATTTAGCTCTGAACTGCTGCAATGCACAGCAGGATGCCTGTAAGAACAAAGCTTTGCTCTTACAAAGCGTCGACCTCACATGATCCAGATGGGAAGAGGAGTTCAGAGTCCACAAGCACTGACTGGGAATACAGCACCTGAAAGGGAAGAGAAAACTCGCTCCATCAGCCTCCCAACAGTTCCCAGCTCTCCTTTTCTATCCAGGAATGGCCTTAGCCTGAACAGATGTGCTGCCTGAATGGAGAATGAAGAGAAGTTGTCAGTCTCATGTTGCAGATGCTGGCTCTGCTCCTAATGCACCAAAACCAGAAAACCACTTTGAACAAACCAGTGATGTCAAGAAAACCCATGCAGGGACTGCACTGTCCACATATGACCAAGTGCAGACTTTAATGTGAACTGCAAGTAAAACGTGTTCCGTGTTTCATTAGCAGGAAGTACTTTAAAACAAGAAATATTAAGTCAGACCTTCTAAATGACAAGTGAAGAATATTCCCTGTGGAACTTCTCACAATAGTGAACAGCCCCCACCTTGTCCTGCAGACAGAGAAAAGCTACTCCTGGACAGAGCAGTGTCGTGATAGGTTTGGATACCTCATAGTTACAGTACAAGGTCCTCCAAAAATTCAACTATATATTATGAGCTCATTAGGAAAGCAAACAAAAATCCCCAGCAAAAAAAGTCTCAATTTCCTTTTGTACATTGGAGTCTAACACGTCACTTCACTAACCCTAACCCTAACCCTAACCCTAAACCCTAACCCAAACCCAAACCCTAACCCTAACCCTAAACCCTAACCCTAACCCTAACACTAACCCTAACACTGAACCCTAACCCTAACACTAACCCTGAACCCTAACCCTAACCCTAACACTAACATTAACCATAACCCTAAACCCCAAATCTAAACCATAAACCCTAACCCTAACCCTAA
>WEKX01024351.1:1333-18398 GCA_013390025.1 Pitta sordida
TATTTTTATAATGGAAATAGTCTTAATGTTAAATAAGTTCTTCAGAGCATAGCTGTCATTTTTCTGAAGTGCTTCTGATGATTAAATAAGATTTGGCTTTGTTCAATTCACGGTCCTTATATGTAAAACATAGTAGAAATTATGAAGGAAATAATTTTATTTTCTTTTAAATTTCATAGACTTTTTAAAGACAAATTAATTTTGAAGACTGATCAGTTCACATATTTCCCTCCACTAGGTGGAAGAACACCTTTTAGTTATAATTTGATTTATATTTCTCTATAGAGTATACACTTCTATATTAGACTCTTTATTCCTTCCATGAACTCTATATCAAAGTTTAGGAGTTTTAGATCCAGATAAGGACAATGAAAAATATGTCAGAAATATAGAAGGCTGCAAATATGGTGGAGCAGAACTTGCCAATTTTTTAAATCTTTTTTTTGCCATACTGTAGGACATAAACCAAATTAATATAGTAAAGTCTGTTGATAGACAGGATTGATTTGGATTTTTTTCTCTGTTGGTTTCTATTCCCATCTAACCAGTAAGAACTCAGCACAGAAAACAGAAGCTGATAGTTATTTTCCAAACAGAAAAACAAACTAAAATTGACAAAGTGCTTTTCAATATAACTTTTTAAACTTTCCCTGGATCATTTTGTTCAGGCAGCTTTTACCATGTGTTCAAGTGCTTCACACATAACTTAAAGGACTGCAGAAGTAATTTGTTAGCTAACACACACAACGAACAACTACACTCAACAAATATTTAGTCTAAACTGACAACCCCTAATAAAAAGCCCAGGAGTGTTTGCAGGCCAGGCAGTGGGCAGGGCAGGGGAGTGAACCCTCGATATTGATATTGTGCTGCCTTGTGGTTCCCCATTTTTTCTCTTATGGTTTTAGGCTCCAGTTCTCCACGTTGGTGTTTTTCCTCTTAGACCCTCAGGCTGCTTTGAGTTCACAGTTTTAGCTTCTTTACCTTATATGACTCTCTGTGTTTCCTCAGATCTGTTTCTCACAATAAAACATTGCTCTGACATTTATGCCCAGATGTATATTTCTATGGCTGCATAGAAACCTTGGGCCACTACATTCCTTGCTGGAGGAATATAGGGAGAGGATTAGAGCTAAAAATGTGTTTGCATTCTCTATGTCTATGTACTTTTAAATGGAGATGAGTGCAGAGATTGATCTCATTCAGCTATTGTTTCAAGGCATCTGTAGATGCAAGATCCTACACTGATTCATATATGGTTCAAATTACCAGCCTGCCTGAGTCCTGCTTCCTCACCTGATTAAATTTTGTCTTTACCTTTGGAGAACATGAATTTTCCACTGAAGCAGTGGGAGTACAAACAATAACTGTATGCACATTCCTGCCCTGTGGGGAATTCCAGATAACTCATTGCTAAGACAACTCTCAGCAGGATTGAGGCCTCAAATGAAAAATTACATTTGCCACAATGAGTGCTTTAAAACAAAGTACAAACACGCCAGGTAGAAGATGGCAGTTCAGGATCGTATCTGATGCCAGAAAATTTCCACACGAAAAGAAACTGAACCACTATCACTCTGTTCTATGGAAACATAGAATATTTGATATCTTTGTTTCACAACAGTTGGTTTTCTTCATCTCTTTTTCATTATATTGAAACAATTGATGCAAATTAGAAGTCAAAAATTAAAAAAAAACTAGGAGGGAAGAACTTACAAAGAAGAAAATGTCTGTGTCTTCTGAACAGATAAAGGGGTTTGAAGACACTGAATACAGCTGAAGGAAGGCCCATATCATAAATTATGTTGGCCAGTGATTTGGAACAGAGAGCATACTTAATCCTACGAGAGCGCAACACCTTGCATGATATACAAGTGCCTCACAGACAGCAATTATTGTCACCATTTATAATACAAATGACCATATCTGTGTAACAGGGTTCGTTACTAGATAATACCTTATCTGGACTGAAAAATTAAATTGCATAACAATAGCAGCACAATAGTTCTCTTGACAATAGAGCCACACAGCTGTTAAATTGAAACTACTCTCTGCAATGTCATTTAGAGTCCTCTAAAATGCAACGTATCCTGTGCACCTCTTAAACCATGACTCTCACAAACCTAGTGGTCTGTAGAAACCACTGTTTATTATTTGTACATGTAAGAAAATAATTTTTCTCATTCAAAACGCTACAGCTATTCTTATATGTCGCTCCACTAGAAATCCACTTTATAACAAAAATCCTGGGCTTTTTGAGCAATACAGGAGCAATACAGCTGCCAGGGGATTCGTAAGCACTCTCAGGGGGATGATGAACTAATACTGGATTTATGTACTAAAGACAAGAGATCTGGGAAGCCTCTGTCACTGGCCGCTTCAGACTCTTCTGAGAGTGCCTTGAGGGGTCCTTGTGAAGCTGTGCTGACTCTCACACTAAGCCCATAAGCCATATTCTATTGGCTGAAGCTTCTCCAATTTGTGGCCATATTATGAGGAATTTGAGAAGAGCTTATGGAGATTTAGAAAACCTTATTCAGAACCGAGTAACTTAGCTACTGGTTATTATTCTGAGCTGCTAGTTTTTCTAATATCAACGATTTTCATCTTAATGACACATTGGGAGCAGAAATAATACATAGAACTCCATGGAGGCTACTGGCTTAACAGATAAAATTCCCTTCCAGCCCATCTCTTCTGCCAGACTTTTTTTAAAGCTATTATTTTTTCCCCTCTTCTTTCCTTTTTTTTTTTTTTTTTAAAAAAAAAAAAAAAAAATAGAAAAANTTTTTTTTAAGAAAAGAAAAGAAAAAATAGGTGAAGTTGAATATATTTCATGCTGAGGAAAATCATCACTTTCTCAAAGGAATTTAAAAATTCTTGTTACGTAACATTTCCTGAAATTGAAAATCTACCATAACAGCAATATAGCTCAATTTCATTTAGGAACTGGAGGACGGTAATAGTTGTGCCTTTAAAATACCAACCAATAAGTTCAACTAAGATCACTCTTCAGACTATAATCCAAAACTCAGGTTTTGCACATCTCTAAAGACAGATTCATTTGGGCTATTTGTTCAGTGAAGTATTTTTAAAGGAAATGTTATGCAAAAGAAATTACTAAAATAAAATGTCACTAGATTTTATTAAAATAAAATTTTCTATGAGGGATATACATTTAAAATTATTTTTCAGACACTCCATCCCGAATTTCTACTGGTAAAAATTAGAATTCTTCAGATATGTGAGTTTAAATTCCTCCTCTACAGTCAATACAGAGATACCTGTAAAACATTTTGTCTGCCAAGATTCTAAAGCTCTGCACAGCTTTGAAGAGAACTTTTAATGAGCAGAATTTTTGCTCAAATGTCTGAAATTATACAAGGCTAAACCAACCTTTGTTTCTCTTATAGACTGCCCTGTCTAATGCCAAGAAGATTGTCTGCTTAAGATCACTTGAAGTCAACAACAAGAAGTGAGCTTAGCTTCACCAAAACTTTCATGGTAAGTGCAGTGCAGTCACAGCAGAAAGAGTTGACAGAGTAACAATTTTCTCTTAGATTTGAAGGTCTACATTATGTTATAAATAAAAAGTCTATTTTAACATCCTATTTAGACTAGAAGTTCAGTCAAGGGGTAAAAAATCAGGCAGAGAAAAGCAAGCTGAAAAATTTTCTGGGGAGCAGAACTTTTTCCTGCGGAATGCAAGGATAAAAAAACAATATGTAAAAATAAGTAAACGTATATATGTAGAGACATAGTATGCTTGGAAGTACTAATAGTTACAATCACTCATGGACTTCACAAACAGATAGAGATGGCTTAAATATTGCCAAATCCATATAGAAATGCTATTTTCTAACTAATTTCTAATGAAGTTATGGTTAAAACATACTTTAGTTTTTCTATTTCCTTGTATAGTTGGTGCTTTGTGAGGCCACTAAATATATCAGCTGCAGTAATTTTATGCATTTACAGCATTTGTTTCTCAAAAAATATTAGGTATATTTAGTCCTGACCCACCATTTTTTTCTTCTACAAATTGACTTTGGGAATCCAATGATTTTATCTTACAGATTGGAAGGTAGAAAGAAGTGAAATATGCTAAAAATTATCCTTATTTTTTCCCTTCCAGACTTCATGTGAAACAGGAAATGGATCTTCATCTTGTGTCTGAAACCATTACTCAACAAATACCTTTAAACTTCTCCATCTGTGTGCTGTAACCTCCCCTGAACTAGAAGCAGTACAACAGAAAGAAGGTATTCACCTGGCTCAGGCTTTCAGTTTGGATCACTGTCACAAGCCTTGAGCTGGCCCATCGGAGAGAGAAGGAAAAGGCCACATGGATTCTTCTTTCTTGTGCCAGTTACAGTGTTCATAAGAGCTGTGGACTCACATTCTACCTTCGGCTGTGCACTGCTAGAAAGATAATGAATCCAAAAACTCTATGGGGATGAAAAAATAACAGCATCTTTGCCATGGGACAGAATCGCAGTTGCTGCTCTGTTTTGTGAGTAAACTCCACCAAATGTTTTATATGGGTAGATCTCAGCTGTGAAAATACTTTATTTCTAGTCTCCCCTTTTTTTTGATGCTAAAGAGTATTAAATGTATTAACACACAATCTAAAACATCTGTTGGCATTTACTAGATATAGAAAGCTTTTACCAAGACAAGGGCAGATCATTGCTACCTTAAACTGCTCACTGGTTTTTATAGAAGGTCCTTCTACCTGAATCTTATCCTGTTTCGTGACTACTTCAATTACTTCTTTGTGCTCTACCAAGTCATGACCCCAGTTTATGTCTTGTTCAGAGATAAATTAACAAAGAACAGTATAACCCACATCTCATGAAAGAATGGAGTATAGAAGATCCTAGCAGGATCGGGAATGAAGAATCTAATGTTGTCCTGGACTGCATATCTGAAAATCTTCCATCAAGGCACTATTCTGGGAAAATAGAATGGAAAAGTTAGTATCCAGTGCAAGAGCGCTGATGAACCTTGCCACTGACTTCACTAAACATCACATGCAACCCAGAGATCCAGGAACTGATCGTGTTGTAGACAATGGATCAATAGTTTTTGTTGGAGAGAATCAAATTTTGAGAGGAGACATTTCCTTATAGCATTGGAAGATATAAAGTATTTATGACTGGGATTTATTTTGACAGCTTTCATGTCCATGCTGAGAGGCTGTACTATCAGAGTAGGCTTCTGTTTCCTTGCCTAGACATCCGTCAAAGCAACAGATGCATGAGAACATTTCCAAATTTACTGAATTTCGGTGTAAACACACAAGGCTTATGACCCATTTTCTGAGGTTCTGTGAAAAAAACCTCCTTTTCCTTGTTTGTTAGAGTCTCTCCTAATTAGTCATCTCCCTGCAAAACAGAAATACTTACCAAAATAAAAGGATCTCATATATAAAGAAGAAAACTGTTTAAATTAATGCCGCTAGACAAATTAGATTAGTGTGCTAGACAAAGAAGCAGGGGATAATCCTTTCCTTCACCTGTTGTCTCTGATCCTGTTAATAAATTCCAGTTTGCAGCTTACAGCACCACTGGAACACACCAGTGGTTAATGTTCATCTTGCTATTCACTGAAACACCCAACTCCTGTCCTTCATGGTTTCTATTTACCTATCCAGTCCCCAGTTTACTCCATTCTAGGAGGTTATTACAGGCCTGGTGCAGGACTTTCATTTGCTGAAATTCATGAGGTTCCTGTTGACTCATGTGTCCAATCTGTGAAGGCCCCTCAGAATGGCAACCCTACTATCCAGAATATCAACCACAGGTCTTCATCTTAGCATCATGGAATACCATGCTGAGAGTTTCTAGAGTCAGGGTAAAGAACACCTACTGCTCTGCCTATTTGTCCATAGATCAAGTCATCTCCTCATGGAAAACAAATCAGGTTGATCAGTTGTGTTTTCTATTCCTAAAATAATCCTGGCTGTTCCCAGTCACCTTCTTGTCATTCATGTGCCTGCAAATGGTTTACACAGGAATTTACGACAGTGTCTTACCAAAAACTGAAGTTAGATTCACCCACCTATAGTTTCCCAGATTCTCCTTGTTGCTATTTCTCTTGCATATTTTCCTCTCTCAGAGTGATCATATTACTCAAACACCTTTCCTTTTCTTTTCCATTCCCTTAGAGTTGAATCAGACTCTCTCTTCATTCAACAAAAATGAATGTTCATTCACATGGGCCTATATGTTCATAACAGTAAATCTGTGACATTCTGATGACAGAGAAGGCTAAATGAACAGAAGAGAGCTGTTTTGGGATTTGGCCTTTGCTTGTGTGTATTAATTCTAGTGAACCCTTTTACGGGTACTATTTTAGGGTCTCAGGTGTCTTCCTTAGATGGGGGATATTTTTTCTATTATCACAACCATTATTTTGCTGGATATGAGAAATCTTTGGTTCAGATACAGTAGTAATTGAACCAAACCTTCCTCACAGCTTATAAAAGAACTGCTTCAAAGTTCTAGTGGTGTCTATACACAAAGTTAATTCCATGGTATCATCTGAATTTCAAAGCATTAAGCATTTCAGTGAGAACAGTTGGTCATATTAAACGTGTTTGCACACATAGGAGATAATTTCATTCAGTGAAGTATCTTGTTACACAAGAGATCAATTAAGGAAACTGTGTCTGCAGGAAACTCAGTTAGGACTAATCACTTTTATCCTACTAATCTCAAAAAGAAATTTACTTATACTGTCAATGGTAGGATCTAAACATATAATTTAAATCTCTTATTAAGAAGAAGTTTATTCTTCCTATTTCCTTAGATTTGCCTTAAATATTTTCTTTTGTCACATGCCATCTCACAGTTCACAGGATAAACAGTCATTTAGTTAGGGAATCAAAAAGTATCTTCACTTCATGTAAACCATCCTACTTTCAGGCATCTTGCCCTGCAGCAAAGGAAACAGCTGGAATCATATGGAATCATAGAATGGTTTTGATTGGAAGTGACCTTAAAGATCATCTAGTTCTAATCCACCTGCCATGAGCAGGGATACTTTCCACTAGACCAGGTTTCTCAGAGCGCCATCCAACTCAGCCTTGAACAATTCCAGGGTCGGGGCACCCACAACTCCTCTGGGCAACCTGTTCTAGGGTCTCACCACCCTCACAGAAAAGAATTTCTCTGTAATATCTAATCTAAACCTACTCTCTCTCAGTTTGAAGCCATTTCCTCGTGTCCTGTCACCACATGCCTCTCTCTATCTTTCTTGTAGACTCCATGCAGGTACTCTCTTTGTACATATCTGAAACTGATACGTAAATTATCTTTCAGAACTTATAAATCCAGGGGTTTGTTAGCTGCCCTTCCATGTCATATTTGATAGTCTTCATCCAGCTAGTTCAGACTGCTCTTTGGGAATCAGATCACTCCGGTACTTAGTCTGAAGAATATTTGATGCTCGGTCAGGAGTTTTAGCAGGTTTTGGTTCTGAGGCTGTTTCCATGGAAATTGCTGCTGTCCTAGCCACAGCTAGTTGTGCTGCCCCAATACTTGTTGAACCTGTGCAAACTGCAGCTACTGTTTCTTCATCTTCTGTATGCAGAGGATATTTCATCAGGAGGTGGCCGCTGTGTCTTCCCTTTCTGCTGTAAGCAGGTTGGTCTCTAAATGTGGCATCCCTAGCTAACCTGAGATCTCCCAAAATCTCCATTGAGCAGAAGTTCTTGTCCACAGCGTTTAGTGTTTCTCTCCTCTCTGTGGGTAAGAAGTTAAATGGTTCAGAGTACTGAGTTTTATCTAGAAGGTGTCCCAATGTAATAGACTCTTTCTTTACATTTATAAAGAATCTCATAGTCTGTAGATCACAGTGGTGTGTTGGGTAAGAAGGTCTCCTGTGTTTGCATTCTGTACCACCTGTCCAGAGGGGTTCCTGAAAACAGTCTCTCAGATATTGTTAAAAACAGGATGTCTTTCATTGCCATCAATGTTTATATAGCTTCCAGCTGATGAGTGAAATTCCTTAAAACATGAAAAATTGAATGGGAACACAAGACAAAAAGTGAATATGAAAGAAAACAAACAAAAGAAAACCACTTTAAAAGGCATAGAAATGGCACCACAATTTGTAGTAATCACTTTCTAAATGTGCACATGAAGAAACCCGACACTGTTACGATAAAGAAATTAAATATTTCTCTGACAAGGAAATAGCAGGTGTTTTCTGTCTAATGTCAGTGCAGGCTATTGAAAATACATTGATGCTTCATTAACAATTTGAGACCATGAAGTGTAAGGATGCCCTTTGTCTCTTTGATTCACCTTTGCAAAGAAGGGAAACAGGAGAGAAGTGTCATGTCTGGCATTTTTTTACAGCTCAAATTATACTTTTCTGCAGGAAAATAAATCAAACCTACAAATTATATCTGACCAAACTGATTCCTTTGTCTTGGTGAGACCAGGCAGCAAAAAAGAGAACTCCTTACAAACAAGGTCTGTGTATAAAATGTCCTGGTCAAAAGGATTCATGCAAAAAAGTCATACACGATGATGTATGTATATTCATGATGAAAAATATATGATGTCTCCACCCTCCTACTCCTCCTGAACAACAGAGTGGATCCTGCAATGATAGTGTACAACCAAGTAAACGAGTTGAAAGGAATTTCACCCTTGCAATGTAATGTGATAGGAGAATACTGAATATATATTCTTAGGTTCCTGAAAAAGCTGCTGCATCATCAGCTGGGACTGGAATTTTTTTGGAAACTACATCAAAACATGTTAATGAAGACTCAGCTACCAGAAATCATTTCTACTTTTAAAATATAAACTTTGCCTGTTTTGGGATGGGATTGTTGGGTTGGGTTGGTTTTCTTTTAGAGCTGTAACAATTTGTCCATAAAAATTTGTTTTCACAAACCAAGGCAAAAATGTCCATTTGGCATCTTCAGCATCCTGAATCCTAAAATCAAATATAACTGAAGGGATATTACAGCCACTCTTAAGTTTGATATCGTAAACCATGGAGTTCATGGTGTCCAGACTTGTGTCTCCCACTATGAAAGACTTTCAAAGAAACAAAGGTAGAAATGGAGAACATTTTCATCTGAAGTTCAGGATTATAGGCCTGGACTCACCCCATTCAAGGTACTTAAAATCAAGACTCTAAATTTAGAACTTAAGTTCTCTGTGTGAAATCAGTGGAATAACAGAGACATTTCCAGAGGCTGCATCAGGTCTGGACTGATATTTAAAACTGGCTCAATTACTGTTGAGAGAATTACGTTACTAACGTAAGTTTCTCAGGTAAATGCAATTAAGACAGAGGAAATTAGTCTAATTATAATTATAAGAGTAAAACTTAAGAATATTAATAGGCTTTTCCTGTCAAATAAATGAGTTCATGCAATGGAAGGCATTTATGGGATACTCTATACAACATAATGCATTTGTCACCTCTGGAATAAAATAAGTTGTACTGTGTATTAGCAGCTGAAAAGCCAAACTGTAGTGCACAGCTTTGTGTAAATCCCCAATATGGAAAGGAGTGCATGGTATTTGAGGTACTGACTCACAATCAATCATAGAGAGAAATTTAGTATTAAATATCCACGGAAAACAGACATTTACAACTGAAATTAACAGGGAATAATTTTTTGAAAAGGTGAAAACATGAATTGTCTTGTCAAGGGCATTCTATCCTATAGATTAATGGTTTTAAGTACAAAGAGTAGGTATGCAAATCACTGTTTCTCCAGATATGATACATATAATATGTATGTAGTTTTATTGTCTTCTCCTTTGGTTCTCCTGAACTACTTTGGAAAACATGAAAGAAAAAAACAGCAATTTTCTTTCCTAACAATTCCTCACAGATGATTCAGCCATGATCAGGTTAAATGACTCTGAATGAAAGCACAATTCTTCCTAGTATAGTAAATCCCCGGTACATTGCGAACTCTCCATTACGACCCTGTCCATTTGCGAAGCAAATTTTTCGCAATTATGATTCAGCCGTCTGGGACCTGAGCTGGAGAACGCATGTGCGGTGCCTCTGCTCTGCCGAGGGGCGGTGCCGTGGTGCCTGTGGGGCGGGACTCACCCCACCCTGCGGAGAGGGAGCTCGCAATGGTGGCACTGTGTCTCCGTCCCTGACTGGGCAAACTGCCCCACGAAAGTGAGGCAAGCGAGGGGGCGGCAAGCACTGTGTGCTGGAAGGGGGCTTCTGTTCCCCCGCCCTCTGGAACCCTATGGGCAGTGCTCCTGGGACCGGTGGATATTAAAGGGAAAGAACTGACCCGAGACCCCCATCTCCCCCACCCGGTGGGTTTCTCTGGGCTGCAGCAAGTGCGCTCCCACAGCCCAAGCTTCACGCCACTTCCTCCCCTCCCTCCCCGACCCCGGTGATCGGCTGCCTCCCGCGGCGGCCCCCGCCCGCGGACGCCACACCGAGGTCGGGGTGCAAGGGTGCGCGGCGTGGGGGCACAAGTTTCTGCAGCTCACAATGGCGTTTAGAGCCGTGAGGTGCCATGACCCGGTCCCTGACCCGGTCCTGTGTGTCTCCTGTGTGCTCCACTGAGACCCAACGCAGCACCGCCACGAGACATGCCATTCCTTGTTACTCAAAGCCCAGTCAAGCCCGGGCAGCGCTGCCTCTGCTGGGACTGGTGGATGTTATAGAGAAAGAAACTCTGACACCAACACACCCCCGCCCCCACCACCACCATAAGCGGCACGGGGTGTCACAGTGCTGCAAAGTTAAGGTTTTTCCAGGACCCAAGAATGCTGACCAGAGCTCAGGGATACCCCTTCCCCACCGTGAAGGCGGGGCGAGCACGTGCGGGGTGACGCGGGGTCTCTGGTGCTGACGCGAGCACCAGGGGCCGGGCCGGGCTGGGGCGGGGAGCAGCGGCGGGGGGTTTGGGCTGCGAGCACACACGGTCACAGCAGCCGCTCAGAAACGGTTCCCTTTGCTCGCCTGTGCCGAGAGACCATGGGAAGGAGCGGAAAATTGTCTGCAGAGCCCCAGAATTCCAGGGGGTGGGGCAATGGGAGTGGCCTGCATGCATATTAAAGACCTGCACTTCTTTGAGAGTTTAGGGTTTTGCGACGGCCTTGGCCTGTCCCTTTCCTCGTGATGGAGGGTGTGTAACTGTAGAAGTATGAGAGATGAAAAAGAAGCAGTCTGTAGTATGTTATGGGACATACTGTAGTAGAGTATGACAAATTCCATGCTTTTGGTGTCACCGTTAGTGTCACTCACATGTGTAAACATGATATATGTATTTGGCCTTTATTTCTTTTGAGATAAAAAGTGAAAAAATAAAATTAATAGCAACTGATTTGCAGAAGTCTGACTGTCTTCCATTTCAAAATGAGTAGCTGAAAAATACACTGAAGTGCCATTGATAACTAATGGAGTTATTTCTGGAGTTACTTCTAATTAGTCAACAACCTTATATGATGACTCTTTCCATCCTAGAAGTGCAAATCAGTCAAAAACTATTGTGTGTTATGGAAACCTATATGTCTTATTAAGTTATGGTTTAAAAACAGAGCTTCTGTAGTGCTTAGAAGATTCTGTAGTGCTTACAAGATTCAGCCCCCCAAAGAATCAGGGTTCACACAAATGTCTGGATTCAAAGATTAGCCTAAGCAAATATTCTGGAAGCTACATCAGCCCCAAAACCTGATTTTTATATGATGCACTGGCTGTCTGCATTGGCCAGCTACAACATAGCTGTAAGCTTTCCGGTAAAAGGTCTGGATTTAAACAAAAAATTACATTAAACTCCTCATTCATTAATATAAGGCAAGAGGGGAAGTAGCCTGTGTTTCCGTGTCATCTTGTCAGACTTGTTGAAACTTCTATGGGGGCATGAGATTAAAATGTATTTGTCAGGATAGTGATGAGACTCTCAGACTTGATTCTTAGAAAACCAGGACTTCACTACTGATTGTGGTCCTTTATTTAGGGATAGTGACATGCAAAGGGCATGAAATAGAAAACAAATAAGAAGCTCTGCATAGAGAAGTATATTCCTAAACCTGATGTTTTATCCCCAGATAACAACAGAAATAATTCAACATAAACTACTTTATTAGTAAATATTTTTAGCCAGTTCTTCACACAGCTTCTGCTCACCCTTAGACTGTCCCACAAGGGAAAAATTGAGCATGCATGAGAAGCAAACAGATCAGAGACCTGGATGAAAAACAGAGCCAGGAATATCTCCCAGTGTACTTCCCACAGCCATCTCCTATTTTAATTAATCGAACACAATTTTCTAACGTTCATGAAGAGAACAAAATCCCTTAGTTTTTGTTACTGTTTTAATTGCACCACAGGACCATTGCCTTGGAAACTGTAGAGCATTATCCTAAGTACATCAGTGACAAATACAGCTTTAGGCTCAATTATCAACACTCAAAAGTAGGATTCAGGTCAAAGTCACTTCCTACTTTAGCATAAGAAAGGTGAATGTCCCCAGTGGAGTGACTATTTTTCTTTAAACCAGGCAAAGGAACCCCCAAAGCGCTGTGAAAGTTTGTGAGCTCTGCAGTTATAGAGAGCAATCACAGAGCAATCATTGACTCCTTCTTGTTTCTCCTACTTCTCTCAGTTCTGCTGTCTTTCAAGGTCAAGGATATATGTTTTTTCTCTGCTTTGGGATTCATCATCGCCCACTCTTTGGCTTTAACTTTTCTTTACATTAGTCCTGTTGACCTACACAATGTCAGAAAAATGATGGGCACCATGTTTTATATGATTTATAGAAACATTTCTCTCATGCAATTATTATTTATTCTTTGAAATGTTAACATTCGCTTTTACCATTAGAGGGCTCTATTGTTTATTACTTTTTTATCTGTTGTCTATTGCGTACTTGGTTTTATCTGTCAAAATCTACCTGTAATAACAGCCATGACACCACAAAGTAAATGGCAATCAATGGTATGTATCTTGTTCGCCATCAATATCAAGAGTCGAACAGAAAGAAGTAGGGCACTAAGGGCTCTGTAAAATCCCTTAGTTAACCTTAGAGGTCATTTCTGCTACTGATGATCACTAAAGATATTATTTGCCTTCTTTCTCAAAGGGAAACAGATAGAGCAGACTTTTATGGTGATACCTGAGAAGGAGGTCCCAGAGAGAAAATCTGTCCTCACTGAATTTGGGGAGAAACTTGCCATTGTTCAGAGTTCAGGAATTCTCTTGCTCTTACCTAATGCATTTAAAGTCAACAAGGATAACCCCTACCACAGACTGAGAAGGCTAAGATGAAACTTTGGACATAATCACGTGTCTGCAACTTCCCAATTTAGAATTTATTGCAGCTTCCTCAGTACATTTGAAGTACTGACCATCAGTGCTGGATATAGACACAGTTTTAATAGGGAAGAGGGATCGCAACATTTTGTACTTTCTATCAAGAGCAAATCATACGTAAGTCTAAGGAAACCTGCAAAGAATTAATACAGAAATTAGATTTTTTAATAAATTAGGGTTTTTTTAAATGTAAACCAAGAAGGGATCTGGTTCATTTCATCCGGCTTTTTTTTTTTTTAATATCAGTGACTGTATTGTATTTTCTGACTGGAAGGACAAATGCTTAAACATTGTGATTGAGTTAACACTGTCTGATAGAGGGAAACTTTTTACACAATGGAATTAGCAGGGAGAGTTCATTAGTTAGAACTAATGTATACATAATGTATACAAATTAGGGTGAAGCAGATAGCACTTTTCAAAGTTAGCTGAGTAATGCAGTACCAAATCCAACTCTGTAAAACAGTTGGTTGTATAAAAAGATAAAATTATTTGATATTTGCCATTATAGCAAGCTCACTGGGTTTTCTTTAGTGACTTATCTCATGCACCCAGATCAGAAAATGTCAAACCTTAAATTGACTGTTCTTTTGAGCACTCAATATCAAAACAGCGTTCCATTGTATCACTGGGCTTCAGGAGACATTTTCAAAGACACAAATGACATGCAGACATTGACTTCCATTATCCAGACTAGCAATTGTTTCAGAGGTTAGGGACATCAGGGGTTCTGACGTTTTATATCAGGAAGAAATTCCATCAAAATATCCTGTTAACCAGGGCACACACAGCAGTGATTATCGTAACTTGTCATGAATAAAAGTGTGTTCTCAGTTCAGCAAATCTTTTAAAGATATGAATAATGTCCCTTGAAGTTCAGTAACCATTTTAGGAGAACATGGTAGCCATCTAGAGAAACAGACATTTCAGAAAAACTGGAAATTCAAGTCCTAATGTTACAAATAAAAATAAAATGAAAATTAACACGCTTCCCCAATGTGTCTTATATAGCCAGTATGACAGTTTTTTTCTTAAAAAAAAAAGAATTTTAATGTTATATTCTAGTCAGGGCCCCTAACACATCTTTGCCCTTGACACTTGAGCTGGGAAAGCAACTGTGTATATAAATGGTGCAGTCAGTATATGGATCTCCAGTAAAGGCTTTGAGAAAATGCCAGAAGGACTCCAAGTTGTTCTTTCTGCTTCCTATTATGAGACTATACAATAAGAAAAACAGCTTTCAGAAAAATAAAAATGTAATTTACCTTTCTAACATGTAGACCAAAACATGTCTACCATGAGCCATGGCATTTATTTTTATGCAAACTAGCCACAGAAAGTCAAGGGGGAAGACAACAGCCAAACAAACAAATAAAACAAAAAAAATCAAGGAATGTTCCTTTTATTTTTTGCCTAAATATAGATTGTTTAGTTTGCTTTTGACTGACAGAATATTAACATATGGATTAACTCCCTCTTGTCATTATTGGCAGGAATGTTAATATGTCCTTTTAACACTTGTTGTGTCACCACATTACAGACTGTTTTAAAGAAAATATTCCTGAACAGTTGATGGCAAAATTCTGCCAGAATTCACTCAGAGAAATTAATGTTGATTAGTTTATTGTGACAAAACCCCCAACACTGACAAGTCTAAACTACTATAAAAATGATAAGAAAAATTTAAAAATAAAGATCATAAACACTGGCATCATCAGTAGAATATTGGTAAAATTCTTCTAACAATTACATCTACTTTTATTAATTTGCATGATCTTATGGCCTTCACATTTGAATTTTTGCCAAAGTTCAGGATCCCAGTGTGTCAAATGCTGTAGGTTTGGTGCTGTGAACATATAAATCTGTTCTCTCTTTAAAGAGACTGAAATTAAACTTTGTGACAAAACAGATGGACAGAAACAGATGGGAGGAGTAAAGGAAAATAATGAGGCAACATTTGTGGGTGTGCTTGGCTTCTGATCTCAGAATACACCAAAATTCCAGCAATCCTCACTTTTGTAAGCACCTCATCAGAGAACAAAGTTGTTCTAAGCAGTGGTTTGAAAACAAATACACAGAGTTCTAGGGAAGATTGTAAGAAATAAGAGATAGGTGGAGGCATCACTTGATGCCTGAATGTATGCGGTTCAGAATTTAACACGGATGTGAAAGCTGGCCTCACAGACCACCTGCAGGAGAGAAATGACAACTTAATAATGCAGTAAGACCTGAAGAGCTTGGAAAATTCAAAAAAGTACTTCCTTTGATACAAGACAGAAGGTGAGAGCAATTGCAGAATGTGAAAGGCAAAGCAATGGGCTGGTGAAGTGACCTTAGCAGCAGCCTCTTACATGCACACTGGCAGTGCAAAACTGCCTCTGACAGGAACAGACAATGTGATGTCACAGAAAAAAAGAATTGTAGGATGGCAAAGCTTTAAGAATTTAAATGGACAATGAAACTGTAATTTTGTAGTGCTCTGCAAGCTCCCATCACCACTGAAAGAGAATCTGTCAAGTTTAAAATAGGTCTTACACATCACTGTTAAAAAGCATTCTAAATTAAAGATTAAACCTAGATTACAAACCCAAGAGACAGAAGAGTTCCTTTTGTAATGATGGAAAAAAGGGATGTCTCAGAGGTAAAATACAAAGATGCATCTATGAGGAAAAACATACCAGCCAAGCCCTTCTCTGTAGTGTAAAAAGGAAAGACAAAGAGTGCAAGGAAGAGAAGCAACACAGTGGGGTCATTGGAACAATTATAGAAGATAGACAACAAGCAGTGAAGAAACATCTATTTTTAATAGGCAAATCTAATAGTTTTAGACTAGAAAGACAAAAGCAATACACAGTCACTCTCTTTGATCAGATTCCTCTTGAGAGGCTGAAAGAACTATTTATGGAATTAGTAAAATGCTATGGGTAGTGGGGAGAATCTTGAAGACAACAACAAAGTGATTGATGGGTGAGGTAAGAAAATCCACAGAAGAGAAGAGTTGTTAACTGGTGAACAAATATATAAAAGATGTAATGAATGTTTTCCACATTTATTCCACAAATGCAGGAAGAAAAGCAAACCTATAGAAAGCTAAACTGTAAAGAGTGGGAAGAAAGATGGATGATGACAGATCAATAGGTACCTACAAGAATTTAGGTGAGCTACTTGTTGAAGCCAATTTTTAGTAAAAAGTACTTAAAAAGAAACATACTTTATGTTTGCCAGTAACAAATGTCAAGAGGTCACTGAACAGAAGGCCAACACCTTTGAAAACAAAGTCTTTATGACCAAGACTCTTTCTGACACGACAGTAGGCGAATATTATATAGTACATTTTTGCCTACAGGAAAAGAGAGCGACTCAAGTAGGATGCAAAATCCATGAGCCCAGAACTTCTGCAAAGGTCAAAAGTTAAATTTAGAAAAACATTGAAAAAATCCAGCAGGAGGCCAGTATAAAGAAAAACAAGCACTGGGGAAAGGAATAAAAAGATACATTAGAAAGACTTAATTCTGTCTTATTCTATTGCAGTTCACATATAACACACAGGGAAAGAATATTTTAAGATTAAATATATAATCTAAGCTGCACTAACAAGTATTTGTCATCTTAGTATTTCTGGATCTCACATTCATTGCTCAAGAGTCTATATTTGGAATGAAATGTGACTCAGAATAAATTAATGGCATCTGGAGTATGTACAAAAGTGACTCAAAGGAAGAAGACAGGGGAGGAAAACAGT